>JAOPSE010000095.1:0-410283 GCA_029449295.1 Zea luxurians | reverse complement strand
GTAGCCAGAAGGGAGTTAGCATCCCCACCTCCAACGGGACTTCAGAGAAGAGTCCGAAGCTCGCACAGTCAATAGTACTGTGCCAGAATCGAAGCATATTTACTAACAAATATCCTACCTCGGCAGCAGTTTTTACATTCAGTATTATTTTCTTTTTTAATAAGGAACAATTATTGAAAGCCTAAGTGTTTTTGTCGTTTTTTAAATCTCTTGTAATAGTTTCGTTTTCGCCACAGTAAAAATATACCTTCTCCACAGAATAAGCGGAGTTGTCGAAGCATAAGATTTATGGTTACAAGGAGAATTTCCGAAATAACAAAAAGTCGTTCCTAAGGGAGTGCAGCGTAAGTTTTCTGCTCAAAAGTCGTTCCGAAGGGAATGCAGAGCCTACAGCGAAAAATAAACGCTGATACCGCTGAAAGTAAAAGGCGAAGAAGCTCCTAAGGGAGGCTTACAGCGAAAAATAAACGCTGATACCGCTGAAAGTAAAAGGCGAAGAAGCTCCTAAGGGAGGCTTACAGCAAAAAACAAACGCTGATTCCGCTGAAGTAAAAGGCGAAGAAGCTCCTAAGGGAGGCTTAGAGTGAAAAATAAACGTCGATCTTCGGCAAATATCATTTTGCATAACATCACATCATTTGCATAGCATAACATCATACATCATATTGCATCAATGACGCAAGAAGGGGATCAATGTTGATATTTGGAGATTGTTTCAAAGAAGCAGTGCCAAGGCACAAAAAAGTAAATTTTGAAGAAGCATACCTTCGTCAAACTCCGAAATGAAAAGATTTATCGGTTACTGATTTTACGAAGATTGGACGTTTTTATGAAAATACAGATATTATTTACGAAGCATGAAAAGAAGGGAAGGTTGTTTTTTTCGCCGAAGGCTCAAAAAACGGTATGTATGTAAAGTTTCATGCATCGTAAAGAATTGAACCATAAATAGCTTATATATTACATTCAAAGTTACAAAATATTACACATGTTCAATAAATATTACATTCCAAATGTTTTTACAATAACGTCTAGTCTTCCCTTTAGAACTACATCTGCAGCTTCGTTCAGTAGTTGATCAACAACTTTATCCATGATAGCTTCAGCCATTTTTCTAATTTCGTCGTCCCCCTTCACGTGGGGGTCCGTCGATGGCTTGGCAGGCTCTGAGGGGCGAGAAAGTGCGGCTGTGTTACAAAGCGTAAACAAATTCGAAATCAAAAAATTACAACAGAGCCAAAAACTGCTAGTCAATACCTATTTGCACTTCGACATCCGCACTTTTCTCAGCGGCCTCTGCTACTTTTCTAGCGTCATGAATACCTTTCTCGCTCTTTCCGTATAATTTCTTGGGCCATCTCCCGGCCACCATTGTCCCAGATGTCGGTGAAAAATTTTCCACCGACCAGGCTCGCTTCGGCCGAGGGGTCTTTTATATCTTCAGAAGACAAGGCGGCTTCGGATTGTGCCAAAAATTTCACATGGTCACAGCCTTTTCTCTCCAAAATAGTGGCAATTCCCCTGGCACCCGTAAAGGCACATATGTCTCCACGGCTATTCAAAACTTCTTCAAAAGCTTCAGCTTCATGGATGATCCATCCAATTAGGCCTTCGGGGTCACCCCTTATGAAGTTCTCCTCACTTGAGAATGCGCCGACGCTGGCGAAGCTGGTTCTTATTTTCTTAACACATTCTATAGATTTTTCATAACACTTTTTCTTGGATGCACGAAGCTCTTCAACGTTTCTTTCTAAATGATTGGCCCATTGTTCACTAATTTCTCGTTTTGTTTCTTCAAGTGTGCACTCTTCTTTAGCTCTGACTAGTTGTTTCCGAAGATCTTCAATTTCGCGCTTCTGAGCTTCGGCTTGGGCTTTGAAAGCAGCTTCGTCTTCTTTTATTTTATTCAATAATGAGTGTAATATTTTATCTTTTTCGAGACCTTCGTTCCTTAGTTCAATTACTTCGGAACGAAGGGTTGCTCAAGGCTATGGTACACCCTTCGTCTTCGACATCTTTTTGTGCCCTGAGGGCATTGCTAAGTATAAGACCCTGAGAAAAATGTGTGTTAATAAGTTTAAGCAAATGAAAAATTTTGGTTTCAAAAAATAATACAAAGATCTCATTTTTTTCACCTTTAAACTATTGTACGAGCAGTTGTCAGCCAACTCGTTCTTTGACAACACTGAGAGCCCGTCTTCTAGTGTTGGGAATCCGAAGCTTTTGCTCATCTCCCGACAGACTGAAATCTCCTTGCTGTCAGGGAGACAATACAAAAAGTATTCTTCTGCGCTGCCGTTGAATATCAACGCCCCCTTGGGATATTTCAGTCTTTGAGCATAGAACTGAGCCTCCTGCTTTTCTTTTTCAGTCAGCTCCTTCCCCAAAGCATGTCGTAAAATATAATCGGAAGCTTCAGAAAAGGCTTCGGGGGCAGCAGTGCCAGTTTCTTCAATAAAGATTTGTTCTGTTGCTTCTGTTTCTTTGGTTTCCAAGGATTTTACCTTGGCGGGCTCTGAAGGCCCAGCTTCAGTTTCAGCTTGGTGCTTTGAAGCTTCGGCCTCAAAGGCTTCGATTTGCACTTCGGGAGTTTCGACAATTTTCTTCGGAGTAGTGCTTGAAGACTTTATTGTCTCCAATACATCCAGTACATTAACCATCCTTTTTCTTTTGGGGGTCATTGTTGGACCCTTTTGACTTTTTGGTACTTCAACTTTTGCTGAAAGACTTAAAATTTCAGATGTCCTTGTTTCTTTAACCTTCGGTTCTTCTATTTTCTTTATTTCCGGCATGGTGACCAGCTCTTCAATATTCTTCAGGGGAGTCGGCTCTTTAGCTTCGGGGGCCGAAGAGGATTCACCGACAAACTCAGGCACTGTGGCCGGTTCAATATAGCGTGGACGGTGTGTAAGAACCTTTATCTTTTTCCTCTTCGGCGCTAGCTCACTAAGAGCGGCTGAGGCGGCTTCCTTCGCAGACGCCGTATCTTTCCTTTTTTGACCCCGTGTTAGGTAACGGTAGTCAGGATACACGAACCCAATGGCATCAAATACTCGGTTAAGCCTTTTCTTCTTCCGGCCTCCGAAGGCTGCGGATAGTGCAGTATCTTCTGCCTTCGAGTATGGCCCAAGCAGCTCATCGCTTACGGCCTCAATACTTTTCAGCCAGTCGTCATCTGGCTCGACGAACTTATCTCCATATTTGAAGGTGAATTTTAATCTAACTAGTCCACCTTCGTTAGGTTCGCTGACGGTTTTCTTTAGCATTTCCCACTTTTCTGCAAGTGGCCATACTCTGAAGGCAATGTGTTCTTGGATCAAATCCCTTGTCTCGATGAAAGAGCAAACTACTCCGAAGGCTCTCCGACATTCTTCGGCTGTTTCGTCAGTTTCCACCTTCGGTTTCTGAAGGCCGAAACGTTGCCAGATAGGGCGCATAATGATATCTTTAATATCTTCTCGTGTTTCAAGTCGTTCTTCACATAGAACCATTCCTTCATCCAGTCCCCAGGCCATCTTCTCCGAAAAGTTGGCACGGGACAGCTTGACCCAGAGCGGGCACCGAAGCTATAACAGCCAAAATTGTTGTGATATTGCTCCTTACCCCATGGTTTCGTCTCATACAATAACTCATGCATACTGCAGAAACTTTTTGCATTTGGTTCCAAACCTTGGCTCTTCACGGCCCATACGAAGATTCCCATCCTTATGATTGCTTCGGGAGTAATTTAATGGAGGTAGATTTCAAATATCTTCAAAACTTCTACCACGAAACTGCTCAAAGGAAACCGAAGTCCAGCCTTAAAGAAGCTTCGGAATATCACGACTTCATTTCCCTCGGGTGTCGGACAAGTTTTCTCTCCTTCGTCAGCCCTTACAATAGATAAATCCCGAAAATATCTGCCCCTCATATTGACAAGATGGCTTTGTTTAATGCTTGATTTTCCAAAAACTGCATGACTTGGTCGCCAAGGTCGATCTTCAGAATCTTCACCGCCACTTTCCACATCATAGCTGTCACTGTCACCAGTGTCTTCAGACAAACCCTCTGAAGTCTCCCTAGTAATCTTCTCTGTATTTGTCTTTGCTATTGATTCAAGGAAGCCGAGATTCATCTCTTCGAAAGGCTTAGCTTCGACTCAGTGACAGCTTTCTTGTCTTCAGACATCTTCGAAAATGCTAGGAAAGTGCTCTCAAAGACGAAGCTTAAAAATGTAAAAAGCCAAGCAAGCGTTGGTGTGCAAAGAGCTAAAAATTAGGAAGGCAGGAGCCGGCGGCAAGAAAGCGTGCTAAATGTCCTCGCGGTGCGTTCTTATTTATACGCCCAGTACGTTGCAAGTGGCAGGGCCCCACCTGTCATTGGCTATTGCTATTCTAGCAAAGGGAAGAGTTTTTTCGGACCTTCGGCTTAAGGCCTTCGTCTATATCGCAATCTGAATTTATTATTCTAGCAAATTAATATTGCGAGGGGCTACTATTGGGGGCCTTCGGCTTTCGAAGGTCCTCAAAAACATGATTTGACAATGTTTTCCAAGTGAAATATGTGAACAGGTATCTTCGGATTCGGATCATGAGCATACAGAGCATGGTCAGGACAAAGCCTGAGCGGGACGAAAGGTGATTATGACGAAGGACAAGGTGATCACGAAGCTGTGCACAGAAAAGCTTCAGCATGACAGTGGAAAAGGGGAACCGACTTAAAGATGAAAAGGCAAATTGGACCTCGAAGAATTACTATAGAGTTGTTAGCAAATATAAAGGGCATGAATGTAATTTTACATGGGCTGTGTCCCTTGCTTATAAATAGATGAACAGTACTCCTGTACTGTTCACGCTGACTTGGCATTTTCTCTCACGTCATGCTTGTACCCTGCTTCTCTTCGAGCTGAAGGTACATTCATAATCTGTCATCGTGAATACATTAACGCAAATTAAAATAAGTTAATAATAAAATTTAAAGTGTTTTTATTATTTTTTCATATCTTGTGTATGAATTCTTCTTCATCATTTATTGTGCTCATGAAGGTTTGTCTTTCATGACCTTCGTCCGGAATTCATTATATCCGAAAGGAGATAATGCTTCGAGGGACGAAGGACTTTAACATTTAACACTTTTATGTTGCCTTGTTCTTAACTCTTAGCGTTTGAGAACAAGTCCCCAACAGTTATAAAAGTGTTAGTGTGACTAAGTAGTTTTGAGGCGAGTTCTTGTGGATAAAACAATCACAGAGAAGGCAACACAAGAGACACGCGATTTTATCCCATGGTTCGGCTAAGTAACACTTGCCTACTTCCACGTTGTGGTGTCCCAATGGACGAGGGTTGCACTCAACCCCTTTCAAGTGATCCGATGATCAACTTGAATACCACGGTCTTTTCCTTTCGAGTGTTTCCTGTTTGCGAGGAATCTCCACAATTTGGAGCCTCTCGCCCTTACAATAGATATCACAAAGAAGGCACAGAGTAAGGTTGGGAAGAGCAACACACACAAGACTCAAATACCCAGCACACCCACGCACACAAGTGAAGACTCAAGCTCAAATGACAACACAGAGAGTTCGCGACTCGAATGGAGCTCAAATCTCTAACACAACGAAGCGAATGCGCGGGAGCAGAGTCTGGATGCCTTAGAATACTTAGAGAATGCATGGTGTCCTCCTCCATGCGCCTAGGGGTCCCTTTTATAGACCCAAGGCAGCTAGGAGCCGTTGAAGACCAACTTGGAAGGCCAATCTTGCCTTCTATCGAGTGGCGCACCGGACAGTCCGGTGCGCCACTGGACAGGTCCTGTAGACTGTCTGGTGCACGATCTCCTTCTAAATTTGGCATATCCGACTGTTGCTCCTCTGGGCTGATTGGCGCAGCGGACATTGTCCGGTGCACACCGGACAGTCCGGTGCACCAGCTGACCGTTGGAGCAGTCCACGTGTCGTGCGAAGATTGCGCGGCCAATCGTTGGCGCAGGTGACAGTTGGCTCACCGGACAGTCTGGTGCACCACCGGACAGTCCGATGAATTTTAGCCGTACGCCACTGGTCCTTTTCCCGAGAGCGACGAGTTCGCCGCGGAAGCTCACCGGACAGTCCGGTGCACCATCGGACAGTCCGGTGAATTATAGCCGTACACCACCGTCGATTCCCGAGAGCAGCACTTTCACCGGAGACCAGCCTGGCGCACCGGACACTGTCCAGTGCACCACCGGACAGTCCGGTGTGCTAGACCAAGCTGAAGTTTGGCTGCACAGAGCCAAGTCCTTTCCATTTCTTTTCTCCTTCTTTTGTCACTGTTTCTAGCACTTAGACAAACACATTAGCGTTCAAAAAAATGTACTAAGTCTAGAAACATACCTTGTGCCTTGATTTGTACTTCTCACTTTATTTGGCACAAAAGAACTTAATCAAACGTGTTGGACATTTAATCACCAAAACATTATAGAAATGGCCCAATGGCACATTTCCCTTTCAATCTCCCCCTTTTTGGTGATTTATGCCAACACATCAAAAAGCAACCAAAATAAGTGCAACATCAATGCAAATGAGGACCAAATCATTTTTGCACAAGATTTGACATATTTGGATCATTCTTTGCCACCACTTGGTTTGTTTTTGTAAATCAAATTCATTTTCCTATCTCTAAGTCAAACATGCTTGTTTAGGCACAAAGAGAGATATTCCAAGAGTGAAATTGATCAAGTGTTTTTTTCCCACAATCAAAATTCTCCCCCACAAGAGACCAAATTTTGCAATAAGAGCATTTTGGACAAATCAAAAATTCTAACTCTATTATTTTTTAAATTCACAAGTGGTAGCTGATCCATTTGCTTTGGCCTTAATTTCTCCCCCTTTGGCATTAAGCACCAAAACGGGATCATTTTTGGCCCTTTTGAACCCCATTGCCTCACCAAAAATGTCAATTAAGAGCAAAAGGCAATGAGATTGCAAGGATGAACTTGGAAGTAAGTACACTAATACCGGAGTGCAGTGGAAGTCTTTTCATCATCCAAGTTCACTTTTCCCTTTCAATGCACCTTTGAGACTACATCAAGTGTACTCAACCAAACAAGTTAGTCTCAAAGGGTCAAGTTGTAGCACATCTCCCCCTTAATGTGTGCATCATTCGCATATGGACTTGTGAGGTCCGGGGATCACTTGTACAACTTGAGCACCATAAATAACAATAATTGATAGAAATGCATAAAGTAACATGATCGAAGGCATATAACACATGTATGCTATAGTTCAATCCAAGTTACGCGAATCTAAGACATTTAGCTCACTATGCAACCTGCAAAACCTTTTCTCATCTAAAGGCTTGGTGAAGATATTGGCTAGCTGCTTCTCGGTGTTAATATGATACACCTCGATATCTCCCTTTTGCTGGTGGTCTCTCAGGAAGTGATGTCGGATGTCTATGTGCTTAGTGCGGCTGTGTTCAACAGGATTATCCACCATGCAGATTGCACTCTCATTGTCACATAGGAGTGGGACTTTGCTCAGATTATAGCCAAAGTCCTAGAGGGTTTGCCTCATCCAAAGTAGTTGCGCGCAACACTGTCCTGCGGCAACATACTTGGCCTCGGCGGTGGATAGGGCAACAGATGTCTGTTTCTTTGAACTCCAGGACACTAGGGACCTTCCTAGAAATTGGCACGTCCCCGATGTGCTCTTCCTATCAACCTTGCACCCGGCATAATCGGAGTCTGAGTATCCAATTAAGTCAAAGGTAGACCCCTTTGGATACCAGATCCTGAAGCAAGGCGTAGAAACTAGATATCTGAGAATTCGCTTAACAGCCACAAGGTGACATTCCTTAGGGTCGGATTGATATCTAGCACACATGCATACACTAAGCATAATGTCCGGTCTACTAGCACATAAATAAAGCAATGAATCTATCATGGACCGGTATGCCTTTTGATCAACAGACTTACCTCCTTTGTTGAGGTCAACATGCCCATCGGTTCCCATTGGTGTCTTTGCGGGCTTGGCGTCCTTCATCCCAAACCGCTTGAGAAGATCTTGTGTGTACTTTGTTTGGGAGATGAAGGTGCCGTCCTTGAGTTGCTTCACTTGGAACCCAAGGAAGTAGGTCAACTCGCCCATCATCGACATCTCGAACTTTTGTGTCATCACCCTGCTAAACTCCTCACAAGACTTTTGATTAGTAGAACCAAATATTATGTCATCGACATAGATTTGGCACACAAAGAGATCACTATCACAAGTCTTTGTAAAAAGAGTTGGATCAGCTTTCCCAACCTTGAAAGCATTAGCAATTAAGAAATCTCTAAGGCATTCATACCATGCTCTTGGGGCTTGCTTAAGTCCATAGAGCGCCTTAGAGAGCTTATACACGTGGTCGGGATACCTGTCATCCTCAAAGCCAGGGGGTTGTTCCACGTATACCTCCTCCTTAATTGGCCTGTTGAGGAAAGCGCTCTTTACGTCCATTTGAAACAACCTGAAAGAGTGGTGAGCGACATAGGCTAATAAAATTCGAATAGACTCTAGCCTAGCCACAGGAGCAAAAGTCTCCTCGAAATCAAAACCTGTGACTTGGGCATAACCTTTTGCCACAAGTCGAGCCTTGTTTCTTGTCACCACCCCGTGCTCGTCTTGCTTGTCGCGGAACACCCACTTGGTTCCCACAACATTTTGCTTTGGACGTGGTACCAGGCTCCAAACTTCATTTCTCTTGAAGTTGTTGAGCTCTTCCTGCATGGCCAACACCCAATCCAGATCCTGCAAGGCCTCTTCTACCCTGAAAGGCTCAATAGAAGAGACGAACGAGTAATGCTTACAAAAGTTAGCTAATCTTGAGCGAGTAGTGACTCCCTTGCTGATGTCACCTAGAATCTGGTCGACGAGGTGATGTCGTTGGATCGTTGCTAGGACTTGAGTTGGAGGAACCCGTGGTGCTTCTTCCTCCATCACTTGATCTTCTTGTGCTCCCCCTTGATCATGCCCTTCTTCTTGAGGTACCTGTTCATCATCTTGAGTTGGGGGATGCACCACTGTGAAGGATGATGGCTGATCTTGCTCTTGTTGTTCCTGTAGTCACACATCACCTACCGCCATTGTGCGCATTGCGGCCACCAGAACATCATCCTCATCTATGTCATCAAGATCAACTTGCTCTCTTGGAGAGCCATTAGTCTCATCAAATACAACGTCGCTAGAGACTTCAACCAAACCCGATGATTTGTTGAAGACTCTATACGCCTTTGTATTTGAGTCATACCCTAGTAAAAACCCTTCTACTGCCTTGGGAGCAAATTTAGAATGTCTACCTTTCTTCACCAGAATGTAACATTTGCTCCCAAATACACGAAAGTAAGATACATTGGGTTTATTACCGGTAAGGAGTTCGTAGGAGGTCTTCTTGAGGAGGCGATGCAGATAGAGCCAGTTTATGGCGTGACAGGCTGTATTCACAGCTTCTGACCAAAACTGCTCGGGTGTCTTGAACTCGCCAAGCATCGTTCTCGCCATATCGATTAGTGTCCTGTTCTTCCTCTCTACTACACCGTTTTGCTATGGCGTGTAGGGAGCGGAGAACTCGTGCTTGATGCCTTCCTCCTCAAGATACTCCTCAACTTGCAGATTCTTGAACTCTGACCCGTTGTTGCTCCTTATCTTTTTCACCTTTAGCTCAAATTCATTTTGAGCCCTCCTTAGAAAGCGCTTTAGGGTCCCTTGGGTTTCTGATTTATCCTGCAAAAAGAACACCCAAGTGAAGCGAGAAAAATCATCAACAATTACAATACCATACTTACTTCCCCCGATGCTAAGGTAGGCAACGGGTCCGAAGAGGTCCATGTGAAGAAGCTCTAGTGGTCTTGATGTTGTCATCACATTCTTGCTGTGATGAGTGCTTCCCACCTGTTTCCCTGCCTGACATGCTGCACAAGGTCTGTCTTTCTCGAAACAAACATTGGTTAGTCCTAACACATGTTCTCCCTTTAGAAGTTTATGAAGGTTCTTCATCCCAACATGTGCTAGACGGCGATGCCACAGCCAGTCCATACTAGTCTTAGCTATTAAGCATGCATCTAGATTGGCCTCCTCTTTCGAAAAATCAACTAAGTAGAGTTTGCCGTCTAATACACCCTTAAAGCTAATGAACCATCACTCCTTCTAAAGACAGATACATCAACGTTTGTAAAAAGACAATTGTAACCCATGTGACACAATTGACTTACAGACAGAAGGTTGTACCCAAGCGACTCTACTAGAAATACATTCGATATGGAGTGTTCGCTTGTGATGGCTATCTTTCCCAAACCTTTGACCTTGCCTTGATTCCCATCTCCAAAGATAATCGTATCCTGGGAATCCTTGTTCTTGACGTAGGAGGTGAACATTTTCTTCACCCTCGTCATATGGTTTGTGCATCCGCTGTCGATGATCTAGCTTGAGCCCCCGGATGCATAAACCTGCAAGGCAATTTAATCTTGGGTTTTAGGTACCCAACTCTTGTTGGGTCCTGCAAGGTTAGTTATAACAGTTTTTTGGAACCCATATGCAAGTCTTATCTCCCTTGCATTTGGATCCCAATTTCCTAGCAACTACTTTTGCATTCTTACATGAAAGAACAAAAGAATCATTACAAGCATGGTAAATGGTAGATGGTCCATTGCACATTTTCCTAGGCACAACATGATCTTCCTAGGCCTACGATGTAAAAAAGTAGAACTAGATGCAAACATAGCATGTGAATCATTATAAGCAGCATGAACATAACTTTTATTATAATGAGAATGACTAGCAATTTTCCTATCATACATAAAAGCATGGTTCCTTTGAGAACTACTAGCCATAGGGGCCTTCCCTTTCTCCTTGTTGAGAACGGAGGTCTTTTGGCTTGTTAAGTTCTTGGCTTCCTTTTGAAAACCAAGTCCATCCTTAATTGAGGGGTGTCTACCAATAGTATAGGCATCCCTAGCAAATTTTAATTTATCAAACTCAATTTTGCAAGTCTTAAGTTGAGCATTAAGACTTGCCACCTCATTGGTTAATTTAGTAATAGAAATAAGATGTTCATTACATGCATCAACATTAAAGTCTTTACATCTATTACAAATACTAACATGCTCTACACATGAACTAGTTTTATTTACTTCCTCTAGCTTAGCATTTAATTCATCATTTAAACTCTTTAAACTAGAGATAGATTCATGGCAAGCAGATAACTCAGAAGATAGCATTTCATTTCTCTTAGTTTCTAAAGCAAGAGATTTTTGCACATTAACAAATTTGTCATGTTCTTCATACAATATGTCCTCTTGCTTTTCTAGTAGTCTATCTTTTTCATTTAGAGCATCAATTAATTCATTAATTTTCTCTACTTTGGCTCTATCTAAACCTTTAAATAGACTAGAGTAATCTACTTCATCATCGGAGGATTCTTCATCACTAGATGAAGTGTACTTGGGTGTGTCCCAAACACGTACCTTTTCTCCTTGGCCACAAGACATGTATGGCGTTTGTTGGGGAAGAGTGAGGATTTGTTGAAGGTCGAGGCAGTGAGTCCTTCGTCGTCGGAGTCGGAAGAGGAGCAGTCCGAGTCCCATTCCTTTTCAAGGTGCGCCTCGCCCTTTGCCTTCCTGTAGTTCTTCTTTTTCTCCTTCTTCCCGCTCTTTTCTTGTCCCTGGTCATTATCATTATCGGGACATTGAGCATTAAAGTGACCAGTCTTACCACATTTGAAGTAGGAGCGCTTTCCCCTTGTTTTATTCTTGTTGGGGTATTCTTTGCGTCCCTTGAGTGCGGTCTTGAAACGTTTGATGATGAGTGCCATCTCATCTTCGTTGAGGCCAGCAGCCTCCACTTGAGCCACCTTGCTTGGTAGCGCTTCCCTGCTACTGGTTGCCTTAAGAGCAACGGGTTGAGGCTCGTAGACGGGTAGTGGACCGTTTAGAGCATCGTCCACGTATCGAGCCTCCTTCACCATCATGCGCTCGCTCACAAATTTTCTAAGGATCTCCTTGGGCGTCATTTTGGTGTACCTAGGGTTTTCACGAATAAGATTGACAAGATGGGGGTCAATTACAGTAAATGACCTTAGCATGAGTCGGACAACATCATGATCTATCCATCTTGTGCTTCCATAGCTTTGGATCTTGTTGACCAGGGTCTTGAGCCTGTTGCAGGTCTGAGTTGGCTCCTCTCCCCTAATCATTGCGAACCTCCCCAGCTCGCCTTCCACTAGTTCCATTTTTGTGATCATAATGGCATCATTTCCCTCATGTGATATCTTGAGGGTATCCCAGATTTGTTTGGCATTGTCCAAGCCACTCACTTTATTATACTCGTCCCTGCAAAAAGATGCTAACAACACAGTAGTAGCTTGGGCATTCTTATGGATTTGTTTATTGATATGCACAGAGTTATCCGAACTATCAAAATGCATCCCATTTTCTACAATTTCCCATATGCTAGGATGGAGAGAGAATAAATGACTACGCATTTTATGGCTCCAAAATGAATAGTCCTCTCCATCAAAGTGTGGAGGTTTTCCAAGGGGAATTGAAAGAAGATGCGCATTTGAATCATAGGGAATACGAGAGTAATCAAAAGAATAATTCTGATTAACCGTTTTCTTTTTAGACGAAGAGTCATCATCGTCGTTATCTCTTGGTGAGGAAGAGGAGGCATCGCTGTCGTAGTAGATAATCTTCTTGATGCGCCTCTTCTTCTTCTCGTCCCTCTTCTTGTGACTCGATCCTGAGTCAATGGGCTTGTCGTCCCTTGGCTCGTTGAAGAGGGACTCCTCCTTGTCATTGACCACCATCCCCTTTCTCTTAGGATCCATCTCTTCGGGCGGTTAGTCCCTTAGATGAAGAGTACGACTCTGATACCAATTGAGAGCACCTAGAGGGGGGGTGAATAGGTGATCTTGTAAAATCAAACACTAAATAGCCACAAAACTTAGTTATAAAAGTGTTAGTGCGACTAAGCAGTTTTGAGGCGAGTTCTTGTGGACAAAACAATCACAGAGAAGGCAACACAAGAGACACGCGATTTCATCCCATGGTTCGGCCAAGTAACACTTGCCTACTTCCACGTTGTGGCGTTGTTGGGGACTTGTTCTCAAATGCTATGAATTAAAAATAAGGCAACATAAAAATGTTAAATGTTAATGCCCTTCGTCCGCTGAAGCATTATCTCCCCAAGGATTTAATGAACTTCGGACGAAGGTCGTAGATTAAATATCACGAAGGTCATACCTTCGTGATTAGGTTTATAGAACAATGTAAAATGAAGCATAACGTGTAAAACATATGTTAGAAGCAGATAACATCATTCTTATATTTCATTATATGGATCTGAGTATTAAAACATGACATTTGAGTACGTTTATACCTTCTTCTCGACGGAAAACAATAATTCCAGTGTGATGCGTCAACAATTACAAGATTGTGTGAACAGTATAGGGGTACTGTTCATCTATTTATAGGCACAGGACACAGCCTATGTGAAATTACATTTATCCCCTTTATAATCCATTACAATACTGACACAAAACGTCATGGGTCTTTGAATCATTTGATCTTTAAGTCGGTTCACCCCCTTCGTCTTGAGACTTGTCACTGTGCCGAAGCTCTATCGGTGATAACTTCGGCGCTGTTCTTGAAAGGATCTTGCCGAAGGTGTTTTCCTCTTTTAGGACCTTCGGCTACGAAGCATACCCCCAACAGTAGCCCCTTCGCGGTGCTAGATCATTTTTCGTAACGAGCTTGATCCGTGAAAAAGTCTTCTAGGCTTCGGGATGCCGAAGATCCAAAAAAACACCTTCCCTGAGCTCGTTGACGAGAAATGATTAAAATAATCCGCGCGCGAGGTGGCCCCATCTTGCAGCAGTTGCGCGCGCCCTGGCGATTCACCTTCGCGGACCTTGTGGCCCACCGGTCAATGAGTGTGGGTGGCTATTTTTCCGGTGCGGAAGACCTTGACGATTTACCTTCCCACCTGCGGCGCTATATAAACAGATGGGTAGGTGTGAAGTTACCATAGCATTCATTGCTATTGTACTGTTGTGCTGTCAAAAATTTAACCATAGCCGAAGCTTGATCATTGTGCTCAAGCGAAGCACCGCATTCGATTCTGCTTCATCACAAGAGAAAGAACTTCGGAGAAATCGAGAAAGTCAACAACTTCAAAAAATTTCAAAAAATTCATAATCAGATGGCGAGATTGCGTTCTACTGCCAGGATTGACCGTGAGGGAGATGAGACCGAAGCTACTGAAACTGTTCCAATTTCTGAAGCAATGAGGCGGTCTAGGCTGGTAACATCGGAGGATATTCCTGTCGCTGAAGCGGGACAAGCTGATGCTGAAGAAACTGATTCCGAAGATGATTATAGCAGTGCAGTGCCGAGCAAACCTAGCCACCTGGACTTCGGAAAGTCCACCATCTCCGAAGCTGATTTTCCTAAGATGGTGAAGTTGGGCTATCTTAGTGAAGCGAAGAAAGAGTTGATTCGTTTTGGTGAAAAAGAAACTATCCCGAAGCCGGGAAAGAATGAAGTAGTGGTTTTCAAAAGCATTTTTAAAGCTGGTTTAAGATTCCCTTTGAACAAGATGATTGCTAAAGTGCTGAAGAAATTTGGGATCTACCTTCATCAGCTAACCCCTAATGCTATCGTTAGGCTAAATGTTTATATCTGGGCTCTCCGAAGCCAGGGGGTGGAACCATTCGCTGAAGGTTTCTGCCGAGTGCACGAACTGCATTATCAGACCAAAGCTAGAGGAGATGGTCTTCATGAAAATTTTGGCTGCTACAACTTTGCTTACCGCAAGACTACAAAGTTTCCAGTGATCAGTTACCGAAGCAAATGGCCAGCTGGATGGAAATCTGAGTGGTTCTACGTCAGAGTGGACGAAGATGAAGATAAGTTGGTCCAAAGTCCGTTAGAATTGATCTTCGGAGAGACCCGACCCCCGTGCAACATGTTACCAGGGAGTCCAAGTCAAATTGTTCTAGCTGAATTTAGAGTGATTGCAGATCATATTGGCACTAGGGACTTGGTGCAGTAATTTCTGGCCTTCAGAGTATTCGCGACTTTGAAGGAGTGGGAAATGCCGAAGCTAGAGGGGAAAAAGAAGAAAGGGGAACTTGTTCGGCTGCCCTACCATTTCAAATTCAAGAAACTTTTCAAAGTACCTTGTCAAGAGTGGCTGGACACAATCGAAGTAATGTGTAATGAAATACTCGGAAATTATTCTAAAAAAGAAGACCAATTGATGACTGCGGCCTTCGGCACCCGTCCGAAGCGAAGGCTAAACCGTGTAATGGATGCCCTGGGTTTTGAATATCCTGATTACGAGCGGCTAGATAAGGGTGCTGAAGGCCAAAAGAGAAAAAGAGTGGCTGATGTTTTGAACAAAGACGATGAAGATCAATCAAAAAAGAAAAAGCCGGAGTCTGAGCCGAAAACAGGTGTTTCGAAGAAGAGAAAAGCTTCGCCTCCGAAGCAAAAAGAAATTGACGAAGAAGAAGGAACTCCTGCAACACCCTCTACTACCGAAGTAGAGGAAATTTTAAAGGTAATGACTGAATCTTTGCCTATCAAGCTAAGTCCATTGGGGCCACAACTGACGAAGCTTTTTCAGAAGGAAAAGGAGCCCACGAAATCGAGGGAAACAGCTAGAGCAAAAAAGCAAAGAATCATCACGGTGACAGAGGTCATTGAAAAGACACCACCAGGAGCTTCAGCTCCGAAGGCGCCAGCTGCTAAAAGTTCGATAGCTACTGAAGCTGCACCTTCGGAGGCCACAGATGCCGAAGCTACTAGAGCCGAAGATATTAATTTAGAAAGCATGGTTGCTGATATAGATAAAATTCTGTAGACCTAGCCGCAGAAGAAGCTGTTGGGGCCACCGAAAAAGCTTCGGCCCCAGAACCCGAGAAAAAGAAAGAAATTGCCGAAGAAACATCGGAAGATGAAATTTTCAATTTTCAAAACTTAATTGGGCAAGAACTGACAAAAGCCGAAAAAGAAGAACTAAAAGAGTATGACATATCTTGCGGCTATCGGCCAGGGGCGGTTCTCTTCGGGGGTGTTGATGATGAGAAGCTAGGCTGCATCCGGGATTAGGCCGGAGCGAAGGTTATTGGTACTCTATCAAAGAGTATCGGTTTCCCGAAGCTCAAAGCCGATATTAGCCTCTACCGACGACAGCACATCGTCGGTAGTTTGTTTTATTCCAATTTTAAGGTAAACAATTTCTGTCTAACTTTTTATTTTTCATAACAAAAATGTTTCCTAACGAAGGTTGTTCGCATACAGAGTATGCTACTGAGCAAAGCTTTGAAGATGCAACAGGATCTGGAAGATAAAAGCACGAGGTTATAATTGAAAACTTAGAAAACAAAATAAAAGAACAATCAGCTGCTTTTGAGAAGAAAAAGTTCGAACTCCAGACAACTGAAGGCTTATTAGCAGAAGCCGAAGCTAAAATAACAGAACTGAACACGAAGCTTATCTGCCAGTCAGAAAGTTTGGAACAGGAAAGGCTGAAGCTTAATGAAAAACTTGAGGCCGAAGTCCAGAAGGGTTTAGATTTGAAAAAATCATTGATAGGCCTTCAAAGCAAATGTTTGGAATTCAGCAATCAATGTATTCAACGGCTGAAGAAGGTATTTCATTCGGTCGGGGCCAGCAGTGAAAAATTTACTCCTTCAGCTGAAGATCTACCTGGAGCCTTCAAACACATCGAAGGTGAGATTAATGACCTCGATGATGTTATTGCTGGACACGGTGACTTCTGTGCCCTGGTAGCTTCTCGGGGCACCGCTGCCGCGTTCCTGAAATCTAGCTATGAGCACGGAAAAATTATCAACAGGCCCAATTTCAGCCTATCACCAGCAGTTCTGGATGATATTCCCAGCCTCGCCCGAAGCATTGGGAACAAATTTATAAAGGTGGTATGGACAAAGGGTGGGCGAGAGAAAGCTAGTGACGAAGCTCGTAGTCATCTTAAGCCAGTAACAAAATCATACCTTCGTGCTTACCTCTTCCTTCGAAATTGAATTTTGCTTATAATACTTTTAATTCGTGTAGGATGATGAAGCCGAAACTGAAGCTTGAAGCTTGAAGAGTAAGAAGATGACGCCGAAGCTTTTATCGGATAACAATGCTGAAGCTGAAGCTCAATGAATATTGATGAAGCTTAGATGAATGACTGTAGAAGAGATTCTAAAAACTTCCTGTAATAACCTTTATAATTAAATTGTATTCTGTGAACTATGTCCATACCTTGTAATATATTCTTACCTTTCCGTCAATGTATGGAGTGCTTTGATGTGGACGAAATTATTATTTTTGAGCCGAAGGCAAAAAAACACCTTCCCTTCTTTTCGTACGCAGCGAAGCAAAAACCTGCTGCTTTTTTCTCTTTTGCCGAAGCATAATCTTTAGAGACGAACCGATTGCTTGTGTTATGATGATAATGATCCTACGTATGTCTAAATGAATGTTTATGAATGCAAATGCTATGATGTGATGTATCGTGCAAATGAATGTCCAAACACATATCCGTAGCCATAACCATAGTCTCCGTTCCCTTAGGAATAGACATAGTCTCTTTGCCGTTTATTTTTCGGCTTCACCGTCTACTTTCCGGTGTATCAGCGCTGACTTTTTGCTGTAAGCCTCCCCTAGGAGCTTCTTCGCCTTTTACTTCGGCGGAATCAGCGTTTATTTTTCACTATAAGCCTCTCTTAGGAGCTTCTTCGCCTTTTACTTCAGCGGAATCAGCGTTTATTTTTCGCTGTAAGCCTCCCTTAGGAACTTCTTCGCCTTTTACTTCAGCGGAATCAGCGTTTATTTTTTGTTGTAAGCTCTGCATTCCCTTAGGAATGACTTTTGAGCAAAAAACTTACGCTGCGCTCCCCTAGGAACGGCTTTTTTGTAGCTTCGTCGTGCTCTGCATCCCCTTAGGGACGTCCTTTGAGCTTCTCTCTGTTTTCTTTTCTTTTTCCTTTGCACTCTATGGTGCGTGCTCAGCTTTTACATTTACATCTTTAGGGGATATTGCTCTTATAGAGCTAAAATAAGAAAAAGAGAAATTACATGCTATGGCCCCATTAAAAACCTTTCTCCCCCTTTGGAAAGGAAAAGGGTGCCATAGGAAAGAACAGAAAAAATTACATCAAGCTAGACATAATATCGCCGAAGCTCATCTGCATTCCATGATCTAGGAATGTCGTTGCCGTCCATATCCTTTAATCTATAAGAACCGAGTCTTGACGAAGATACTACCAGAAAAGGTCCTTCCCATTTCAGTTGTAGCTTGCCTACTGTATCTGGGTTGGCCACTCTCTGAAGCACCAAATGTCCTGGCTTAATGTTCTTTAGCTGAACCTTTCTATCACGCCATTTTATTGTTTTGGCTTGATATTTATTGATGTTTTTCACAGCCTGAAGCCTGATCCCTTCTATAGCATCTTTCTCCACAGAGTAATCAGCTTCGTCCTCTGCCGAAGCCACTGTTCTAATTGATCCCGCTTTTGCTTCTTCTGGAGTTATTGCTTCGTCACCAAATAATAACTTGAATGGTGTAAAGCCTGTTGACCTTGATGCTGTTGTATTGTGGCTCCACACCACTTTAATTAATTCATCTGGCCATTTTCCTCTGGGCTGATTGAAGATTGATTTCATTATTCCCATCATTATGATGCCGTTAGCTCTTTCGACAAGTCCATTTGACTCTGGATGCCTAACCGAAGCAAAATGGATCTTCGTGCCAATTTGTCCATAGAACTCTTTAAAAGTTTCGGCATCAAACTGTGTTCCATTATCCACAGTAATGGACTTCGGCACTCCGAAGCGACAAACAATATTCTGCCAGAAAAATTTCTGAATGGTAACCGAAGTTATTGTGGCTAAATGCTTCGCCTCAATCCACTTAGAAAAATATTCTACTGCCACCACAACATATTTTAAATTTCCTTATGCTGGTGGTAACGGGCCTAACAAATCAAGGCCCCACCTTTGCAATGGCCAAGTTGGTTGTATTAACTGAGTCATAGACGAAGGCTGCTTTTGATCTCTTGCGCATTTCTGACAGCCTTCGCATTTTTGAACTAATTCTGCTGCATCCGAAGCTACCTTCGGCCAATAAAATCCTTGACAAAAAACTTTTCCCAGCAAGGGCCTAGATCCAATGTGAGATCCACACAGGCCTGCATGTATTTCCTTCATCAATTCTATACCTTCAGCTCTGGATAAACATTTGAGCAATGGAGAACAAACTTCATGCTTGTATAGCTCCCCTTCTATTATGACATATGGTCGGGCTCTTGCCTCTATTCTCTTATTATAAGATTCGTCATCTGAAAGGAAATTACCCTGGAGGAAAGACATAATCTCAGTTCTCCAATCTTTACTATGAACAGGAGATATATTGAGCACTGCTCTTTCAAGAAGTTCCACCGAAGGTGCTTTTATTGTTTCAAAAAATACTTCCGAAGGTAAGGGCAGCCCCTGTGCCGCTGACTTGGCTAGCAAATCAGCATGTTCATTTTCTCCTCGAGGAATATTCTTGACAGAAAACCCTTCGAAGGAAGCTTCAATGCTTCGGACCGTGTCCAAGTATTTCTCAAGCTTCGGGTCTCTTGCTTTACAACTCTTATCAACATGACCAGAAATAACTTGGGAATCGGTTTTAAGAACCGCCCTTCTAATCCCCATTGCCTTTAACTTCCGAAGCCCCAAAAGCAAAGCTTCGTACTCAGCAATATTATTTGTGCAGCTCAAATCAAGTTTTACTGCGTAGCAAGTTCTAACTTTGGAAGGTGCAACTAACACAACAGCTGCTCCTGCCCCGAAGGTTCCCCAAGAGCCATCGCAGAATACTGTCCAAGCTTCGGCATCTTTAGTTGTTTCTTCTCCCTGATCCCCTGGCGTCCAATCAGCGATGAAGTCTGCTAACGCCTGGGACTGTATTGAGGATCTATGCACATAATCAATGCTGAACTCGTTGAGCTCCGCAGCCCACTTTCCAATTCTTCCTGTAGCTTCTCTGTTCCTCATGATATCCTTCAAAGGCTGTGACGAAGGAACAATTATATGATATGCTTGAAAGTAATGTCGTAGCTTCCTAGAGGCCATTAAGACAGCATATAACACCTTCTCTAATTCTGTATAGTTCTTCTTTGATAGACTGAGGACTTCGGAGACGAAGTATATTGGGGCTTGCTTTTTGGTTTGTCCTTCAAGCTTTTCTTGGACAAGTGCCGCGCTCACTGCTGAGTGCGAAGCTGCCACATACAACAACAGAGGAGCCCCTGGCGCTGGTGGAGTTAGGGTCGTTAGTTCTATAAGATACTGCTTCAGCTCTTCAAAGGCTTTCTGTTGAGCTGATCCCCATTGAAAGACTTCGGCTGACTTCAGCACTTCAAAGAATGGTAAATTTCTCTCTGCTGATCTAGATATGAATCGATTCAGAGATGCCAATCTTCCTGTCAGCCGTTGAGCTCCCTTCTTTGTGCTTGGTGGCTCCATCCGAAGAATAGCTTCGATTTTATTTGGATTAGCTTCGATTCCTTTTGTTGAAACCAGACAACCAAGTAATTTCCCCTTCTTCACTCCGAAGACACACTTCTCTGGATTCAGCTTCAGACCATCTTGTCTAAAATTAGCGAATGTCTCCTGCAAATCAGCAATGTGATTTTCTTGCTTCGTGCTTTTTACTATAATATCATCAACATAGGTTAGCACATTTCTGCCTATCTGAGAATGAAGAACCTTCGTTGTCATTCTACTGAAGCTTCCTCCAGCATTCTTGAGCCTCTCAGGCATCCGAAGGTAACAATATGTTCCACTAGGGGTTATGAAGCTGGTTTTCGGCTCATCCTCTTTCTTCATCCAAATTTGATGATAGCCTGAATAACAATCTAGTAGACTCATAAGTTCTGACGAAGCTGTCGTGTCTACTAGAGAATCGATCCTTGGTAATGGAAACTCATCCTTCGGACAAGCCTTGTTGAGATTAGTAAAATCAATACACATCCTCCATTTACCATTGGCCTTCTTCACCATGACAGTGTTGGCTAGCTATTCTGGGTATTTCACTTCTCTGATGACTCCAGCGCTAAGAAGTCTTTTCACTTCATTCCGAGCACCTTCGGCTTTGTCATCAGACATTTTCCGAAGCCTCTGCTTTCTAGGTCTAAAGGATGGATCAACATTGAGCGAGTGTTCAGTGACATCCCTGTTAACACCACAGAGATCATTTGCTGACCATGCAAAGACATCTTTATTGTTGAACAAAAACCTTATCAGGGTTTTCTCCTGTTCTTCAGACAATTGAGATCCCAGCAGCACCTTCTGCTCTGCAATATCTTCACATAAAAGCATGGGCTTCGGCTGATCGGCCGAAGCAGCCTTCTCCCTTCTGTACTTGTACTGCTCACAAGCTTCAGCTCCATCTATACTATGGATTGCCTTTGAATCTGTCCAGTTCCCTTCAGCCTTTCTGGCAGCTTCCTGACTCCCATGAATAGCAATAGGTCCTTGATCCGAAGGTATCTTCATGCAAAGATAAGCTGGATGAAGAATTGCTTCGAAAGCATTAAGTGTTCCACGACCAATGATTGCATTATAGGGGTACTCCATGTTGACAATATCAAACACAACTTGCTCAGTTCTGGTGTTGTTAACAAATCCGAAGGTCACTGACATCGTGATCTTGCCTAGTGCTACAATCTGTCTTCCTCCGAAGCCGTAGAGAGGGTGTGTAGCATCATGAATCTTATCTTCTGACTCTTGCATTTGTCTGAAGGTCTTAGCAAATATAATATCCGCTGCACTGCCTGTATCAACCAGAACATTATGGACCAGAAAGCCTTTGATAACACAAGAAATAACCATGGCATCATTGTGAGGATAATCCTTGAGCTGAAGGTCTTCTTGGGAGAAAGTAATTGGGATGTGAGACCATCTTGACTTGATGAAGGGTCCCTGCACCCCGACATGTTGTACCCTTCTCTGTGCCTCCTTCTTCTGCTTCTTGTTGGCCGGTTCTGAGGATGATCCACCTGTTATCGGGAGCACCAGCTTCATAGTCAAAGCAACTCCAGCTTGGTTGTTGACCGAAGCCATTAGCTCAGAAAGTGGAAGTGAGTTCACCGGAGGTGGGCGCTAATGTTGGGGACTTGTTCTCAAATGCTATGAATTAAGAACAAGGCAACATAAAAATGTTAAATGTTAATGCCCTTCGTCCGCTGAAGCATTATCTCCCTAAGGATTTAATGAACTTCGGACGAAGGTCGCAGATTAAATATCACGAAGGTCATACCTTCGTGATTAGGTTTATAGAACAATGTAAAATGAAGCATAACGTGTAAAACATATGTTAGAAGCAGATAACATTATTCTTATATTTCATTATATGGATCTGAATATTAAAACATGACATTTGAGTATGTTTATACCTTCTTCTCGACGGAAAACAATAATTCCAGTGTGATGCGTCAACAATTACAAGAATGCGTGAACAGTATAGGGCTACTGTTCATCTATTTATAGGCACAGGACATAGCCTATGTGAAATTACATTTATCCCCTTTATAATCAATTACAATACTGACACAAAAAGTCATGGGTCTTTGAGTCATTTGATCTTTAAGTCGGTTCGCCTCCTTCGTCTTGAGACTTGTCACTATGCCGAAGCTCTATCGGTGATAACTTCGGCGCTGTTCTTGAAAGGATCTTGCCGAAGGTGTTTTCCTCTTTTAGGATCTTCGGCTATGAAGCATACCCCCAACAGGCGTCCCAATGGACGAGGGTTGCACTCAACCCCTTTCAAGTGATCCGATGATCAACTTGAATACCACAGTCTTTTCCTTTCGAGTGTTTTCCTATTTGCGAGGAATCTCCACAATTTGGAGCCTCTCGCCCTTACAATAGATATCACAAAGAAGGCACAGAGTAAGGTTGGGAAGAGCAACACACACAAGACTCAAATACCTAGCACACCCACACACACAAGTGAAGACTCGAGCTCAAATGACAACACAGGGAGTTCGCGACTCGAATGGAGCTCAAATCTCTAACACAACGAAGCGAATGCGCGGGAGCAGAGTCTAGATGCCTTAGAATACTTAGAGAATGCTTGGTGTCCTCCTCCATGCGCCTAGGGGTCCCTTTTATAGCCCCAAGGCAGCTAGGAGCCGTTGAAGACCAACTTGGAAGGCCAATCTTGCCTTCTCTCGAGTGGCGCACCGGACAGTCCGGTGCGCCACCGGACAGGTCCTGTAGACTGTCCGGTGCACGATCTCCTTCCAAATTTGGCATATTCGACCGTTGCTCCTCTGGGCTGATTGGCGCACCGGACACTGTCCTGCGCGGCCGACCATTGGCGCAGGCGACAGTTGGCTCACCGGACAGTCCGGTACACCACCGGACAGTCCGGTGAATTTTAGCCGTACGCCACTGATCCTTTTTCGAGAGCAACGAGTTCACCACGGAAGCTCACCAGACAGTCCAGTGCACCACCAGACAGTCCGGTGAATTATAGTCGTACACCGCCATCGATTTCCGAGAGCAGCACTTTCACCGGAGACCAGCCTGGCGCACCGGACACTGTCTGGTGCACCACCGGACAGTCCAGTGTGCGAGACCGAGCTGAAGTTTGGCTGCACAGAGCTAAGTCCTTTCCATTTCTTTTCTCCTTCTTTTGTCATTGTTTCTAGCACTTAGACAAACACATTAGCGTTAAAAAATGTACTAAATCTAGAAACATACCTTGTGCCTTGATTTGTACTTCTCACTTTATTTGGCACATAAGAACTTAATCAAACGTGTTGGACATTTAATCACCAAAACATTATAGAAATGGCCCAAGGGCACATTTCCCTTTCAAATACCACCTAAGTAAAAGGTGAAGAAGCTCCAAAATCATTCCTAAGAGGATGCAGAGTTAGTGTGCGTATTTGTGTTGGTTTTGCTATTTTTGGCATGCACTTGCATACTTCATCACATCATACTTTGCATTCATACAAACATTCATTAGACATCTTTAGCTTCATCGCACCATGATACATTGCATGAGACAATAAATGGATGCTTCGACTCAAGAATGCTTTGTTGTGAACGAAAAGAAGGGAAGGTGGTTTTCGCCTTCGGCTCAAAAACTGGAAGCATTGGTTTCATCCACAGCAAATCAAGTAACAGTGGAAGAAAGGTAATATTACAAGGTACTCATAATGTTTACAAAGATTTTACATTCTTCGACAATTTTTTGTCATATATAATGATTTTTACAAAGAGCTTAGGACTACTAGCAAAAGAAAGGGCAGCTTCGGAGGCATTCTTCAGAATTATTGAATAAGCTTCGACTTGTCAATCTTCATCAACATCGCTCTAAAAGTAATGAGACAAAGGTATTATGAAACATAAGGTGAGAAAACTCGAAGAAGTATATGAAAGTAAGAAAATCTTCATACCTTGTTAATTAATGCACGTGCTTCATCTCCAGCAATTTCTCGACCACCCTTAGTCTAGATCTGAGTAATAAATCTATTGCCCACACTTGTGGCTTCGGCCTGAATGTCGACTAAACCTGATGATGAAAGGCCAAAGGTTGGTTTATTAACAATCTTGAGGTGGTTGCATCCAGCCTTGGCAAAAGCAGCAGCTGTTCCACGGGCAGCCACTAGTGCACAAAAGTCACCGTGGCCGACTATGACTTCGTCAAGATCTTCAATCTCTTTCTCAATCCATCCGAGTGCCCCTGTGATATCTTTGACAGAATGGCTGGCTTCCTCAGATGTAGCTCCGATAGAATTGAAAATATCTTTCAGCCGAGCAGAGCATTGCGTTGCAAATCCGAAGCATCTGTCCTGAAGAGCTTTCAGTGTTTCACTAAGCTAAAGCTTTTATCAGCTTCGGCCTTGATTTTCATATTTAAGGTTTCAGATTCACGGCTAAATTGGCTCGTATTTTCTTCCAAAATCGTACATCCTGATTTGAAATCAGAATTCCTTGCTTCTCATTTTGAAGTCGAGCTTCCGCAATTGAGCCTTCGGCTGAGCTAAGCATGACGCCTTTTTCCTTCAAAGAATTTTCAAGCTCCTCAATCTTCTTCTCTAAACCGCTGATAACAAATTCGTTCTTTCTATCTTCATCATCTTGTTGCAATTTCAAAGCCTTGCTCAGTAGCAAACTCTGTGTCAAAAGACGAAGTTGAATTAGACCTTCACTTTTGAAACACTAAAACTGACCCGACTAAGGAAGAACAGTAGAAAATCATACCTTAAAATTTGAGTAAAATAAGCTGCATGTGATATGTTGTCTCCTATAATTGCTAATGTCTTTTTCCAGTTTCGGGAATCCAATACTCTTCGACAGCGTACTCACAATTTTTGCCCCAGCATGATCACGAATACATCCCAAGATCTCTTCATCTACACCGCCGAAGAGAACAGATCTCGGCTGGTAGCTGCCAGACACAGCAAATTCTTTTAATTCAGATATATCCTCTTCGAAAAGCTGTTGGCCCCCTAGGTGTCGTAAGTCAAAGCTTTTATCTTTCGAAGAGGCTTCTTCCGTTCTTTTTCCCTTTGACGCTGAAGTCTAAGGAGCAATCGTCCCCTCGGTATTCTTCTCAGGCGCTACGTTAGCAATAAGTCTATCAATTTTTTATAAAGTTGTTCCGAAGGGACCGCCACTGCTTTCGGCTTGTTGAGGCCCTTCGTCAGCCACAAAGGGTGCAGTCTTCTTTTGAACTACCAAAGGCGGTGTATCAAGAACAGCCCTCATCACATTCATCATACGGTGCTTCTTCTACACATTCCGCACACCGGGTGTCGAAGGCCCTTTGTCTGCCTCTACTTCGACAGTTTCCCTAGCATCTTTCTTCTGTGGCTGTAATAAGCTTGTTAGCTTTGATCCGAGAGGACTTAGTATCGTGAAAGGCAAGGGTTCAGTCATTACCTCTAAAATTTCTGTCACGCCAATACAAGTTGTCGGGTCTCTGCATAATGCTTCGGCGGAGAAGATCTTTCTTCTTCTTCGCGGCTTCATGATATAATCTTTCTTTTCTTAGATGCTGAAGGTTCTGGTGTTAACTTCAGTCTTTTTGTTAACCTTTTCTTCTTGTCCTTCTCGATAGATCTTTGTGCTTGTCTTTTCTGAATACTCACAACTCTTTTCTTTTTCACTCCCCTGGCCTCTTCGTTAAGTCTGTCATGGTCGGGATACTCGAAGCCAAGGGCATCCATCACTCGATTTAGCCTTCGTTTCTCTCGTGTGTCGAAGGCAGTGGTCATTAGTTGGTCCTCTTTCTTAGTATAATTTCCAAGGATTTTATTAAACATTGTCTCAATGACCTCTAACCATTCGACACAAGGGCCGCTGAAGGTTTTCTAAAATTTAAAGCGATATGGAAGTCTAACAAGCTCAAATTTCTTTCCTTCGTCTTTCCTCTTCTGCATTCCCCACCCACCCGATGTGGGAAAATTTTTGTACGCCAAGTATTCTTGAACTAGGTCTCGAGTAATGATATGTTCGGCCACAACCCTGAATTCTACTTCGGCTAGTTGGCATGGGGAGCCGAGTTGCATGTTGCATAATGGCCTCGTCATACCGAAGTTTAGTTTTAGGGGAATCAACACCATACTCATAAGCTTCTCCTTTCTCTTTTCATCAGCTTTCACATAAAACCATTCACTTGTCCAGCCGGTGGGCCACTTGGTGCGATATCCAATCACAGGGGCCTTCGTATCCTTTCGGTATGCAAAATTATAACATTCGAAATTCTTGTGCAGACCATCTGCTCTGCCTTGGTCTGGCAATGGAGTTCATGGACCCTGCAAAATCCTTCAGCATTACCGCTCCTTCCCTGGCTTCGGAGAGCCCATATGTACACGTTAACCCTGACTATAGCGTTTAGAGTCAGTTGATGAAGATAGATTTCAAATTTCTTCAAAACTTCACCGATCATTTCATACAGTGGGAACCGGAGCCCCGCTCTTAAGAAGCTTTTAAAAACAACAACTTCATCATCTCTTGGCTCTGGAACCACTTCGTCTCCGGCGAACCTTATCAACTCATCATCATTCTTTCCAAACTATCCAGGCTTCTTCATTAGAATTAAATCTTCTGCCTTTACAGTGGATTTTCCAAATTCAATATGGCTAGGCTTGCTCGGACTCAAGATGCCATCATCCTCTTCGTCATCACTAGCAGCTTCGGCAATAGTATGTTCAGCTTCGGCAATAATGTCATCCTTCTCGGGAATAGACTTTTCTCCCTCTTAAACAACCAACCCACAACGTCTCATTACTTCTGAGATTGGGGCTGTCTCAGTTGCCTTAAACTCTTCACCTTTGTTTGTTAACCTAGCAGTAGACCTGATCCTAGCCATTTCAGTTCTTAAGACGAAGCTAAATTTCAACTAACTTCACGATTGTTCGAAGGTCACACAGCAAGTGCACAGACGACAAAAAGTTTTGGCTTCAGTAAAAAATTTTGACAGCACAACGTTGTAATAGCAATGAATGTTGTGGTAACTTCTCACCAACTCATCTATTTATATAGCCATGCAGGTGAAGAAGGCGAACCGTCGTATCGCTCATACTGACTGATCGGTGGACCGGCACAGCCCGAAACTTTTTAATCATTTTTTAATAACAAGCTCAGAAAAGATGTTTTTCGGACCTTCATCATTCAGAATCCTTCGTGTTTTTCGCGGATCGAGCTCGTTATGAAAAAACGACCTAGCACCGCGAAGGGGCTACTGTTGGGGGCCTCCTTCTGCCGAAGGTCCTCGGGACGAAGAAATCGTCTACAACCAAAAGAGCTGAACGCCGAAGTGCAACAGATATGTGTAAAATGTCGAAGGTTCATAGCTTCAGCCCAAGACGGTTACGAAGGTCAAACGCGATGTTGAGCCAAAAAGTAAAAGACCCTTTAATCCCTGATGTTTGTATTAGGATAATGTATATATATCATGGTCATAAATGTACTTTTGCTTGGGATGCATCCCTTGCCTATAAATAGATGAACAATACCCTCGTACTATTCACGCTGGATTGGAATTGTATTTGCGCTCTCGCTTTCGAGCAAACCGAAGGTACAAATGTAATATACATTATATATTACTTTGTTATTATATGATATGGATCTTAATATTATTTAACATTTGATATGAAATGAATAATCAGCATAATGTTATGTTTGTAACTACATTCTTATATTTATGAATGATAAAGACTTGTTCTTCATGATTTTACAGGGTATTTAGAAGTATTTAACAATCCACGAGTATTTAGCAACTTGCTAAACCTGAGCTTAGAGATCATTTTTTAGAAAGCTAATGGAGATGCTCTTACCTATTGATAACTTTACAGGGTGTCAATACATCCTATAGAAGTGTCGTTAGCTCATTCCCATACAAGGTCAGTTAGCTCATTCCCATACAAGGTCAAAGCGCTTAAGTGTATGTTTGGTTAAGGAGCGGCTCTTAAAGTCTACATATAGTAAATATTTAGGATGCTCCGTTCCACCAAAACAACCGGACATAAGAGGTGTCGCGAACATGGACGCTCTCCTCCCCTTCATACTCATATGACTCTTCAACCAAACAAAAAAAGAATAGGTCCACTCTATTCTACACTTCAACCAAACAAACAAAAAATATAGTGATTCTATTCTATTTGCCAAACACATAATGAAATAGCTTCGTTCTTAAAAACTGAAATAAAGCAGCCGCGCCACTCCTGTTGCCCCCGTAACCAAACACACCCTCAGGACTTGTTCGGTTTAAAGGGGTTTAAAGGAGATTGGAGGGGATTAAATCCCCTCCTATTTAAATTTGTATAAAAGTGGATTGAATCCTCTTCAATCCCCTCAATCCATTCCTAACCGAACAAGCCCTCACAGGACGTGTGTTGGAATGGGATCAGCAGCAGACCCCCATTGCTTTCGGAGACCACGACACCCAAAGACTCATCATCACTTACATGTTGTAGACGACTGCTACGTTAGAAGATGAAATGGTAGCACTGACATGGCTTACGCAAATTGTCAGCTACATGTCTAGCTACTACTTTTTTTTTGGTCGCGTAGATACAAAGCGATTGCCATGAACACCAGAACCAACAATCATAAAACAAAGACATGCCATGAAAGCAAACACTCAGTTCCCATCAGCAACACAGGCTAACAACATTTAAACCCAGTTCTCAAACACAACTATGTTAGCACACGTTCCAACGTTGCATCCCAAACAAGGGTGGATGTCCCTCTGGAAAAAAAAAATCCAGTCACACGTGACACGTGAGGGGCCAGGGAGGGGGCTGACACTAATACCGTTACATGATCCTAATGATCACCACCGTAGACTCGTCGTAGACGACGGACACCTGCCGCCCACCCAAGTGCATCCAAACCTGCAAACCCAAAAACATGTTAGCGATGGAGGGGGCTGAGATTTGGGAATGCTCCCTGTACAGACCACGAAGGCACATTTTACCTACATGTAGTGAAACGCCACCACGAAGGCGAGTTTTTTCCTGCAGCTCAGCGGATGTGGCAGCCGCGGAAGATTATTCATGTTGGTGAGAATTAGTGGTAGGCGTAGAGGCAGGGTTTCGCCGGACAAAGCGGCCTGCTGGGCGTAGCCCCCTGCTGTGGCCACGCTCCCCGAACGCTTGTCCAGAAGCAGGAGGCCCCTCGGTTCGTTCTTCCATGCCCTGACTCAGCTGGAAGTCGCCTCCAGCTTTGTTTTGGGATCCGACCGGCTGGTATTCAAGATGGTTGCCACCCTTCCACCTCTCCGCGTTCGTGCCATGGTTTGGCCTCCCAGTGTCATAACCGTCCCTTCCCCTGTGTGCCCCACCTCCCCTGTGGTACCTTGCATTGGGCTGGCCTTGACGACGTGGCGCAGGATTAGCCTGCTCCTGTCCAGTCTCGATCTTCTGGTTACCACCTTCCTGTGTCAGGTTCTCCTGTTTGCTGTGTGAGGCCTCATCGGTGCCATCACTCCTTTTCATTGGTTTACTGCTGGTGTCTTGATGGGTAATTGTATCAGATCCTTTGGGCATGTTCATCTCAAGCCTACCACCATGGGAATCCACTTTCCCTTCAACAGCAATCTTGCCGTCTGAGCTGTTCTGAGGATGGGAATTGGTTTTCGGCTTCCAGGCTCTAGAATGTGAAACTATGCTGCTGTTTTTCACATCGGATCTTGGCAGATTCTTGTGATTGGATGAGTTCGAATCCATCACTGGTGTTGCTGATTGATAGACAGAGTCGTTCTTGCCCTCTCTAACTTTGCTCTCATTTGAGTAGCTACTTGATTCATTTCTTTGAGCCTTAAAATGCTGTCGCCTTTGCCTGTTAGCCGCACTATGTTCTTTTGCACCACCGGCAGATAGTGGAACGGTTTGAACTGGAGCTGAACTATTCTCAGCAGCAGCATCTACATTGGATTTTAACTGTGTATCTTCCTTGCCAAGTTCAACAGGCTGATTCATATCGGTGCAATTCTGAACCTCCTTTGATTCATAAGAGTTGTCTGCTTGGCCAACAGAATTTGGTGCCACCAAAGCAGGTTGATCTGGATTCCGCTTGCGCCAAGAAGGATTAGATTTGGCCCCATGTCCTTTGCTAGTTTTCTTGGGTTCGGCTGCAGGATGTGATTTAGCAGCACCGGGCTTATCAATTGCTTCCTTATCATGGCTTGGATTATGTTGTTGCAGCTCTTTGGACATAGGCTTGGGAACATATCTTTCCATTTCAGCCCTCTTTGTTCTTGTCACATTATCCCCATCATTGATGGCTTTCCCAGCTGGTTGAGTGACGTCAGCTACTGCTGCAGTCGGCATGGCTCCATCAGACTGCTCATTCTGCAATGGTAGCATATCTGGTGCCCACAAGACACCATCATTCCCATGTGGCTTCTCAACAGGCCGAAGAACATGCTGATGCTTTCCAGATTTTCTTGCTTGCTGAGGTCTTGATCGGCTACTTTCAGTACTATTTGTTCCATCTGCTGAATTAACATGCTCCTGATTCATAGCTGTAAGTGAAAGTCCACCAACAGTTATACTTCCAACAGTTACAATAGTACCTTCAATGGGAACAATAGAGCTACTGATAATAACACCACCAGTATGTGTTTTTGGTTCGGTTGAGATTTTCACTGTATTCTCTTCATTAAACACCACAGATGGATGTTTAGAAGTAACTGGAGCATCATCTACCTTTTTCTTACTCCTCAAATGCCGGGTTCCCTTGTTCTGAGTTGGGGGATCATCATGTGGTGCAACAACAGCCGTTACTGTATCAACATTTTTCTGCACACTGGAATCAGTGGTTATTGAAGCACTTGCATTGTCGCCAGAAATTTTCTCCTCTGAAACAACCTGTCTTTTCCTGTAGCCTTGCTTAGCCTTTACCATACTGATATTATGTGACTGTGAGATACTCTTCTGCACAACATGCTCCATGTTGTTGTGTGTGTTCTTGACCAAAGATGAGGTGGTATGAGCATCAGGCGCTTTGCCACCATCTAAAGCATTTGACTGTGCAGTAGACTGGGCCTGTATCTGAACCACAGTATGATTGGGATCATTAGGAGGCAGAAGAGCAGTAAGCCTATCAGGTGTAATAACATCATGTTGTTCAGTTGAAGTGTCAAGTTTAGCAGTCACATCAAGTCCAATCTGTTGCTTATCATGTGCATCATCAGTTTCTACTTTTGTATCATTTGATTTCTTCTGAAGTACTGATGATCGCCTGTTCAATTCTTCCAACTTTGCGAGTGCTTTTGCTTTTTGGTTTTTTATCCGTTCCTCTTCCTCAGCTTTCATCCTTTTTGCACGTTCTGCAGCCAACTCCTTCATTTTTGCCCGCTGAATAGGAAAAAATGACACTAGTGAGCAACCAACATCCAAACTCCTAAGAACCATGTTCAACTACCTGATTGTTTTGAGCATTTGATGCTGCATCCTGCTTTTTGTTCTATATATTTCAAAATTCCACAAGCACCAAAAGCAAACAAATGTGTCTTAATTAGCAAAAGGTAGTGTTTTCTGATGATGTGCACCAGTTGTACTGTGATATGAATACCAACCAGATCCTAGATAGAAATAAACAAGGTAGGAGGAGTTATTATAACTTCAAACAATGGCAATGCTACAGTAGAAAAACAAAGTTTTCTAACTGCCTGGTTTTCATATATACAAGACGGTTGAGTTTTCAGAGTATTAAATTTTCACTGATAGTGGTCTTCGGTCAATGTCCCCACCTAAAGCTAGTTGTAATAAGGAATTTCCAAAATATTAGAATGATAGCCATAAACAATTTGTAAAAATAGCACAAATCTACAACTACATACCTGAGACTCATAATCGAGTGAAGCTGGCATATCATCAGGTACAATCACAGGTTGCAGCTGTGAGGCAATCTGAGGTTGTTGGCCATGATGGATATCATTCCCCAAATCAGCTACTGGTAATGAATTAGTTATGTAACTTTCTCCACGTCCACAACTTTCGAACTTATTAGCTGGCCTATCTTTACAAGGACCACGGTAGCTGTTTCTCGAAGAATCACCTCTCCTATGTAAATGATTGTTAATTGAATCACCAAGCTTCTCAGCTTTGCTAAATTCAGTTAAATGTGAATGTGCTGGTCCAAGAATTGTACCCTCAATGGTCACATTTGGTCGTCTCTGCACCACAGCAGAAATATGTGAAACAGAAACCGCCTGGTCAGATGTGCATGTCGTACTGATGACATCATTAGATGAAACATCAGTAGTTTTTTTATGCTTCTTGAATTCCTTGGATGAAGCTGGTTCTGGGAGATTCTGTGCATAGACATTTCTGGCTTTGTTGTTCAAACTCTCAATTTTCTCTATTAAAGCTGCATTCTTCTTAATGACAGGATGCTGATCAAGTACAACTGAGCTATCCTCCTTGAACTTCTTGCGCAGAGTGCCATCATAAGTTTCTCTGTGACGGGATTGTGTGTTTTCATAAACAGACAAATGGTCTATACCAACCAAACCTCTCTGGTTAGGCACTGATTTTGTAAGTACCATGGTTCTTTCAGTCTCACTAAAGGTGTCCCTTGTATCTGCCCTCATGTTCATATCAGTCCGTTTTCCATCAGGATGTGGAAGTGGTGGTGCTGGCTGCACATTCCTTTCAAATTCATGGGAACCTCCTAGACGATCTGGATTATCATGCAAACTCCCAGGGTGTTCTCGATGAAAGACATGTAACTTATCAGATTCCAGCTGCTCCCTTGGGACCGTTTCATGTTTGCCTGGTCTGTTTTGAGAATGTCCAGGGTGAAACCTGTCATTCTGATTTGGGAATTGATTTAGTATTCCAGGACCTCCAACAAAATGAGGATCTCTAACATTGGTGTTATTGAAATTTGCTTGAGGGCCATAATACCCATCATACGGCACTGAACCCTGATAAACTGGTCTGACTGGAATAACAGGCTGATTCATAATATAGGAATTAGGAGGCATAGGATGATACACATCATTTTTAGTGTGATATCCACCATGCCCTGAGCCCTGCCTTCCTGCAGCTTCGGAGTTGGGTGGGAACTGGCCATAATAACCAAAGGGTTCGACGGGGAAACTACCAGGGAGACCAACAGGTCTGTATGGCCCACCTGGCACTGGTCCTCTATGCCACATTCCCTCAGGGGGGTGACCAGGAGGTGCACGCCATGAATCAAACTGCAGAGGAGGCATAGGAAAATTTGGTGGATATGGCTGTTGTTGCAGGCCTTCATTTGGCACACTTGTGGCTGGGACAGGAGCACCTCCAGTGTGTGCATGCTGCTCTGTCTTCATGATATCAACAGGGTGATTATTGGATGGAGAAATTACTTCACCGGTTCCTAGCACACAAGATATTTCCCATTACTAGGTAAGGCAATACATATGAAACAATAGTTGAAGCTATTAACCTATGTTGTAATGATGAAATATATTATACCAGTTGCTAGGCTCTTCACTTGTTCACCTTGCGACACCTCTTTACCCAAACCAGAAGTTGGGCGCCCTTTCGAACTATGCCCTGGAATAAAAGAAGACGTGTAAAGAGAACTCTTCTTATACGCAAACTAAGTAGATGAAACTAGCAATTGTAACAAAAAAATATACGGACAAAAACAAATTTGCCTAAATAATTTACCAATGCTAGCATTTACATCTAGCACATATGTAAGTAGGTGAAACCGGCCATTGTAATTCAAAAATATGCGAACAAAAACAAAATTACCAAATAATTTACCAATGCTAGCATTTATATCTAGCACATATGTAGATATTCAAGGCAGCTCAGAATTTGACATACTAAATATAAAAACTATAAACCCAAAGAAACAATATGGTAGGGGCAAATAGCTTGAAATCATAAAAATTATAGACCACACTTTATGTTGCACATACCTCGTTGACTGTTTGCTTCAGAGCCAAGCGTTGGGAAATCACCAGTACTTAGTGTGAACCCAGGCCCATGTGATGAAGATTCCTACACAGTTAAAATATGTATATATGAACTGAATAATGTATTGAATTGAATCCTGATCTAGACCCAGTTCTAGGTCTGCAGCATTACCGATCTATCAATAATCCTTATCGATGCTTTCACATTATCTGAAGCATTGTCCGCAAATCGAGAAATTTGTGAACTTCCAGGTCTTGTTTCCGCACTTTGGGGACGATTTGTGGCCATTGGTAGATGAGATGATGGAAATGTGCCTGACGCTGAAGATGGGCGAGAATTTGCACCCCAAGCATTGGGTGAACCATGTGATTCACTTCCAGATGTTGATGGCCTTGAGCCTCCGCCAGAGGTGGGCCGGACATTGAAGTGGCTAGATGAACTGGAACTTCCATCGTTCTTGGAAGACAGAATTGATGAGGAACTCCATGCATTTGGTATTGTAGATGGTGCTTTGCTGCCCCAGGTGTGGGTGCCCCTAACATTGAAACAAGAACATCATGACACAGTAATTATGGGAGACCATTAAGACCATCCTAAACCTTAGAATTTTGAATCATATGAGCAGTTATGAAACAAGGATGCATACTTACTTTGGAACCAGTTCCAGATTGGGATCAAGACCATTGTTTTCCAACCTAAATAAAAAATAACAAAAGCAATCCACATATAGAAGAAGTATATAAAGTTACCGATTTGCTACCAATAGCCAATAGGAAAACTGTTACCTCTGACTTGGTAAATTAATCGGTTTTGGGACTTTTCCCAGAACAGTCATACTAGATTTCCTTGCAGGAGTAGCACCCCATCTGAAGGAAACCATAAAGAAAAATTGATTATGCAAGTACAAAGACAACTTTTTGCAATCGGTACAACCAAAAAAATGTACCAATACAAATTACAAATACGAAATATCCCACTAAATGACATCACAAAATAAGGCTGTTCATAATAAGGACACGAATTCTTCCCCAGACCCCACACAGTGCCGGAAGCCTACGGCACTGGGTACGCCCTTATAATAAGGACACGAATTAATCAGCAGGTGCAACAGAAGAATTGTTATAGGTGGGACAAAATCCAGGAAACAAAGTTATGTTCAGAAGCTTTTGGGATAACTAGCACATGGCTAGTTCTGGATGTGTCAAGATACTTTGCCTTATCGCTTCAATTGTTATGTGTACATGCAATTTTTAGAATAGGATGTGTTTGTATATCAGGCTACAGCAATATCAGATCAGGGGTACACACGGTTGTTCTATAATAGAGAAAGGCTGGAGATCGGGCTAGAGACTGATCTGTAAAAAAACTACTTCTACCGCTTATTCCTCTGCACTCTTGCCGTCAACTGTTGCTGCGGATCGCCTAATTGGTACTGGCCCTCGCCGTTGTGACTCTCAACGCCTTTGGTAGCTTGACTGGCTTCATCTTGCTTTTGTTGCACTTGCCAGTTCTGTCGGCTCTGTGTTAGCTGCTTCGCCCATGTCTTTTGCTTAGTGACATCATCGCCTGGGTCATCTTTGTGGCTCTCGTTTGTCTACCTTGATTCGTCATGGTCTCCTAAATTCAGTTTTAGGTAATGAGTTCTGGGTCATCTTTGTTAGCTCAGTGTCAGGTTTGTCGATTGGGCAAAAAGATTCAGCTTACTTATCATTCTAGTGAATCTGTGTCTGAGCGTCCTTTTGATCTTGTTCACTCATATGTATGGGACCTGGCTCCCTTTGCTTCAAAAGGGGTCATCGATATTATATTATTTTTATAGATGATTTTCTCTCCACACATGGATTTGTTTTATTAAAAACCGTAGTGAGGCTTTATCCATCTATAATATTTTCTCTGCTATGGTTTGCACTCAATTTGACACATTTATTCGTGTATTTCGTGCTGATTCTGCAAGAAAAAACCTTTCTGGGGCTCTTTGCAAGGTTCTTGCTGCGCAAGGTACACTTGCTCAGCTTTCTTGTCCTGGTGCTCATGCTCAGATCAGTGTTGCTAAGTGCAAGCATCATCTTCTTCTTGAGACTGCTTGCGTTCTCATGCTTCTTCTGTTCGCCCTCACTCTGGGCTGAGGTTGTCTCTAGGCTGTCTCTACTGTCACTTATTTGACTAACATTCAGCCTTCGCTCTTTAGGGTGGCATTCCTTTTGAGCGCCTTTAACAAGATGCTTGATTACTCCAGACTTTATCTTTTTGGCAATGTGTGTTATGTGCTTCTTGCAGATCACAAGCGCTCTAAGCTGACAGCGCAGTCTGTTGAGTGCTTCTTCATTGGGTACAGTACGGAGCATAAGGGCTATTGTTGCTGGAATCTAGTTGCTCATCGGATGTGGAATTCCCGAGATGTTGTCTTAACTGAGACTCGTCCTTTCTATCCTCGTCCTTCTTCTAATGCTGCCTTTGCATCTTTGGTTGATCCTCTGTCTTTCCTGTCTATCCCTGATTCTGCTATAGCAAGTGTGCCACTCTCCCGCCTACCACCTCCAGTTGTATCTTCGCCTCCTCATGTGCCCTCATCTGTTGCGCCTCCTTCTATGTCCACGTCTTTGTCTTCTTCAGATACTTTTGTTCTGGTTCCTGACTACACTATCAAACCTCCTGTGACACAGGTCTATACACAACATCGTTCTTTGACTACTCCATCGTCATCCTCTAGTGTGTCTAGGGCTGACAATGGGTCATAAATTTTACACTATAAGATTTAAGGATCGAATCGGGTTAGGATCGGGCTCTATTTCTATTCATTTTGAACTATAATTTATTTAGGGCCTTGACATTTTGTGAAGAACCATTTGGATCACGATCCATTACCACCCCTAGGTGTGTCTGCTTCTCTAGTTTCAGTCTCCCATACGGCCATACTGATTCATCTTCTTCTGTTGGGCCATATTTTGGTGATAACTCTTCGAAGCTGATTACTCGCTGTAGTCTTCGTACTCGTCAGCCTGTAGATCGCTACGGTTTTGGCCCTATTTACATGGCAGGGTTTTGCTAGATTCGTTCTTTCTGAGCCGACTTCCTATCGTGATGTTGTTATTCGTCCTGAATGACAACTTGCGATGTCTAAGGAGATTGCTGCTCTTGAGAGTACTGGCACTTAGGAGATTGTTCCTCATCCCCCTCATGTTTGGCCTACCACCTATAAGTGGGTTTATAAGGTTAAAACCCGCTCCGATGGTTCTCTTGAGCGTTACAAAGCTCGTCTTGTTGCTCATGGCTTCCAGCGAGAACATGGTCATGATTATGATGAGACTTTTGCTCCTGTTGCTCACATGATTACTGTTTGCACCCTTCTTGTAGTGGCTTCTGTTCATGAGTGGTACATCGCTCATGTTGATGCCAAAAATGCCTTTCTTAATGGTGAGTTGTGTGAGAAGGTTTACATGCAGCCACCACCTGGGTATTCTGTTCCTACGGGCAATGGTTTGTTGGCTTTGTCGTTCCCTTTATGGTCTCAAGCAGGCTCCTCAGGCTTGATTTCAACGTTTTGCTTCTGTGATCACTCCTGTTGGTTTTTCTGCCAGTACTCATGACCATGCTTTGTTTGTGCACGCATCATCTCGTGGTAGGACTAGTGGTGGTAATGGACTCTAAATTTTACACTATAAAATTTAAGGATCGGATCGGATTAGAATCAGGCTCTATTTCTATTCGTTTTTGAAATAAAGTTATTTAAAGGCTCAAACAAATTGTGAAGAAATATTTGGATCGTGATACATTACCACCCCTAGGTAGGACTCTTCTCCTTTATGTTGATGACATGATTATTATAGGGGATGATCCTCAATGCATTGTCTTTGTCAAGGCGCATCTTAGTGAGCAGTTTCGTATGTCTGATCTTGATCATCTTCGGTATTTTATTGGGATTGGAGTTTCCTCTACTCCAGAGGGCTTCTATCTCTCTCAGGACAAATACATTCAGGGGCTTCTTGATCGAGCTTCGCTTATTGATCACCGCACTGTTGAAACTCCCATGGAGCTCAACGTTTGTCTTCATGCCACTGATGGTGGGCCTCTTTCGGATCATACTCGTTATTGTCATATTGTTGGTAGCCTGGTCTACCTTGGTGTTACTCGTTTTGATATCTCGTACTCTATGTATATTCTGAGTCAGTTTGTCTATGCCCCCGCTCAGCTTCAATACAATCATCTTCGTGTTCTACGTTATCTTTGTGAAACTATAACTCGTCGTTTGTTCTTTCCTTGCTCTAGCTCCTTGCAACTTCATGCCCATTGTGATACGACTTGGGCTAGTGATTCTTCGGATCGTCGAGCACTTTCTTCTTATTGTGTTTTTCTTGGTGATTCCTCATTGCATGGAAGACTAAGAAGCAGTTAGTAGTTTCCCATTCGAGTGTAGAAGCTAGTTGCGTGTTATGGCTCTTGCGATGGTAGAGGTGACTTGGCTATGGTGGTTGCTTGCTGATTTTGGTGTTTCTGTATCTATATCGACTCCTTTTGTCTGACAGTACAAGTGCTATTAATATTGCTCGTGATCTGGTGAAGCATGGGCTTACTCAGTATATTGGTGTTGATGCTTATTATACACGACTACATGAGCATAGGATGATGCCATTGTTCTTTGTTGTGTGTCTTGAGTTTCAGTTGGATGATTTCTTCACCAAGGCATAGACCAAAGGTCAGCATTGATTCTCTCTCTAAACTCAATGTGATTGATCCACCTTGAGTTTGAGGGGATGTTAGATGTGTATTTATGTTTTCATGTATTTTTCCATTGTTTAAGGGATTTAGTGCATATTTTCCTTCATGTGTCGGTGTATATATATATATTGGCCTTAGGGCCTCATGTTTAATGCAAGTGATATTAGAGCATCTCCAATAGTTATGTAAATTTAGCACCCTAAATTATAGATTTAAGAAGTTGCTAAAACACTTTAAGGAGTAGAAAAATGTATGTGCTCCAACAGTTCCCTATTTATTGGTTGCTAATTTTAAAAGTTGTTTATGTCAACATAAAATAAGCGAGCATGTTTTCTATTTTTAATTGAGTCGGCGGTAGAAATCAATATCAACAACCTTCCCTGATGTCTTGAGAGGTTGAAGTTATCGATGGAAGACCAGACGCTCACAGTGATGGCATGAAGACATCACAAGATGTGCTATGACAACGCCTTGGCATAAGAGGTTGTCTAGTGGTGGCGACACCAAGACATCTGCGCGCTGCAGATGGATTTGTGGTCAACAGGACAGTGGTACAACGCAAAACAATGGCAAAAGTGTGATTTTCATGATGGATTTAGTACCAACGTTGATTTAGGGAGTCCCAACAAGGTTGATAAATGTAGGGATGAAATTGGGTTTTATAGGGAGTTTGTAAATTTAGGGAACTGATTTACATAACTGTTGGAGAAGAGTTTTTTCTCGAAAACTTGTTAAATTCATATTTAGGGACTTATTTACATAACTATTGGAGATGCTCTTAATAGCAATGTTATTATACAAGCATTAAATTTGGGATTCTTGGCTTAAATATTATTTCCTCTTATCACAAATGTAAGTCCATTTAGGACTGTCCTAAGACAGCATTTTTCAATTTTTACTGGTAATATATATAAAAAAAAATATTATCCTAATGAGAAGAGTTATATATTCTAAAGTAGTTTTCACAATGAATCTGCTAGTTTCAATCTTCTGTTGAAAATTTTTATACCGATGGTCAAGATAAGAATAAAGTTTGACATGACAAACCTAGAAGAACTTATAGTTGTGATCAGAGGTTAGTACAAATAGAGCATCAAAGCTTTTTACTAGCCACACCATAAAATCACAAAAAGATGACACAGAAAAATTAAGCGAAAAAAACAGAAGGCGTGATTCAAATATGAAAAAAAGGTAAGCAAACTATCGAGAGAGGAGGACCATCTGCACAAGATCGTAAGCAGAAATCCAGAATTTCCAGGACGAGCTCACAGCACAGAGCATAAATCACTACATCCTTCAGTCTCTGGTGTTGTCCACGCAAGTTGGATTACTGGACACATCCAATGTTCAAACCAACAAAACCTTCATATAATTCTCACAAATAAAACACTTTGGTCCTCACATGATGACACAAGTGCCACACCAGCTGAGCTCTGTAGCTCCATTGAGCCGAGCCGATTGGCCAGCAGCTCAGTATCAAACCCAACCATCCAAAAGCTAGCATCTATACCTCTAAAAATCAATTGAAACAGAGACTGCTGCTCCGACAACCGCCACTCCCCCACACCAAACAAATACTAATTTTCTATTTTTTTAAGAAAAAAGCCACACGTATCAATGCACATGCACTACACGATCAGACCAGAATTGCGAATGAAAAGATAGGAAAAAAATTGTATCATTTGGGAGCGTGGGATGGAGATCACGAACCTCCTGTCCGTGGTAACCAGGCTCGAGGCCATGGTCCCACTTCCCCGCAAAGCAGCTCCCCCGCGGAAACCACCTCTCTAATTCCCCGGTGTTGAATCGAGCGGAACCAACTGCGGAGCGAGATCGAGGTATCTGGGACCGCCTCCAAGGAGGCGCGGGGAGGCAGAGGAACGCCGAAACCCTAGGCGGTCGTACGGACGGAGCGATCAGGGGGGATGGGGTTCACTCGATCAGCGGCGTAGGACGCGATGGGGGGTGCCGGAGCAGGAAGGGGGAAACGGGTCCTCGTCGCCCTGCCGTCCGGCGAGCGGCGGGGGAGACAATGACAGGTGGGGCCGCTCGTCAGAGTTGGAGGCGGAATGACGAGGCGACGTGGGGAGGGGAGGGGAGGGGAAGAGGGAAGGTTGGGGAGGAGCTCGTGAGAGCGATAATGAAGGATCTGGGAGGACGGACGCGTGGCGTGGCGGGAGTGGACGTGGGGACGGAAGCCCGTGCTCTCGTGGCACAGATGTCAAAGGAAACCACGTGGCGGAACAGGAGCGGAGGAGATCCGTAAATGGTGTGGCTTCACGGAGCATAGGATCCGGTGTCCGGCTTGGGGGTGATTGAATTTGGCTGGCCACGTCGGACCCCATGATTTGGACGTTCCGTGCGACCCAAGGATATCGAAGAGGCGATAGTTTAATACTCCTTGCGTTGCAAGTTTGCTACCAATACCGTTTTGAGCAACTATCTTATCTTTTATTTTATTCTATATTTAAATTTTATTTTAAAAATAATTTAACCTACAATATACATTTTTTATTTTACACGATATCTTGTTGACAACTTAATAGTAATGTCACAAATGCTTGTTCACCCTTTTTATAGTTAGGTGTTTGTATGTTGCGACAACTTCTATATATAATAAAGTAAACCTTGTTTAAATGTAGTTGTTCAAACACGTTCTAAAACTTTGTTGTCTTTGTCCATATGTGTGAATCCTATCTGTGCATTACTTCTTTCTTTCATTTGTTTCAACACCTCTTATTCGTATGTCCTTGACCAAACAAGAATCAACTCACGGTGATTTGTGGTGTGGGGATACAACTTCGACTCACCATCAATATTTTGACTGCCCACTGAAGACTCCTCAAAAATATGCCAAGCATATGTATTGATTTTATTGTAACAATAATGTGTCCAGATTACCTGAGTTCTTGGTCAGTATCTTGAGCCTCATTATGAATGGATGAAAGAGTCGCTACCCAAGCATATAAATGGCATCGCTGTTATCATGAACTGGATCCAAGAATTAAGATAGTGTTTGGTTGAGGAGCCAAGTAGAACGGAGCCGTTCCATCCCTGATTCTAGGAACGGAGCCGCTCTGTTCTGTGTTTGGTAAGCTGGAACGGAGCCGCTCTGTTTTTTGTTTGGTTGCAGACTGTGCGAGCGGAGCGTGACTGTGCGAGCGGGCTGGGAACAGAGCGGCTCCATCCGGTTGTTTTTTTGGAGTGGGATGGTTCCGAATCTGAGGAGAATATTCCCTAATTAGAGCCACTCCATTCTAGTTACTTTGTAACCAAACAACAATAAAACTGGGATAGAACGGCTCCGTTCTACTTGGCTCTTCAAGCAAACACTACCTAAAGGGCTAGGGCCTCACGGCTATCCATGTGGCCAGTAATTAGTTTCAATGTTGACTCCCTCCTCTACGTGAGGAAGCAAATTATGCTTGTGGGTATGGTGGAAACGGGGACCCCTCTTCATCCGAGCCCATTGATATGTTGGAGGTCAAAGCCCAACTTCAATAACTTTTTACTTCTATTGGCAGTTGGCATGAGGGATGTTCGATGAGGGCTTACTCCCTACTTGAGCCTCATCTTGAGGTATCTTTGATGATTTTCTTGTTTATACTCTTTTTTTGAAACCATCAATTTTAGTTTGGAACATTTTTCATGCTCACTGATGTTGTAACAATGTTATCCTCCAACATAGTTCTTCCTATATGATGCAGAATAACGATAAGGCGGGCCCTAGCTTTTTCCTGAACAATCAACAAGCAAAGTCCCTGAACTCAACCTGACACCACCAATTCGAGCCCTCGTACTGAGACCAAAAAAGGAGAACAGTAGCTCAGATAGATGACCCTAATGATGATGATGACTCCCACCTCCTCATTCTTCGAGCTCCCACCTATCCAAGTGATAACGCTCTACCGTCCTGTTAGTGTTTAAAGCCCAACCGTACACCTAGGGTTACCCCTCGTGATGCTTTTGGGTAGGACGGTGCTGTTGATTATAGCTCAATGGTTCATGCTAGATGCACGAGAGAAAGACATGCAATTTTCTAAAGGTTCAGGCCGCTTAGAGAGGCGTAATACCCTACTTCCTGGTGTGAATCTTTATGTGGTGGGCTACAGGCGAAGTCTCCTAGATGGAGAAAAGCTAATGAAATGGGTAGATGGTCGATGGAAATGATGGGGTGCCCCTAGGCCTTATATACTCGACCATAGGGCACTCCATGCATACATGATGACCTCACATCTCCTAAGTAATAGCGAACCGATGAGCTGATCTCCCTACAATCTTGCCAACTTATCCCTAATCCACCCCGACATTCAAGGGCGCCACGCGCGAGAGAGTCGAGTGGTTGCTGTGGATAACACACAAATTGACGGATTGCTTGGGCTTGAGTTCGCTGACTTCTCAGATCAACCCATCTCACCAGTAGCTCTCCACTATTACCCGTTGGCAAAGACGCAATTGGCCCAGTTGGCCCAATTGTAGTCGGACGGCGACCCTGTGAGCCTCAGAATTATCCCACCTCGCTTAACTTGGGAGGAGGAAGCCACTTTAAAAGGGAGAGTCACCCTTCCCCCATTGGACTAGTCTTTTGAGGCGATTGGGCCTTTCCCTGAGTTGGGTGTGCATAATGAACTGTTGGGCTCTGGGCAACCTTAATTTGTTGGGCCTCGGCCAACCCCACCTGGGCTGGGTGTATCATCTGGTATTAAAGCTAGGGCCCATTTTAAGAAGGTGAGAATGATGAGGACATCCTCCACTATTACCCGTTGGCAAAGACACAATTGGCCCAGTTGGCCCAATTGTAGTCGGACGGCGACCGTGTGAGCCTCAGAATTATCCCACCTCGCTTAACTTGGGAGGAGGAAGCCACTTTAAAAGGGAGAGTCACCCTTCCCCCATTGGACTAGTCTTTTGAGGCGATTGGGCCTTTCCCTGAGTTGGGTGTGCATAATGAACTGTTGGGCTCCGGGCAACCTTAATTTGTTGGGCCTCGGCCAACCCCACCTGAGCTGGGTGTATCACCCCTAGGCCTTATATACTCAACCATAGGGCACTCCATGCATCCATGATGACCTCACATCTCCTAAGTAATAGCGAACCGATGAACTAATCTCCCTACAATCTTGCCAACTTATCCCTAATCCACCCCGACATTCAAGGGCGCCACGCGCGGGAGAGTCGGGTGGTTGCTGTGGATAACGCACAAATTGACAGATTGCCTGGGCTTGAGTTCGCTGACTTCTCAGATCAGCCCATCTCACCAGTAGCTCTAGCCCGACCCACGAAGGGATGGCTTTGTAACACCCTGAATTTGGGGGGTATAAAATTTCTTTCTTATTATCATCCAAATTTAGGTGTTACTCTCTCACTCTCACTCTAGTTTCCATCTCTCTCTAGTTTCTCTCTCTCTCTTTCTCCTTTGGCTAGGGTTAGCTTAATTAGTGAGGGATTATTTATTTTATTTTGCCCAAAACATGAGCCATGAAATATTGCATCAAGTTGAACCCCAAATATTTATTGAATTGTTGCACATGATTGAATTGGTTTGAATTTGAAACTTGAATTGAAAACCCTAGAGAAAAATAAATAGAAAAGCAATTAGAAATTCCCTGGAAAATGGAAAACCTAATTCAGCCCAAGTAGGCCCACTAAGCCCAGCCTGCGTGCGCCCGCGCGCTCTCTGTGCCTGACAGGCGGGCCCCGCCTGTCGGCGCCAACTCCAGCGCTCTCTCTCTCTCTCTCTCTCTCTCTCGCTGCCCCGTGGGCCAGGCCTGTCGGCGCTCTTTCTCTCGCCCGCATGCTCGTTTCCCTCTCTGTCCCGCTGACTCCACCTATCAGTTGTCCCTAACTTCTCGCCCACGATACCCCGCCATGGACGCGCCCACATCCGTGTGTTCTCTGGCCACGTCCTCGCGTCCGCGTCCCTTTTGAGCCTCGCGCCCTACTCGCCCACCTCTCCTCGCTCACTTGCGCCCTCAGCCAAACCCCCTCGCTCTCTCTCTCGCTCTGCACGCGCGATCAGAGAGCTCGGCCACCGCTCACCGTCGGCCGCTGCCCGTTCTGTGATCACCGTCATGCCCGCGCCCCGTCCTTTGCCTCAGTGAGTTTCGACTCGCCGTTAGCTGCTCGGGACACTCTTCGGTGTGCCCTCCCCCTCTCTGATTTGTTTGGCCCGTGATCACCGGAGCGGTTCTTGCGCAGCCAGAGCTCCACCACTATCGCCCCGTCGCGTCCCTGCGCCACCGTCGTTGCCCCGTGACTCCAGCGCTTCCCTCATGGTGAGCAACCTGCCTGCGCCCTTAATTCGGTTGTTACTGCCCTGGTTAGCGCGCGATTGTTCGCCGGAGTTGCCCCACACCGCCGTTAGCCCGCCTCGCCGTGTGCAGCGCCCTCTGGTGCTCCCGCGCTAGCGTGATGCCCATGGCCGAGTCTGCCAGACTGCCCTGAACGCGCCCGAGCTGGTCCCCAAGCCTCTGGAGCCCCGCCGTGGCTAGTCCCTTCGTCTCCGGCGAGCTCTCGCCGCGGGACCGAGCGGCGCCACCGCTCCTGTGTCCGCCCCCAGCCGTTAGATCTCGGACGTCCGTCTGAGATCAGGTGGTTTGGATTTAACCAGAGCGGATCTGATCGCAACCCTCCGATCCAGATCCAACCGCCCTTCTGTCTTCCCCCTCACCCGCGCCCCTGCCGCTAGGCCCGGCCGGTCAGCCCGCCCTAGCTCGCTGATGCCCTGTACCCGCTTGTCAGTCGCGTCCGCGCGCCCGCGCCCACGCGATCTAATCGTGGCCGTTGATCTCTGACCCGACGGCCGATATTACCTCGTACCCCTTCGCGTGTGAGTTTTACTTAAGAGACCCTCAGCTTTTAGAAAATCAACCCGTCGTCCTCTGTTTTAGCGCGCAGGCCCTTGATTTATTTTAAATAGCCCCCTTTGCTTTTGTTTAATCACAGATTTAGCCCTAATTTCATATTTTAAACTTCAAAACTTGTTTATTTCATATCTTTTTCATATGAACTCCAAATTTAGTGGTTCAAATTGTAAAATGTTCATAAAATTATTCTCTGTTCAAATAAATTATGATCAGCTATAGTCTGTATACTTTAATTTTACACATAGGATACAAGATTAATGTATATGTTAATTTATTTATTTAATGAAGTAAATAAAATGAAAGTCCTAGGAGTTAAAATATATTTAATCTTGTGAGATTAGTGACATGCATTACATGAATTCATTTTTTGTTTAACTTTTAGGTCTCAATGAAATGAATAGAATTAGGTTATGTAATTATGGATAACACTTAAAGAATAATCAAATTCCTAAATGAGATTAGTCCATCTTATGTTTTAATCTCTTTCTTGTTTAAATTACTACTTTACCTTTTGAGGTATGTTCCAAACACTTAGAGAGTAATCAACTCCTAATTAGGATTAGTTCATTTTAAAACTTGACCTCATTCTCCTTTATTTAATACTACATCTTTTGAATTGTGTTCCAATGTTTGTACATGTTTGATGTGCTGTTCATTTGTACTTTCCAAATGTATTGAATGTATGATCGCTTTATTTAGACAACGAGCAGCCCGTGGTTCCTGAGTGTGTTGCCGAAGACCCCTCTGAGCAACAACCTGGTGAAGGCAAGTGTCCTCAGACCTATCGTGTCCTACTTTACTGTATAATTCACTGTCCTGCGTTACATTATTGAAACTTAAGGATTGACTAGTCTGTATTTACCTTACCCTTATTCACCTTTTTGGGTTAATCATGGTTAGCTTATGCTATTGCTTTAACTTAATCAATGAACATGATGTGATTATTTATGATACGATGATGTTATCCCGATGAGGTTCTTGTGATTACTTTAGGGGACTCAGGTTGTTTCCTGAGTACCTCTCCGTAAGGACCTATTTGGGGAGTGACAACCCGAGATAACAGTGCAACCATGAGGGTGGAATGGGACGCCCTTAGCTGATTAATTAGAGGAACCAGAGGAGTAGTTGGCTTCGCCGTAGAACCATCAATGGGATCCGGGCACAATACTTGCTCTGCCGAGGCTGGTTGCAGAGGTTCTTTGATTTGGTTTTTGTTAGTCACCCTTCCTTTGGGGAGATTTACTGTGTTTATCAAACTGGAGAAACCTAATGGGCGACTATGACCTCTGGGAAATCTTTGTAAAGGCTACATAGTGAGACCCTGCTAGGTCACCTTGGGAGTGATCAATGGGGAGGCTAGAACCCCTGGTAGAAAGGGAATCACGACTTGTGGGTAAAGTGTGCGACCTCTGCAGACTGTTATAAACTGGTATATCAGCGGTGCTCACGGTTATGAGCGGCCTTGGGATCCTCTTCGATTAGAAGAACTTTGGTTACTTTTATGATGATGATTAGTAATAGTATTTCCTCTTGGAGGGAGTGCTTCTGGGTAATAACTGGGTTTATTACTAAAATTTGGCTTTACTTGTAGAAATAAAACCTGACTAACTAAAAGCAACTGCTTAACCTTAACTCCACATACAACTAGTCCACTTTAGCCAAACAGGACATTTGCTGAGTACGTTGATGTGTACTCACCCTTGCTTTACAAACCACCCCACCCTAGGTTGTCTCCACTGTACTCAGTGCTCAGGAGGAGATGTTGGTAACATGGAGGACTTTAAGGAGTTCCAGGACTACGACGAGTTCTAGTTTACTTTAGTGGCAACCCCCAGTCAGCTGCTTGTGTAGGCTTATCTTCTATGTTTCGTTTCTTCGCACTTTGATATTGATGTTGAACACTATGGCTATGTATTAGACTCTGTGGATGTCTTGGACATCTTGATGTATTTAAAGTACCTTTTCGTTATTTATTTCGAGCATTGTGTGATGATGTCCAATTATGTAATCGTTGTGTACGTGAGTTCTGATCCTAGCACGTACATGGTTCGCATTCGGTTTACCTTCCAAAACCGGGTGTGACATAAGTGGTATCAGAGCCCTTGCTGACTGTAGGACCGCTAACATAGACTAGAATGGTCGCCCTACGGACTATAGACCCCTACTCTTACCTTGGCCTTAGTGTTCCTTTCAAAAGTTGGTCACCTTGGCCAACTCTATGTTATTTACTTATCTCAAAAGTTTTGTCTCTCTTTTCTTTCTGTTTACTTTCTAGTCTTATAGTTCTACTCTCACTCTTGTGCTTACGATGTCTTTTGTAGATGACTCGTCTTAGGTGCATTGCACGTAAGTCTGTGATCCCCTTTTTGCCTTCTCGCCTAGCGGAGCATCCACTGTGTCGCACGGTGCCAGGTCAGTCCAGTCATCTGGAGGGATTGCATCATCGCCTGCACGAGGAGCAGGAGCGTCGATGCCAGGAGCAGGAGCAGGAGCAACAGGACTCTTCCCCCTCGCCTCAGCAGGAGGTGGAGTCTGGGAGGTCACTTTCCCCTGCACCTCAGCCAGAGATGCCCCCTGCACCACCATAGGGCATCCCGGTTGCTGGAGGAGACCCTGACGGAGACGGAGATGACGACGATGTCGGTGGTAGTTCAAGCCACGGAGCAGAGCTCTCAAAGGAGCAGGAGCCGAGGGATGGATCGCCAGACCCATCACTCGTGACGCCGCTCGCGGGTGTCACTTCCACGACGCTCTCAACACCCTGTTGCGTCGGGCCTTCGACCGATACACTTGGTCCATCGAGTATCGTTGTATAGTCTACCAGCATCGTCGCGGGTTATACCCGGACCAGTGGGAGGCTACTTGCTTGGTGCACCGTCCGGACGATGATCTCCAGGGTGTAGAGGCCTTCTCAGAGCACTATTCTGTCACTGAGAGGGATACTGCCGAGACAGCCATGCAAGATGTAGCACGACGGACACTTTCTCAGTATTGCTCGTTGTTTAGCGGGGTAGCTGATGGCCTTGACCTGAAGTACTACCCTCGTCGTTCGACCGGCAGTGCTGGAGGTGTGATTGTCTCACCAGTTGGTGAGGGCAATCCCAGGCTGAACAACATGGTCAACCTGGCCGTCGTGCTCAACACTGTGCTGGACCACACCCTTGACGAGTTGGGAAAGGTTCGGGCATAGGTTGCGGAATTGTGTGTTGAGTGCGCGGCATGCCACTATCTGGATGGTGGTTCTCCCCCCCTGTCGAGATTCAGCACCCTTATCGTTCACCGCCCCATGGTCGCTTCGAGTATGGTACCCAGACTGTAGGACCCAGATAGATTTGGATCCATAGATCGACATAGTCGGAGTCTGTAATAATGCTTAATTCAATGTCTTAGTCTAGTCAGTCTTAGTTAGAGTTAGTTTGCTTATCATAGGATTGAAATGCTTGTTATGATGGACATATAATGAAGTTGCATCTTTGTAATGATTGTCATCAAGGTGTGGGTATCCCCTGTAACTTGGTGTAGTTATTAATAAAGTCAGTTATTTAGTTAGGTAATCCATTTTCCACTTTCCTCTTTATCTAAGAAGCTGTTAGTGAAGATGATCATGTGTTCAGTGCTATGGAGATTTCTGTATATCTTTTCTTATGCTAAAAGACTGTAGAGTCAGATCTGATGTGTGTGTGATTTCTACAGATGTTTGAGAACAGGCGCAGAGGTGCAAAGCATGCTCAGCCAGAACAACAGGCACCCCAGAGAGATGCAACTCAGCAGCAGTTGCCACCTCCACCCCCGATGACAGTTGAGTAGATGTTCATGATGCAAGCTCAGGCAGTTCAAGCAATTGGTCAGACCTTAGCAGCGATGCAGCAGTTACAGCAGCAGCCACCCTCACCTCAGCCTCCAGTGCAAGTCCAGATGTCACAGGTGCCCAGAGACAAGAGGGTAGAGTTCATGAGGGGCCATCCCCTTGTCTTTACCCTCTTTGCTGATCCCATGGACGCCGAGGATTGGCTACGTACCGTGGAACGCGAGTTGCACACTGCCCAGTGTAATGACCGTGAGAAGGTGTTGTATGGTCCCCGACAGCTGAGGGGAGCAGATAGTCTTGGTGGGAGTCTTACCTCGCCACTCATGCCAACCCTAAAGCCATCACCTAGGAGGATTTCAGGGACAACTTCCATCGCTACCATGTGCCCGAGGGACTGATGATAGTGAGGAAGGAGGAGTTCCTCACCCTGAAGCAAGGTCCCCTGTCCGTCAGTGAGTACAGGGATAAGTTTTTGCAGTTGTCACATTATGCCCCAGAAGATGTCAACACGGATGCCAAGAGGCAGTACCGCTTTCTGAGAGGATTGGTTGATACCCTCCACTACCAGCTGATGAATCACACTTTCCCTACCTTCCGGCATTTGATACACAGAGCAATTATGATAGAAAGGAAGCGTCGGGAGATGGAGGATAGGAAGCGCAAGATTGGTGAATCTCAGGCCAGGAATAGGAGTCGTCCCTGCTACTCAGGCAACTCACCACAGCAATTCAAGCAAGGTCACCAGCACCAGCACCAGCACCAATACCAGAGACAGTTTCCTCAGCAGAAGCAGTACCGTCAGAACACCCAACCTAGAGGAAATCAGTACCAGCGTCAGAACAACCAGACAGCTCGCTTTCCTGCCCCAGCACCCAACCAGAATGGCCAAGCAGCCCCAGCGCAAGTGGGAGACCGCACATGTTTCCACTGTGGAGAGCAAAACCATTGGGCGAAGAACTGTCCAAATAAAGCAGCTCAACAGCCGCCAGCAGTCAATGCCCCAGCAAGACAAGGAGCGCCACTTCAAGCACTAGGAGTCCGTGGTCAGGCCTACAACCGTGGAAAGGTGAATCATCTGGAAGCCGAAGCAATCTAGGATTCTCAGGACGTGGGAGTAGGTATGTTTCCAATCAAATCATACCCAGCAAAAGTATTATTTGATACTAGTGCCACACATTCTTTTGTTTCTACATCTTGGGTAGAATCACATAACATCCACATAGAACCAATGATCCCACCTTTAAGAGTTAATTCAGTTGGGGGAAAAGTTCAGTTCGATAGGATTTGTCCGAATCTAAGGATTGAAATAAGGGGGATAGACTTTCCTGCTAACCAAGTAATAATGGGAACTCAAGGGTTAGATGTCATCCTAGGGATGAATTGGCTACACAGAAATCAAGCCACTGTCAGTTGTGACAAGAGAACAGTCAATTGGTGTCCCCATCCAGAAAGGAAGTAGTAACCAAGTTGTACTTGTCTAAACTAGAAGGAGCCTGTCACCATCTATTAGTAGATGACAAAGAGTCCAATCCGATTGAGGCAATTAGGATTGTGTCAGAATTTCCTGATGTACTCCCTGAAGAGTTACCAGGCATGCCACCTAAAAGGAAAGTTGAATTTGCCATAGAGCTTATCCCAGGCACCGCCCCTATTTCTAAGAGAGCCTATCGAGTGTCCGGACCAAAGTTGGTGGAACTCAAGAAGCAAATTGATGAGTTGTTGGAGAAAGGGTACATCAGACCAAGTACTTCACCTTGGGTAGCCCTAGTGCTATTTCTGGAGAAGGATGGTGCGAAGAGGATGTGCATTGATTACCAAGCTTTGAATGAAGTCACTATCAAGAACAGGTACCCCCTGCCTCGAATCAAAGACCTATTTGATCAATTGAGAGGAGCTAATGTGTTCTCAAAGATAGATCTGAGGTCAGATTACCATCAGCTCAGAATCTGACCTTCAGATATACCGAAGACAACATTCATCACCAAATATGGGCTATATGAGTTCATGGTTATGTCATTCGGTTTCACGAATGCGCCAGCTTATTTCATGTATCTGATGAATAGTGTGTTCATGGACTACCTCGACCAATTTGTAGTGGTGTTCATTGATGATATTCTTGTATATTCCCAGTATGAGCAAGAGCATGAGGAACATTTGAGGAAAGTACTTCAGAGGCTATGAGATTGCCAGTTGTATGCCAAGCTTGGCAAGTGCGAGTTCTAAATCAGCGAAGTTCTGTTCTTGGGTCATATTATAAACTGAGATGGACTAGTTGTAGATCCAAAGAAGGTAGCAGCGATTCTGGACTGGAAAGCACCAAAAGATGTCCGAGGAATCAAGAGTTTCATTGGAATGACCGGTTATTATCAACATTTCATTGAAGGTTTTTCCAAGATTGCCAGACCAATGACAGCCTTGCTAGTAAAGAAGGTTGGGTTCAAGTGGACCCCACCGTGCCAAGAATCATTTGACATGTTGAAGAAGAAGTTGACAACAGCACCAATGTTGGTTTTGCCAGATGTTCACAAGCCGTTCTCAGTACATTGCGATGCTTCGTACACCGGATTGGGATGTGTGTTAATGCAGGAAGGGAAAGTAGTGGCATACTCGTCCCGACAGTTGAAGGTTCATGAGAAGAATTACCCCACTCATGATCTAGAGCTAGCATCAGTGGTTCATGCACTGAAGACCTAGAGACACTATCTTTATGGGTAGAAGTGTGATATTTACACGGACCACAAGAGCCTCAAGTACATATTTACTCAGTCAGAGTTAAACATGAGGCAGTGAAGATGGCTAGAGTTGATCAAAGATAATGAGCTGGAGATTCATTATCACCCAGGCAAAGCAAACGTGGTTGCAGATGCTCTGAGCAGAAAGAGTCAAGTTAATATGTTGGCCGCTCACCCGATGCCATTCGAGCTAGCAAAGGAATTAGATAGGCTAAGTCTTGGTTATCTGAACAACACCCAAGGAGTGACAATTGAGTTGGAACCCACCCTAGAGCAAGATATCATGAAGGGCCAAAAGGATGATGAGAAGATCAACGAGATCCGACAGCGAATCATAGATGGAAAAGGTCCAGATTTCCGTGAAGATGCAGAAAGAGTGGTATGGTTCAAGGATAGACTGTGCGTTCCCGACATCAAATTGATCCGGGAACTGATTCTCAAGGAAGTTCATGAGACAGCATATTCTATACACCCCGGTAGCGAGAAAATGTACCAAGACCTGAAGAAGAGATTCTGGTGGTACGGTATGAAAAGAGAGATAGCAGAGTATGTTGCCAGATGCGACAGTTGTCAGAGGATCAAGGCAGAACATCAGAGGCCCGCAGGTTTGTTGCAGCTGTTGCAGATTCCTCAATGGAAATGGGATGAGATTGGAATGGACTTTATAGTCAGTCTGCTTCGCACTCGAGCTGGTTATGACTCCATCTGGGTAGTAGTGGACCGTTTAACAAAGGCGGCCCATTTCATACCAGTCAAGACCACCTATAATAGTGCAGTGTTGGCAGAATTATACATGTCTCGGATTGTGTGCTTGCATGGCATTCCAAAGAAGATATTATTGGACAGAGGCGCCCAGTTTACCTCTCATTTCTGGCAGCAGCTACATGAAGCTTTGGGCACACACCTGAAATTTAGTTCAGCGTATCACCCGTAGACAGATGGTCAGACTGAAAGAACCAACCAGATTCTTGAAGATATGTTGAGGGCTTGTGCTTTGCAAGATAAGTTAGGTTGGGACAAGAGGCTACCATATGCAGAATTCTCCTACAACAACAGCTACCAAGCCAGTCTGAAAGATGTCACCATTCGAAGCGCTCTATGGGAGGAATTGCAAAACCCCGTTGCATTAGGACCAACCCGGCGAAAGGCAGGTGTTCGGTCCAAAGATCTTGCTTGAAGCCGAAGAGAATATTAGAATGGTCTAGGAAAATCTGAAGGCAGCGCAGTCCAGGCAGCGAAGCTATGCTAACATTAGAAGAAGGGAACTCAGTTTTGAAGTGGGAGACTATGTCTACTTGAAAGTGTCACCCATCAGAGGAACCAAAAGGTTTGGAGTCAAAGGCAAGCTAGCACCTCGATATATTGGGCCATATCAGATTCTAGCAAGACGTGGAGAAGTGGCTTATCAACTCAGCTTACCAGAGAATCTGTCAGCAGTGCACGATGTGTTCCACGTGTCTCAATTGAAGAAATGCTTGCGAGTACCAGTAGAGCAGTTGCCAACAGAGGACCTTGAAATTCAAGAATACCTGACGTACATTGAGAAGCCAACGCAGATTCTGGAGACAGCAGATCGGGTCACCCGGAGGAGCACGATCAGGATGTGCAAGGTCAAATAGGGTCACCACTCAGAAGATGAAGCAACCTGGGAAAGAGAAGATGATCTGAGAGCCAAGTCCATGAACTCTTTGCTAGCCAACCCTGAATCTCGAGGGCGAGATTCTTTTAAGGGGGATAGGTCTGTAACACCCTGAATTTGGGCGTATAAAATTTCTTTCTTATTATCATCCAAATTCAGGTGTTACTCTTCTCTATCTCTCTAGTTTCCATCTATCTCTAGTTTCTCTCTCTCTTTCTCTTTTGGCTAGGGTTAGCTTAATTAGTGAGGGATTATTTATTTTATTTTGCCCAAAACATATTAGTCATGAAATGTTGCATCATGTTGAACCCCAAATATTTATTGAATTGTTGCACATGATTGATTTGGTTTGAATTTGAAACTTGATTTGAATTTGAATTGAAAACCCTAGAGAAAATAAATAGAAAAGCAATTAGAAATTCACTGGAAAATGGAAAACCTAGTTTAGCCCAAGTCGGCCCACTAAGCCCAGCCCACGCGCGCCCACGCCCGCGCGCTCTCGATGCCTGACAGGCGGGCCCCGCCTGTCGGCGCCAACTCCAGCGCTCCCTCTCTCCCTCTCTCCCTCGCTGCCTCATGGGTCAGGCCTATCGGCGCCGTTTCTCTCGCCCGCGCGCTTGCTTCCCTCTCTGTCCCACCGACCCCACCTGTCAGCCGTCCCTAACCTCTCGCCCACGACCCCCACCGTGGACGCGCCCATGTCCGCGCGTTCTCCGGCCACGTCCTCGCATCCTCGTCCCTTTTGAGCCTCGCGCCCAGCTCGCCCACCTCTCCTCGCTCACTTGCGCCCTCAGCCAAACCTCCTCGCCATCTCTCTCGCTCTGCCTGCGCGATCAGAGAGCTCCGCCACTGCTCACCGTTGGCCACTGCCCGTTCTGCGATCACCGTCGCACCCGCGCCCTGTCCTTTGCCTTGGTGAGTTTTGACTCGCCGTTAGCTGCTCGGGACACCCTTCGGTGTGCCCTCCCCCTCTCTGGTTTGTTCGGCCCGTGCTCACGAGAGCGGTTCTTGTGTAGCCAGAGCTCCACCACCGTCGCCCCATCGCGTCCCTGCGCTACCGCTGTTTCCCCGTGACTCCAGCGCTTCCCCTCATGGTGAGCAACCTGCCCACGCCCTTAATTCGACCGTTACTGCCCTAGTTAGCACGCGATTGTTCGCCGGAGTTGCCCCGCGCCGCCGTTAGCCCACCTCGCCGTGTGCAACACCCTCTGGTGCTCTCGCGCCAGCGTGATGCCCATGGCTGAGTCTGCCAGACCGCCCTGAACGCGCCCAAGCTGGTCCCCAAGCCTCTGAAGCCCCGCCGTGGCCAGTCCCCTCGTCTTCGGCGAGCTCTCGCCGCGGGACCAAGTGGCACCACCGCACCTGTGTCTGCCCCCAGCCGTTAGATCTTGGGCATCCGTCCGAGATCGGGTGGTTTGGATTTAACCAGAGCGGATCTGATCGCAACCCTCCGATCCAGATCCAACCGCCCTTCTCTCTTCCCCCTCACCCGCGCCCCTGCCGTTGGGCCCGGCCGGTCAGCCCGCCCTAGCTCGCTGACGCCCTGTCCCCGCGTGTCAGTCGCGTCCGCGCGCCCGCGTCCGCGCCCGTGCTTGCCCGCGCGATCTAATCCTGGCCGTTGATCTCTGACCCGATGGTCGATATTACCCTGTACCCCTTCGCGTGTGAGTTTTACTTAAGAGACCCACGACCTTTAGGAAATCAACCCTCCGACATCTGTTTTAGCGTGCAGGCCCCTGGTTTATTTTAAATAGCCCCCTGTGGTTTTGTTTAATCGTAGATTTAGCCCTAATTTCATGTTTTAAACTTCAAAACTTGTTTATTTCATATCTTTGTATATGAACTCCAAATTTAGTGGTTCAAATTGCAAAATGTTCATAAAATTATTCCCTGTTCAAATAAATTATGATCAGCTATAGTCTGTATACTTTAATTTTACACATAGGATACAAGATTAATGTATATGTTAATTTATTTATTTAATGAAGTAAATAAAATGAAAGCTCTAGGAATTAAAATATATTTAATCTTGTGAGATTAGTGACATGCATTACATGAATTCATTTTTGGTTTAACTTTTAGGTCTCAATGAAATGAATAGAATTAGGTTATGTAACTATGGATAACACTTAAAGAATAATCAAATTCCTAAATGAGATTAGTCCATCTTATGTTTTAATCTCTTTCTTGTTTAAATTACTACTTTACCTTTTGAGGAATGTTCCAAACACTTAGAGAGTAATCAACTCCTAATTAGGATTAGTTCATTTTAAAACTTGACCTCATTCTCCTTTATTTAATACTACATCTTTTGAATTGTGTTCCAATGTTTGTACATGTTTGATGTGCTGTTCATTTGTACTTTCCAAATGTATTGAATGTATGATCACTTTATTTAGACAACGAGCAGCTCGTGGTTCTTGAGTGTGTTGCCGAAGACCCATCTGAGCAACAACCTGGTGAAGGCAAGTGTCCTCAGACCTATCATGGCCTACTTTACTTTATAATTCACTGTCCCGCGTTAAATTATTGAAACTTAAGGATTGACTAGTCTGTATTTACCTTACCCTTGTTCACCTTTTTGGGTTAATCATGGTTAGCTTATGATATTGCTTTAACTTAATCAATGAACATGATGTGATTATTTATGATACAATGATGTTATCCCGATTAGGTTCTTGTGATTACTTTAGGGGACTCAGGCTGTTTCCTGAGTACCTCTCCGTAAGGACCTGTTTGGGGAGTGACAACCTGAGATAACAGTGCAACCATGAGGGTGGAATGGGACGCCCTTAGCTGATTAATTAGAGGAACCAGAGGAGTAGTTGGCTTCGCCGTAGGACCGTCAATGGGGTCCGGGCACAGTACTTGCTCTGCCGAGGCTGGTTGGAGAGGTTTTTTGATTTGGTTTTTGTTAGTCACCCTTCCTTTGGGGAGATGTACTGTGTTTATCAAACTGGAGAAACCTAACGGGTGATTATGACCTCTAGGAAATCTTTGTAAAGGCTACATAGTGAGATCCTGCTAGGTCACCTTGGGAGTGATCAATGGGGAGGCTAGAACCCCCGGCAGAAAGGGAATCACGACTTGTGGGTAAAGTGTGCGACCTCTGCAGAGTGTTATAAACTGGTATATCAATCGTGCTCACAGTTATGAGCGGCCTTGTGATCCTCTTCGATTAGAAGAACTTTGGTTACTTTTATGATGATGATTAGCAATGATGGCTATAATTGTGACCTCTGGTATTTCCTATTGGAGGGAGTGCTTCTGGGTAATAACTGAGTTTAGTACTAAAATTTGGCTTTACTTGTAGAAATAAACCTGACTAACTAAAAGCAACTTCTTAACCTTAACTCCACATACAGCTAGTCCACTTTAGCCAAACGAGACATTTGCTGAGTACGTTGATGTGTACTCACCCTTGCTTTACAAACCACCCCACCCAGGTTGTCTCCACTGTACTCAGTGCTTAGGAGGAGATGTTGGTAACATGGAGGACTTTGAGGAGTTCTAGGACTACGACGAGTTCTAGTTTACTTTAGTGGCAACCCCCAGTCAGCTGCCTGTGTAGGCTTATCTTCTATGTTTCATTTCTCCGCACTTTTATATTGATGTTGAACACTGTGGCTATGTATTAGACTCTATGGATGTCTTGGACATCTTGATGTAATTAAAGTACCTTTCCTCTATTTATTTCGAGCATTGTGTGATGATGTCTGTCGGTGTTTCGGGTCCGACCACGCACCCAGGGTTACCCCCCAAGGTGTTTTTTAGAAGTAGGACGGTGTTACCGACTGTAGCTCGATGGTTCATGCTGGGCGCACGAGAAATAGTAGACACTAATGTACAGGTTCGGGTCACTTTGAGATGCGTAACGCCCTACGTCCTGGCTGGAATGCTTTATGCGATGAGTTACAAGGGGGCTCTCTAGCGCTGGAAAACGTAAAGAGCGAGATGGGAGGCTAAGTGATGAATAATGTCGATCTCTCCTCTTGAAGGGGTGCCCCTAGGCCTTATATACTCGACCGTGGGGCATTACAAATGGATATGATAACAACGTGAGCCAGAATAATAGTGAACTAATCGAGTCTGTCTCCCTATAATTCAGCCGACTCATCCTCGCCCAGTTCCGATGTACGGGGCTCCTGCGCGGGAAGGTCGGGTGACTGCTGTGATTACCGTTCGGATGTTGTTGGGCCGACTGGGCTTGCACCGACCCGGTCTTGTGTTGATCTGTCTCACTGGTCGTTCTTCCAGGCCCACGAGGGGGATGACCTTACGAATCATGGGGCCTTTGGACCTTTCGTGAGGTCTTTTATCCTTCTAGTGGACCCGGGGGATATCTGTCCCCCACAAGCCCCCGATCTTTAGGCTGATTTTGAAATAAACGGCCCAAAGATCCTAGGTCCTGCTTGCGGTATTTGATTTTACTAGGGAATGCTTTGAAAATAAGTATATCGAGTCACTGCTTTAGAATTCTGAGTGATCCGGTTAACATGTCTTCTTTTTACTGTCTTCTTCTGCTATTATTCCTCAAAATTTGGTGTTCGGTCTCGGGTTTATGCTTCAGAGGTCAGCATTTTGCACTGTCGAGCCGTGAAGTCCATCGGGTGCACCGAAGGTGCACCTAATGGGTGTAGCCCCCGAGCTTCGAGTGGATTTTTGAAAATAATCCACTCGATGGTCTTCATTTTGTGTCTTTTTCTAGGAATCTTCCTCCCTTTTTGTTGAATGACTTAGAGACCAGCATTATATTGTTGATGCTACGCTTTAGAGGTCAGCATATATCTTTGTCTTTGTGGCCGAGTACGCGATCTGCCCATATCTTGATAGGTTTTGCCATTTATTTGATCTGCGACTGATTGAACGTTCGATAGATGGCCCTTGGCTCGCCTTCATGTCGCTTCGTGCTTTGATGCTTCTGTCGATTAGACTTGTACCTCATCGGCTATATTTGGCTTTCCTTTGATCCCTTCTAATATCTTTCTTTTGTCTTGAAGTATTCATTGCATATACTGTTCGGATGTGACAGTGTTGAAAATATATTGATAATTCCTGGGCGTCCCCCCCAATGGGTGTAGGCAAGGGGCGGCTTGGTACGCTGAGCATTTAGCAAATTGCTTCTGAGTAGTAACTTGATGTGACCGCGAGCGTAATCATATCGCCTGCACAGTTGACTGGAGTCCCAATGGGTGTCGTGCTACGTGAAACGGTGTCAGCCGCCTGACGTGTCTTCAGATGGTTTGAATTGCATATTGAATTTTTGCGACTATTCAGTGGCCGTGGTAGGAGATGAGCGGTTGCCTTCTTCTTCTATAAATAGTATCCTTGCTTCTCCAGCGTTTTCACGCTTCTTGCTACTGCTTGCTGTTTAATCTTCTCTCCTTCCTTCCACTTTCGCCATGGGCAAGAATAAGAAAGGCGGCAGCTCTTCGCATCACTCGGGCGACAAACGCAAGCGCGAGCCGACTCCTCCTTCGGAGGACTTCGGCGACTCGGAGTACTTGGAGGAGGAGTTCTCCTCCGAGTCCGAGGGTTCTCCAGCTCCCACCTCTCCCCCGGCGTCGTCTGATGATTCAAACGACTCCCAGGGGATCGCCGCGGAGGTATGGACCTACATCCGGGCCGTCGAGCGTGCCGGGCTTGAGGGCTCGGATGAGTCGGAGTACTCCTCGGACGAGGAGAATCCCTCCGACTCGTCCAAGGAGGGCAGCGGTGGCGACGGCGGTGACGGCGACGACGACGGAGGCGACGGTGACGGCGGCGGCAACAACGGCAAGGGCGGAGGCGACAACGGCGATGGCAGCAACGACGACGGCGGCGGTGGCAGCAAGGGCAGCAGCAAGGGCAACAACAAGGCCAGTGGCTAAACGCCACTGGTTTTAATTATTAGTATAGATTAGTAGTAGTATAATGAAATAATGTAGTAGTAGTTAGTAGTATAGAGTAGTGAAGTATAGTGTAGTAGTAGGGGGGTCATCGACTCATAATGAGTTGATTTGTAAGTTCGGTAGTACTTCCCGTATAATGAAGAATGATTTCGATTCATCTCGTGCGTACCATTCCGCCTTCTTGCTGATTGTCATTTGTGTTGATGCTTACTGCAGAGGCTGTTTCTGAACGTAATGCTTGAGTAGCAACTTAGAATCATCGAGCCGTGCTTCAGATCGCCTTCTTCACGATGCCAACGCTTTAGTTGTGGTGGCTGAGTGATTATCAGCGATGTTGGGGCTTTTCAGAGGTGATAGCCGAGCGATAACGGGCCGCGTTGGTGTTTTAGAAATAATGACCGAGCGGTTATTGGCGATGTCGGCGTTTTAGAGGTAACAGCCGAGTGATAACGGACCACGTCGGCCGCTTTGAAAGTAGTGGCCGAGTGAAGTCAAATAACGCCAGCGTTTTTAGAAACGACAGCTGAGTCAATTTGGGCCACGTCGGCCGTTTTGGAGATAATGGCCGAGTGATGACATGGCACGCCAACGTTTTAGAAATAACGATTGGGTGATGACATGGCATGCCAGCGTTTTAGAAATAACGGCTGAGTGATGATTGGGCACTTTTTAGAAATGACATCTGACTCGGGGAAATCCCATATGTACTGCGCTGTCGCACGCCTCCACGCTCCGTGCCCTAGTTTCTGCTTTTTTGCATCTAGATTTTCTCTGCTTTCCTGCAATATTGCTTCCGCTCCGTTCGCTAGCAAGGTTGATATGGCGCCCAAGCGGAAAGCTTCGAGTTCGTCCGTCGCAATCATTCCTCCCATTGATCCCAACAGTCAGTTGCCTTTCGCAGGTAACCATATGTCTGTTGTCTCTGAATCCGACCTTCTTCATCTTGTTTCCATTGGGGTTCTTCCTCCGAAGGAGCTCTGTTCATGGCGGATCTGCCATGGGGTCACTGTTCCGACAGAAGACACCCATGAATCCGTCATTTACGTTCCTTTCCATATCCACGGACTTGCCCTACCCATTTCTCCTTTCTTCCGCGATCTCCTTGATTTCTATTGCTTGAATTTGACCCATCTGAATCCCAATTCTATTCTACAAGTTTCTGTTTTTGTTCATTTATGCGAAGCCTTTCTTGGTGTTTTGCCCCACTTTGGCCTTTGGAAGTATCTGTACCACTGTCGGCCTGGATGGCCGGGGGGCAGCACCAGCTGGTGGGGGGCGCGAGCTTGGAGATGCGTCGCGGAAGGAAGACTAACTACCTCGACATCCCACTCAAGGACAACATCAAGGGATGGCGCCTGGAATGGTTCATCGTGGAGAATCATGGGAATTCCCTCCCCCCACGGTCAGGGAGACAGCCGGATGTTCGCACTCCGAGCTGGACCGAATCCCCCACAGACCAGGAGGTGGCTGAGGCAAGGGCTTTGTTAGCAGAAGTTGGATTGTTGAAAGAAAGGGGTCTGACTGCAGAAGCTGTGGTCGTTGACTTTGTTTTCAAGAACATTCAGCCACTGAAAGATAGAGCATATCCGACCTATTTGTACCGAGGCTTGGCTGATTCAACCCGGGTGACCAACAGAAGAATTCCTACTGTGGACTTGGTGAACCGGCTCGAGATGATACTCAGAGGCAAGGTGTCGAACATCGGCGCTCCTGTTGTATACTCGGCCTGGAATTTGCCTCCCCCCAGGCCTTTATCAGTTTCGTGTCAAATCCTCCTGCTGATGATAGCGGTTTGGGCCTTAGAGTACGACCCTCTCCCGAAGAAGTTAGTGCTTTGGTTGCCTCACTCGGAGAGATTCCTGACAATGAGAGGCAGGTTCATTTTGAGGTGCCTTTGAATCCAAGTGATGCGGAGATAAGTGCCATGCTAGATATGTTAGCTGAAGATTCTTCTGATGCAGTCCCTACTGAAACTCTGGCGGTAGCGCCCATCCCAGAGGATAGCGAAGCTTTAGATATTTAGAAGTCTGACACCGTTCGTCCGAAGCACTCTCGCCGAGCCAATCAGCCTGCTTCTCCTGCTGACGGGAAGAAACAGAAGAAGAGACGTCTTCGTCGAGTGTCTAGTTTTGATCAGAATGCTGGTCCTTCCATTCCTACTGCTGAAGAAGTGCCAGTGCCTGCATTTGCTGAAACTAATCTCGATGGATGTAACCTTCATGCTATTAACCCCAATGGGTGTGACCTGGACGACGTTGACCCCAATGGGTGTAACCTGGATGATGCTGATCCCAATGGGTGTACTGTCCGCATTGTCGATGATGGTGAGGAGGAGGTGGATGAAATCCCTCTAACTCGGAAGAACAGCCGACGCTACATTGCTAGTGGCGAAAGCAGTGGTGTTCCTTCTCCAGCCCTGTCTGCTCTTGTTGATTTACAAGAATTGTCTCTGGCCAACTTTGATCAGGCTCTTGAGGATATGGTTCCAGAAGATCTGTTGTCAGAGCCGGCAGATGGTGGCGCGATGGATGTTTGTGCTGGTGTGCTTGATGCCGGGTTGGGGTCATCCCGAGCAGCGTCCCGCGCCTCATCGACCTTGGAGCGTGGTCTTGAGGGTCAGGAAGCTGGTCTGGATTGCGCTGCTCCCATGGAAGTGATTGAGAGACCTTTAGCCTTAGAGGTGGCTGCTGCAGAGAACTCGGCCCTCAAGGATGGTGCTGGCGCTTACCCAGCCCCCGAGGGTGTTGCCAGGAATGATCCGGCTCGGATGGGTAGCACAAGCGATAACCTAGCCCCCGAGGGTGTTCGAGTTAGTTCTCCCTCTAACACTTCCATGGATGTTCATGTGGGATCTTCTCCTTCGCACTCTGATTGTATGGCAGCAGTGCAGGTTTCATGTCAAGAGGTCGTTTTAGAGGTCAACGTTCCCGATGATAGAGTTCTGACTTCTGCTGGTGACACTGACTTGGTTCCCAATGATGCATTGCGGGTTGTTCCAATTGGTGGCCCTTCAGCGAGCCATCTGTTGATTTCTCACGACTTGGGGGTTCCCTCATTCTTCTCTAACCTCTAGGTATCTTGGTTTCTTCTGCTCTGTCTTTTACTTTAGGTAGACTGTTGTTTTATGCTCATCTATTTTTATCGTCAGGCATTGGTGGATGAAATGGCTAGCCGGTTGAAATCACAGGGGACCTCTGTCCCAGAAGGGGCTTTGTCCCTAATGCATTGGAATCCAGTGTTACTTCAGCGGCGAGTATCTGACTTGGAGATTGCAAATGCTGGTTAGTGCCCCTTTTTGCCTTTATTGGCTATTTGAGTAATCTGCTTTATAGCTGAACACCCTTGCTTGACTGTTTCATGACAGACATGGCCCGACAGTACTCTGATCTTGAAGAAAAACATTCTCAAGGTCAGACTGAGCTGGCCCGGCGGTGCTCTGATCTTGAAGAAAAGTATTCTCAAGGTCAAGCTTAACTGGCCCGGGTCTCTACGTCTCTGAATGATGCTAACACGCTGAACTCTACTCTCCATGCTCAGCTCGATTCTGAAAAGGTGGCCTGTGAATCTTGGCTTTGTTTGCTGTGTTCTTATTGCTTGCTCGACGTTTGGAGAAACTGATTCTTGTTTGCAGGAGGAAAAGCATGCCCTTGCTACTTCTCATGACAATCTGGAAAAGCTATACCGTGATGCCAGCAACTCGTTGACTATCTTGGAGAGGAGTCACCGTTTTACCATGGAGGACTTGGATAACCATCGCTACAAGCTGCAAGAGTCTCTGGATGATATGATTCGCCTCAGACAATTGGTGTCGAACAAGGATACTGTCATAAAGGATCTGCGTGCTTCCAAAAAGTCAGTAGTCTGGGAGCTAGAGGCCGCTCGGTTGGCTGTCAAGGCCGCTGAAGATACTTTTGCTACTCTGAAGGTCCAGCGCGACAAGGCCATGGACAAAGCCGTTCGTGCGGGGCAAATTCTAATGTGGAGACCTAGCGTGGTTGTTCCCGACGACATAGTGGCGGATGTGAATGCCGCTCCCGATTCTTCGAGTTGTCCTTCCTCGTCGGTCGCTCCTGAGAAAAACATTTCCAGATAGAAAACACTGAATGCCTTGAGTATATGGTTAGTGTTCTTGGATGTTCTGTTAGAAAACACTTTTCGGTACCGAATACTGTTATTGTTTTGTTAGAGTTCCACAATATCTACAATCGTAAAAGTAAGTGCATCATGATGGTTTTGAATTTTTTCGTGGGGCATAGAAATCGCCCTAGGATGAATAGTTGCGAACGTGCCGAATGTGCCGTGCCAATTTAAGTCGTTGTCAGCTTAAATCGATCGTTCCGCTGTCCAGGGGTATAGTGATCATCGGCCTGAACCGATTGCTCCGTTGGCAGGGTATAGTGGTCACCCTTAGTTAAGTAAGCGTGAGCATGTCGCACCGTCTTAAGTCATCGCCGACTTAAGCCGATTGCTCCATTAGTAGGGTATAGTGGTCACCCCGAGTTAAGTAAGCGTGAGCATGTTGCACCGTCTTAAGTCATCGCCGACTTAGGCCAATTGCTCCGTTAGTAGGGTATAGTGGTCACCCCGAGTTAAGTAAGCGTGAGCATGTTGCACCGTCTTAAATCATTGCCGACTTAAGCCGATTGCTCCGTTAGTAGGGTATAGTGGTCACCCCGAGTTAAGTAAGCGTGAGCATGTTGCACCGTCTTAAATCATTGCTGACTTAAGCTGATTGCTCTGTTAGTAGGGTATAGTGGTCACCCCGAGTTAAGTAAGCGTGAGCATGTTGCACCGTCTTAAATCATTGCCGACTTAAGCCGATTGCTCCGTTAGTAGGGTATAGTGGTCACCCCAAGTTAAGTAAGCGTGAGCATGTTGCACCGTCTTAAATCATTGCCGACTTAAGCCGATTGCTCCGTTAGTAGGGTATAGTGGTCACCTCGACTTGAGCAAGAACGCAAAACGAAGAATTCCCGAAGCCTTTTTATTGATGATGCATTTCCCGGTTTACAGAGTACATTGCCGCCCCAATAGCTTTTTGAATATAGCTAAGGATAAAACTTCCTGAGATGTTCTATATTCCATGAGTTCCCGACTTCTGTGCCATCCATCTGTGTGAGTCGATATGATCCAGGCCGAGTGACTTCAGCTACTATGAATGGTCCTTCCCATAGAGGTGACAATTTGTGCCGCCCCTCCCCTGTTAGAATTCGGCGGAGGATGAGATCTCCCACTGCGAAGGATCGATGCCGTATGGCCTTATCGTGATAGCGCCTCAGAGTTTGCTGATACCGTGCTAATTGAATCACCATGTTTAGTCGTTCTTCCTCGAGTATATCGACATCCTCTAGCCTAGCAGCCTCAGCTTCTGCTATGTTTTCAAAGATCAACCTTGGTGCTCCAAACTTGAGATCAGCAGGTAGCACTGCCTCCGAACCATAGACCATAAAGAAAGGAGTGTTTCCGTGCAAGGCTCGACTAGGTTGAGTTCTCAGGCTCCAAACGACGTATGGCAATTCCCTGATCCACTTTCCTGCGAACTTTTCATTTTTGTCGAAAACTTTCTTCCTGAGCGCTTCTAATATCATCCCGTTGGCTCTTTCTACCTGCCCGTTGGCTCTTGGGTGTGCCACGGAGGCATATTTGATCTGAATGCCCTTTTGCTCATAGAAGTCGAAGAACTCTGAACTTGTGAAGTTGGATCCCAGGTCGGTGATGATGTTGTTTGGTATTCCAAACCTGAATATTATGTCTTGTATGAATTCCACTGCCTTGGCTGAAGTTAAGGAAGCGATGGGTTTGAACTCTATCCACTTAGCGAACTTGTCAATAGCGACCAGTACATGAGTGTATCCTCCTTGAGATTTTTTGAAAGGTCCAATCATATCCAACCCCCAGCATGCAAATGGCCAAGTTACAGGTATGGTTTGTAGTTGCTGTGCCGGTAGATGCTGCTGTTTCGAGAAGTATTGGCAGGCTTCGCATTTCTGAACTAACTTGGCTGCGTCACTTTTTGCTGTTGGCCAGTAGAAACCCGACCTGAAGACCTTCCCAACCATGGTCCTGGATGCTGCATGCACTCCACATTGCCTAGCATGGACCTCATCTAGAAGTTGCTTTCCAGTATCTGAAAGAATACACTTCATGAGGACTCCTAACACGCCCCTTCTGTATAGCGCGTCCCCAATGAGCGTATAGTGAGCTGACTGTCTTGCGATTCGCTTGGCTGTATTTTTGTCATCTGGTTCCTCTTCGTTTCTTATATATCTGATGATCGGCTCTCTCCAGTCATCAGGATTTGATTCCAGTTGGCTCAGAGTATTGCATTCTTCTACCCGGTTCGCTGAAATGCTCGGGTGCGGCACTTCTTGGACAAAGACTCCGGGTGGGACCTGAGTCCGACTGGACCCTAGCTTAGACAATGCACCAGCCGCGGTGTTGCGGTCTCTCTCCACATGATGAAACTCCAATCCTTCAAATTTATCTTCTAGTTTCCGGACAACGGTGCAATATTTTCCCATGGAATCATTCGAGCAATCCCATTCTTTGTTTATCTGACTTATGACCACCAGAGAATCTCCATACACCATCAATCTCTTGATGCCCAGCGATATGGCAATGTTCAGCCCATGAATCAGAGCTTCGTATTCGGCTGCGTTGTTAGAGGCTGGAAATAGCAACTGAAGGGCATATCTAAGGTGGTCGCCCCCAGGTGCAGTAAAGAGGATACCTGCACCTGCTCCCTACAACTTCAATGAGCCGTTGAAATACATTTGCCATACTTCTGCGACTTCTAGATCATCCGGTACCTGTTGCTCGGTCCACTCTGATACGAAGTCAACCAGTGCTTGAGTCTTGATAGCAGTGCGAGGTCGAAATTCGATGTCATGAGACCCGAATTCACAGGCCCACTTGGCTACTCTTCCGATGGCTTCTTTGTTGTGGAGAATATCCCCTATTGGAAATCCAGTGACTACTATGACTTTGTGGTCGTCGAAGTAGTGCCGATTCTTGCGTGCAGTTAGAAGTACTGCATACAATAGCTTTTGAACCTGAGGATATTTCTTCTTTGAGGGACCCAGAACTTCACTGATGAAATAAACAGGATGCTGTACTGGGTATGCGTGTCCTACTTCTGCTCGCTCGACTACCAACATGGTGCTCACCACGTGAGTCGTGCAAGAGATATATAATAGCAGATCTTCTGCTGGTTGAGTCGGCGTGGCTCGGCGTGGCGGTTTCAGCACTGGTGGTGTTGTCAAGAACTTTTTCAATGCATCTAGGGCTTCCTGTGCTTCTGAGGTCCACTAAAATTTGTCCATCTTCTTGACTAATTTATAAAATGGTAAGCCTTTTTCTCCCAGCCTGGATATGAATCTGCTCAGGGCTGCCATACATCCGGTAAGTCTTTGGACTTTCTTCTGTGATCGCGGTGCCTCCATCCTCATGATAGCTTCGATCTTTTCTGGATTAGCTTCAATTCCCCGGTGGCTGACAATAAACCCGAGTAACTTTCCTGCTGGTACCCCGAAAACACATTTTTCGGGATTAAGCTTCCATCGATATCGCCGTAGACTGTTGAAAACCAGCTGTAAATCTTTAATGAAATTTTCTGAGTTTTCTGTCTTGATCACCACATCGTCCACATAAGCTTCCACACGCTTGGCTCAGTGATCGGCTAAGCATGTTTGAATAGCTCTCTGATAAGTCGCTCCAGCGTTTTTGAGGCCGAACGACATGGAGGTATAGCAGAAAGCTCCAAACGGGGTGATAAATGCTGTTTTTTCCTCGTCTTCTTTTGCCAGACTAATCTGATGATACCCAGAGTAGCAATCTAAGAAAGACAGCATAGAGCATCTGGCGGTTGAGTCCACCACCTGGTCGATCCTAGGGAGCCCGAAGGGATCCTTCGGACAGTGTTTGTTGAGATCCGTATAATCAACGCACATGCGCCAATCCACTTTATTCTTTTTGAGTACAAGAACAGGGTTGGCCAACCATTTAGGATGTAACACTTCTCTAATGAATCCGGCCGCGACCAAGCGAGCCAGCTCAGCACGGATGGCTTCTCTTTTGTCGGGCGTAAAGCGACGTAATTTTTGGCGTATTGGCCTCGCCTGGGGGTAGACCTTCAATTTGTGCTCGGCCAGTTCTCTTGGGACTCCCGGCATATCCGCAGGTTGCCATGTGAATACGTCTCGGTTATCTTGCAGAAACTGGACGAGCGCGCTTTCCTATTTGTCGCCCAGGCTGGAGTTGATGATGGCGGTTCTGCGCTCATCAGCGAACCCGAGGTTGATCCTTTTGGTTTCTTCAGTCGGCCGCATAGAGGTCACGACTTGTGCTTCATTCGTGGGGACCGCGAGGTCTTATTCAAGCTTTGAGTTTGCCCGTGTAGAGGAAATTGCTGATGGTTTGGTGGAGAGGGCCGCCTGAATAGCCACTCGGAAACAATCTGCGGCGCCTTGGAAGTCGGCGCGCACAGTTATGATCCCTTGCGGTCCAGGCATCTTCAATATCATGTATGTATAATGTGGAATAGCCATGAACTTCGCTAATCCGGGCCTCCCGATGATGGCGTTGTATCCACAGTCGAAGTTTGCCACCTCAAACCTCAGGAACTCAGTTCTGTAGTTTTCCGGAGTTCCGAAGGTGACTGGCATGTAGATGTGGCCCAGCGGGTACTCTCCTTCAGTTGGCACGATGCCGAAGAAAGGAGTGTCTGACTCGTGGAGTTCTTTGAGGTGAACCCCAAGCCTTGGAGTGTCCGGGGGAAGGTGACGTTGATGCTGCTCCCCTCGTCCACTAATACCTTCTTCACCCTGCTCTCTCGGATCACCGGATCGACGAGGATCGGGTATTTGCCTGGTTGGTCGAAGTTGAGCCACTGGTCCGCCCGAGTGAAAGTGATCGGGTGCTCCGACCATTGGTATGGGGCGGGAGGTCCGGTAGTTGCCACCAATATCTGGCGATCGTTGGGCTTTTGTTGTCTCTTGTTCTCCTGCGATCCGTGTCCGCCGAAGATGACATTGACCTCTCTGTCGACACGCGGGAAGGCTCCACCTCCTCCCTCCTCCTGCTGCTGGGGTTGTCGTGGTTCTCCTGGTCCTCCTCGCGGCGGAGGGGGAGGTAGAGGTTGGAAGGGTCGGCCGTGCCCGACGGAGTGCTTAAAGTCTCTGCAGTTCCGAAGGGTGTGGCGCATGTACTTGTGGTACGGGCACTGGGCGTCGAGGATGTCGTCCAGCGTGCGTTCGCCTCCTCGAGGTCCTCCTTGGGCGCGAGAGGCAAGTGGTCTGGCGGCGTGGACTTCTTCACGAGGTCTCTTCTCCCAACGCTTGTCGGGCTGCTGATTCGTGTCGCGTCGCGGTGCCGCTGGTGCTGGCTTTACTCCTCCGATGTGGTCCTGAGCTCGCTTGTCGGCGGTGATGTAGAGGTCGGCTTCTCGGAACAGTTGTTTGGAGGTAGTCGGCGCTTTCTGTAATATGGTTCGGACGAAGGCCGAGTCATTGGATCCTCTGTAGAAGTCCTCGATCACCGCTGCCTCAGCGACCTCAGGGATTCGATTTCTCATGGTCTGGAACCTTTTGAGGTATGACCGGAGAGTTTCGTCCCCCCGGCGCTTGATGGACTTGAGGTCCCATGGTTGCGCCGGCTTATCGGAGAGAGACTGAAAGTTGGCGGTAAAGCGCCGACTGAAGTCGTTCCAGTCATCGATGCAGTGTCGGGGTAGGTGTCGCAGCCATTGCAGCGCGTCTTGCCCGAGAACAATAAGCAAGTACACGGTCATCACGTCCTCGGTTGCCCCAGCTGCTCGGGCAGCGGTGGTGTAGACGGCCAGCCAGCCTTCCGGATCCTGCTTAGGTTCATATTTGTCGACGTTGGATACCTTGAAGTTAGGGGGCCATTGAATGGCCCTGAGGCGCGGAGTAAGTGCCGATACTCCACATGTGTCCTCCTGTCGTCGATGATGTTGCCTGTCCCGGGGAGGGGAGTGATCGTCGTGGTGCCTCGACCATCCCCGGGTGGTGCCTCCAGTTGAAGCCGTGGCTGACTCGGTCCTGGTAGCCTGACTCCGTGCTGGGATGCCATGGTCCCGGTCGTACTCTTCCCGGTGACGGATCTCGTTTTCGTGTCGTCGTTCACGCGGGGCGTTGATGGAGCTCCGCGTGTCCCGGCGACTATTGATGGTGTGCCGCAGGTCGTTCGACGGGTGAGCGAGGGGTAGAAGGTGATTTGCTGCTTGAGTGAACAGCCTCCGATATCCCTCGGCGTCGGGAGTCCGAGGGAGGCCATCGGCTATCCGAGCCAACACCCCTCCGACTTCACTCGGCGTGTTCATGGCTCGGGCGAAATCGGGGTTCAAGTTGCGCCCGAAGAGTGGATTTTCCCGACGTTGCTTTATCTCCTGCTCGGCCTGTTCTTGAGCCCATCGACGATCGCGTCATCGGGAATTCCTTCGTTCCCTGAAGACACGTTCCTCCGGAGTTTCTCCCGCCTCCGAGACCTCGTCTCGCGATACGGGTTGCGCCGGGTCCCGCTCTCCGGCCTCGTGATGTCGCCAGATATTTCAGCGTCGGTTTCTCCGTCTGCGGGATTCCCGCTAAGGGGGTTCTTCTCCAGGCGCGGTCGGCTCGTCGTCGGAGATGGGGGGCGACTCCACTCTCCCGATGAAGAGGACGTCGGGGTAGAATGGGGTAGCTGTTACGGTGATCTTCTTTCTGTTCTCCTTTGAGGGTGGAGGCGCAGAAAGATCAGCTTGATGATCCTTTGCTTCCTTTCTCCTCGTGATTCGTGTCCATTCTCTTGTCAGAGAGGTGGACAGCGGAGTTCTCCGGGCTGAGGGACTCTTAGCTCCTATCTTGCTGGAGGTGATCTTTTTTAGGAGCGCTGGAGGTTGCGCTTTTTCCTACCTCGCCCCAATTTTCTCGGAGATTCCTGAGGAAAGCTTTTCCTCTAGCGGATCCGCGAGGCGATGCAGAGTTCCCTCCTCATCCGCTATAGATGAGATAGTACCGAAGCGGAATATGGATCCGGGGCGGAGGATGATCTTGCACTGGAAGGTGACGGCCATTGAGCTAGCTTGGATCGATGACACACCCCCTACCTGGCGCGCCAGCTGTCGGTGTTTCAGGTCCGACCACGCACCCAGGGTTATCCCCCAAGGTCCTTTTTAGAAGTAGGACGGTGTTACCGACTGTAGCTCGATGGTTCGTGCTGGGCGCACGAGAAATAGTAGACATTGATGTACAGGTTCGGGCCGCTTTGAGATGCGTAATGCCCTACGTCCTGGCTGGAATGCTTTATGCGATGAGTTACAAGGGGGCTCTCTAGCGCTGGAAAACGTAAAGAGCGGGATGGGAGGCTAAGTGATGAATAATGTCGATCTCTCCTCTTGAAGGGGTGCCCCCTAGGCCTTATATACTCGACCGTGGGGCATTACAAATGGATATGATAACAACATGAGCCAGAATAATAGTGAACTAACCGAGTCTGTCTCCCTATAATTCAGCCGACTCTCCTCGCCCAGTTCCGATGTATGGGGCTCCTGCGCGGGAAGGTCGGGTGACTGCTGTGATTACCGTTCGGATGTTGTTGGGCCGACTGGGCTTGCACCGACCCGGTCTTGTGTTGATCTGTCTCACTGGTCGTTCTTCCAGGCCCACGAGGGGGATGACCTTATGAATCATGGGGCCTTTGGGCCTTTCGTGAGGTCTTTTATCCTTCTAGTGGACCCGAGGGATATCTGAACGGTAATCGCTGTGTACGTGAGTTATGATCCTGGCACGTACATGGTTCGCATTTGGTTTACCTTCCAAAACTGGGTGTGACAGGCTTGCGGGATAATTGGCCCACGGCCCCGCGTGAGGCCTTCTTGCCTTCTAGTGGATCCAAGGGATATCTGTCACCAACAAGCCCCCAATCTTTGAGTTGATTTTGAAATAATCAGCCCAAAGATTCTAGGTCTGACACGGTTTCTATTTTGCTGATGGGTGCATCGAAGGTGCACCAATTGGGTGTAGCCCCGAGCTTTGAGTGGAATTTTGAAAATAATCCATTCAAAGGTCTTCATCTTACGCCTTAGAAATCAGCATTTTGTCAACATCATATGCTTTAGAAACCAGTATTTTGTCATCATCCTATGCTTTAGAAACCAACATTTTATCTTCATGGGACTAAAAATCTATTGGGTGCACCAAAGGTGCACCCAATGGGTGTAGCCCCCGAGATTTGAGTGGATTTTTGAAGATAATCCATTTAAAGGTCTTCATCTTACGCTATAGAAATCAGTATTTTGTCAACATCCTATACTTTAGAAACCATCATTTTGTCTTCATGGGACTAAAAATCTATTGGGTGCAACGAAGGTGCACCCAATGGGTGTAGCCCCTGAGCTTTGAGTGGATTTTTGAAGATAATTCATTCAAAGGTCTTCATCTTACGCTTTAGAAATCAGCATTTTGTCAACATCCTATGCTTTAGAAACCAGCATTTTATCTTCATGGGACTAAAAATCTATTGGGTGCACCGGTGTAGCCCCCAAGCTTTGAGTCGATTTTTGAAAATAATCCATTCAAAGGTCTTCATCTTATGCTCTAGGAATTCAAACGATGCTATCTGTCCACACTTTGTTAGGTCTGAAATTAATTTGATCAATGACAAATTGGACATCTATCCAGCCGAGGTAGATGGTTCTCAGCTGGACATCACTATGCTCTATGCTTTAATGCTTATGTTGATTGGACTTGCACTCAAGTACCCACATTTGGACTTTCTTCCATCGTAGCCGATCTCCTTTTGTCGCGGTACATTCATTGCATATATTTTGTGGATATGACTTCTTCAGAAAATCTTTGAAAATTCCTGGAGACACACTCAATGAGTGTGCCCAAGGGCTGTCTTGGTACGCAGAGTGTTTTACCACACTGTCCTTGAGTAGTAACTTGATATGACCGCGGGGCGTAATCATATTGCCTGAGCAGTTGACCTTGGTCCAAATGGTGTCGTGTTACGCGAAGCGGCGCCTGTTGCCTGACTCATTTTAAGATGGCTTGAATTGCTTATTGAATTCTTACAACTGTTCGGCAAGCGTGGTAGGAAGTGGACGGACACCCCCGGCCTCTATAAATAGCCTGCTTGCTCCATTGTTCTTGAAAGTCGCCTAGAGGGGGGGTGAATAGGGCGAAACTGAAATTTACAAATATAAACACAACTACAAGCCGGGTTAGCGTTAGAAATATAATCGAGTCCGCGAGAGAGGGTGCAAAACAAATCGAAAGCGAATAATGAAGTGAGATACACGGATTTGTTTTACCGAGGTTCGGTTTTCTCAAACCTACTCCCCGTTGAGGAGGCCACAAAGGCCGGGTCTCTTTCAACCCTTACCCTCTCTCAAACGATCCCACGGACCGAGTGAGCTTTCTCTTCTCAATCACTTGGAACACAAAGTTCCCACAAGGACCACCACAAGATTGGTGTCTCTTGCCTCAATTACAAGTGAGTTTGATCGCAAGAAGAAATCAAGAAGGAAGAAAGCAATCCAAGCACAAGAGCTCGAAAGAACACAAGCAAATCTCTCTCTCTAATCACTAGGGCGTTGTGTGGAATTTGGAGAGGATTTGATCTCTTTGGTGTGTCTAGAATTGAACGTTAGAGCTCTTGTAAGTAGTTGGGAAGTGGAAAACTTGGATGCAATGAATGGTGGGTGGTTGGGGGTATTTATAGCCCCAACCACCAAACTAGCCGTTTGGTGAGGCTGTCTGTTCGATGGCGCACCGGACAGTCCGGTGCACACCGGACATGTCCGGTGCGACAGCCACGTCACCAAACCCATTGGGATTCGACCGTTGGAGCTCTGTCTTCTGGGCTCGCCTGGATGTCCGGTGGCGCACCGGACATGCACTGTAGATTGTCCGGTGCGCCAGCATGGGCGTGCCTGACTTCTGCGCGCGCAGCGCGCGCATTTAATGCGTCGCAGGTAGCCGTTGGCGCCGAAATAGCCGTTGGCCCGCTGTTACACCGGACAGTCCGGTGAATTTTAGCGAAGCAACCGAAGTGAATTCCCGAGGCTGGCGAGTTCCGGAGGCCGCTCTTCCTTGGAGCACCGGACATGTCCGGTGTACACCGGACAGTCCGGTGAATTATAGCGGAGTTGCCTCTGGAAATTCCCGAAGGTGGCAAGTTTGGAGTTCGAGTCCTCTGGTGCACCGGACATGTCCGGTGCGCCAGACCAGAGGTGCCTTCGGTTGTCCCTTTGCTCTTTTGTTGAACCCAACACTTGGTCTTTTTATTGGCTAAGTGTGAAGCTTTGGCACCTGTATAACTTATACACTAGAGCAAACTAGTTAGTCCAATTATTTGTGTTGGGCAATTTAACCACCAAAATTATTTAGGAACTAGGTGTAAGCCTAATTCCCTTTCAATCTCCCTCTTTTTGGTGATTGATGCCAACACAAACCAAAGCAAATGTAAAAGTGCATAAATGAACTAGTTTGCATAATGTAAGTGCAAAGGTTGCTTGGAATTGAGCCAATATAAATACTTACATGATATGCATGGATTGTTTCTTTATTTTTAACATATTGGACCACGTTTGCACCACATGTTTTGTTTTTGCAAATCCTTTTGTGAATTTTTTTCAAAGTCCTTTTGCAAGATAGTCAAAGGTAAATGAATAAGAATTTTGCGAAGCATTTTCAAGTTTGAAATTTTCTCCCTTTGTTTCAAATGCTTTTCCTTTGACTAAACAAAACTCCCCCTCAAATAAATTCTCCTCTTAGTGTTCAAGAGGGTTTTAAGACATCAATTTTGAAAATACTACTTGCTTCCCCTTTAGAACACAAAGAGATACCAATTTGAAATTTACCAATTGAAAATCATTAATTTTTAAAATTAGGGTGGTGGTGCGGTCCTTTTGCTTTGGGCTCATACTTTCTCCCCCTTTGGCATGAATCGCCAAAAACGGATACTTTGAGTGAGATGTAAGCCCTTGCCTACCTACTTTCTCCCCTTTGGCAAATAAAACATATGAGTGAAGATTATACCAAAGACGGAGAGTGATGTGGAGCGACGGCGAAGGATGAGTAGTAGAGTGGAGTGGAAGCCTTTGTCCTTACCGAAGACTCCAATTCCCTTTCAATATACCTATGACTTGGTTTGAAATACACTTGAAATCACATTAGTCATAGCATATATCAAAGAGACATGATCAAAGGTATATTCAAGAGCTATGTGTGCAAGTTAGCAAAAGAAATTCCTTGAATCAAGAATATTGAGCTCATGCCTAAGTTTGGTAAAAGTTTGTTCATCAAGAGGCTTGGTAAAGATATCGGCTAATTGATCTTTAGTGTTAATGTATGCAATCTCGATATCCCCCTTTTGTTGGTGATCCCTAAGAAAATGATACCGAATGGCTATGTGTTTAGTGCGGCTATGCTCAACGGGATTATCCGCCATGCGGATTGCACTCTCATTATCACATAGAAGGGGAACTTTGGTTAATTTGTAACCATAGTCCCGCAGGGTTTGCCTCATCCAAAGCAATTGCGCGCAACAATGGCCTGCGGCAATATACTCGGCTTCGGCGGTAGAAAGAGCGACCGAATTTTGCTTCTTTGAAGCCCAAGACACCAAGGATCTTCCCAAGAACTGGCAAGTCCCCGATGTGCTCTTCCTATTAATTTTACACCCCGCCCAATCGGCATCCGAATAACCAAGCAAATCAAATGTGGATCCCCGAGGGTACCAAAGCCCAAACTTAGGAGTATAAGCCAAATATCTCAAGATTCGTTTTATGGCCGTAAGGTGGGATTCCTTAGGGTCGGATTGGAATCTTGCACACATGCAAACGGAAAGCATAATGTCCGGTCGAGATGCACATAAATAAAGCAATGAACCAATCATCGACCGGTATACCTTTTGATCGACGGATTTACCTCCCGTGTCGAGGTCGAGATGCCCATTGGTTCCCATGGGTGTCTTGATGGGCTTGGCATCCTTCATTCCAAACTTGGTTAGAATGTCTTGAGTGTACTTCGTTTGGCTAAGGAAGGTGCCCTCTTGGAGTTGCTTGACTTGAAATCCTAAGAAATACTTCAACTCCCCCATCATAGACATCTCGAATTTTTGTGTCATGATCCTACTAAATTCTTCACAAGTAGATTCGTTAGTAGACCCAAATATAATATCATCAACATAAATTTGGCATACAAACAAATCATTGTCAAGAGTTTTAGTGAATAAAGTAGGATCGGCCTTGCCGACTTTGAAGCCATTAGCAATAAGGAAATCTCTAAGGCATTCATACCATGCTCTTGGGGCTTGCTTTAGCCCATAAAGCGCCTTAGAGAGCCTATAGACATGGTTAGGGTACTCACTATCTTCAAAGCCGGGAGGTTGCTCAACATAGACCTCCTCCTTGATTGGTCCATTGAGGAAGGCACTCTTCACGTCCATTTGATAAAGCTTGAAGCCATGGTAAGTAGCATAGGCTAATAATATGCGAATTGACTCAAGCCTAGCTACGGGTGCATAGATTTCACCAAAATCCAAACCTTCGACTTGTGAATACCCCTTGGCCACGAGTCGAGCTTTGTTCCTTGTCACCACACCATGCTCGTCTTGCTTGTTGTGGAAGACCCACTTGGTTCCTACAACATTTTGGTTAGGACGTGGAACCAAATGCCATACCTCGTTCCTCGTGAAATTGTTGAGCTCCTCTTGCATCGCCATCACCCAATCTGAATCTTGGAGCGCTTCCTCTACCCTGTGTGGCTCAATAGAGGAAACAAAAGAGTAATGCTCACAAAAATGTGCAACACGAGACCGAGTAGTTACCCCCTTATGAATATCGCCGAGGATGGTGTCGACGGGGTGATCTCATTGTATTGCTTGGTGGACTCTTGGGTGTGGCGGCCTTGGTTGTTCATCCTCCTTGTCTTGATCATTTGCATCTCCCCCTTGATCATTGCCGTCATCTTGAGGCGGCTCATCTCTTTGATCTTCTACTTCATCAACTTGAGCCTCGTCCTCATTTTGGGTTGGTGGAGATGCTTGCGTGGAGGAGGATGGTTGATCTTGTGCATTTGAAGGCTCTTCAGATTCCTTAGGACACACATCCCCAATGGACATGTTCCTTAGCGCGATGCACGGAGCCTGTTCTTCACCTATCTCATCAAGATCAACTTGCTCTACTTGAGAGCCGTTAGTCTCATCAAACACAACGTCACAAGAAACTTCAACTAATCCTGAGGACTTGTTAAAGACTCTATATGCCCTTGTGTTTGAGTCATATCCTAGTAAAAAGCCTTCTACAGTTTTAGGAGCAAATTTAGATTTTCTACCTCTTTTAACAAGAATAAAACATTTGCTACCAAAAACTCTAAAATATGAAATATTTGGCTTTTTACCGGTTAGGAGTTCATAGGATGTCTTCTTGAGGATTCGGTGTAGATATAACCGGTTGATGGCGTAGCAGGCGGTGTTGACCGCCTCGGCCCAAAACCGATCCGGTGTCTTGTACTCATCAAGCATGGTTCTTGCCATGTCCAATAGAGTTCGATTCTTTCTCTCCACTACACCATTTTGTTGTGGCGTGTAGGGAGAGGAGAACTCATGCTTGATGCCCTCCTCCTCAAGGAAGCCTTCTATTTGTGAGTTCTTGAACTCTGTCCCATTGTCGCTTCTAATTTTCTTGATCCTTAAGCCGAACTCATTTTGAGCCCGTCTCAAGAATCCCTTTAAGGTCTCTTGGGTATGGGATTTTTCCTGCAAAAAGAACACCCAAGTGAAGCGAGAATTATCATCCACAATAACTAGACAGTACTTACTCCCACCGATGCTTATGTAAGCGATCGGGCCGAATAGGTCCATGTGTAGGAGCTCCAGTGGCCTGTCACTAGTCATGATGTTCTTGTGTGGATGATGAGTCCCAACTTGCTTCCCGGCTTGGCATGCGCTACAAATCCTGTCTTTCTCAAAATGAACATTTGTTAGTCCTAAAATGTGTTCTCCCTTTAGAAGCTTATGAAGATTCTTCATTCCAACATGGGCTAGTCGGCGGTGCCAGAGCCAACCCAAGTTAGTCTTAGCAACCAAGCAAGTGTTGAGTTCAGCTCTATCAAAATCTACCAAGTATAGCTGACCCTCTAACACTCCCTTAAATGCTATCGAATCATCACTTCTTCTAAAGACAGTGACACCTACATCAGTAAATAGACAGTTGTAGCCCATTTGACATAATTGAGATACGGAAAGCAAATTGTAATCTAAAGAATCTACAAGAAAAACATTGGAAATAGTATGGTCAGGTGATATAGCAATTTTACCCAATCCTTTGACCAAACCTTGATTTCCATCCCCGAATGTGATAGCTCGTTGGGGATCTTGGTTTTTCTCATATGAGGAGAACATCTTCTTCTCCCCTGTCATGTGGTTTGTGCACCCGCTGTCGAGTATCCAACTTGAGCCCCCGGATGCATAAACCTACAAAACAATTTTAGTTCTTGATTTTAGGTACCCAAACGGTTTTGGGTCCTTTGGCATTAGAAACAAGAACTTTGGGTACCCAAACACAAGTCTTGGAACCCTTGTGTTTGCCCCCAACAAACTTGGCAACTACCTTGCCGGATTTGTTAGTAAGCACATAAGAAGCATCAAAAGTTTTAAATGAAATAGCATGATCATTTGATGCATTAGGAGTTTTCTTTCTAGGCAACTTGGCACGGGTTGGTTGCCTAGAGCTAGATGTCTCACCCTTATACATAAAAGCATGGTTAGGGCCAGAGTGAGACTTCCTAGAATGAGTTTTCCTAATTTTGCTCTCGGGATAACCGGCAGGGTACAAAATGTAACCCTCGTTATCCTGAGGCATGGGAGCCTTGCCCTTAACAAAGTTAGATAAATTCTTTGGAGGGGCATTAAGTTTGACATTGTCTCCCCTTTGGAAGCCAATGCCATCCTTGATGCCAGGGCATCTCCCATTGTAGAGCATACTTCTAGCAAATTTAAACTTTTCATTCTCTAAGTTATGCTCGGCAATTTTGGCATCTAATAATGCTATATGATCATTTTGTTGTTTAATTAAAGCCATGTGATCATGAATAGCATTGATATCAACATCTCTACATCTAGTACAAATAGAAGTGTGCTCAACGGTAGATGTAGAGGGTTTGCAAGATTTTAATTCTACAACCTTAGCATGCAACATATCATTCTTAGTTCTAAGGTCGGAAATAATAGTATTGCAAACATCAAAATCTTTAGCCTTAGCAATCAAATTTTCATTTTCTACTCTAAGGCTAGCAAGAGAATCATTCAATTCCTTAATCTTAGCAAGCAAATCATCATTATCATTTCTAAGATTGGGAATTGAAGCATCACAAACATGAGAATCAACCTTAGCAATTAATCTAGCATTTTCATTTCTAAGGTTGTTTATAGTCTCATGGCAAGCGCTTAGCTCACTAGACAATTTTTCACATTTTTCAACTTGTTGAGCATAAGCATTTTTAACCTTAACATGCTTTTTATTTTCCTTGATTAGGAAGTCCTCTTGGGAGTCCAAGAGATCATCCTTCTCATGGATGGCACTAATTAATTCATTTAATTTTTCTTTTTGTTGCATGCTTAGGTCAGTAAAAAGGGTTCGCAAATTATTTTCCTCATCACTATCATTATCATCACTAGAGGATTCATATTTAGTGGAGGATTTAGATTTAACTTTCTTCCTTTTGCCGTCCTTTGCCATGAGGCACTTGTGGCCGACGTTGGGGAAGAGGAGTCCCTTGGTGACGGCGATGTTGGCGGCGTCCTCGTCAGAGGAGGACTCGGTGGAGCTCTCGTCGGAGTCCCACTCCCGGCAAACATGGGCATCGCCGCCCTTCTTCTTGTAGTACTTCTTCTTTTCTCTCCTCTTTCCCTTCTGGTCGTCGCCCCTGTCACTGTCACTAGACATAGGACATTTTGCAATAAAATGACCGGGCTTACCACATTTGTAGCACACTTTTTTGGAGCGGGGTTTGTAGTCCTTCCCCTCCGTTGCTTGAGGATTTGGCGAAAGCTTTTGATGATTAAAACCATCTCCTCATTATCGAGCTTGGAGGCGTCAATTGGTTGTCTACTCGATGTAGACTCCTCCTTTTTCTCCTCCGTCGCCTTGAATGCCACCGGTTGTGCTTCGGACGTGGAGGATTCATCAAGCTCGTTGATCTTCTTTGAGCCCTTGATCATACATTCAAAGCTCACAAAATTCCCGATTACTTCCTCGGGAGTCATTAGTGTATATCTAGGATTACCACAAATTAATTGAACTTGAGTAGGGTTAAGGAAAATAAGTGATCTCAAAATAACCTTAACCACTTCGTGGTCGTCCCACTTCTTGCTCCCGAGGTTGCGCACTTGGTTCACCAAGGTTTTGAGCCGGTTGTACATATCTTGTAGCTCCTCCCCTTGGCGAAGACGAAAACGACCGAGCTCCCCCTCGATCGTTTCCCGCTTGGTGATTTTGGTGAGTTCATCACCCTCGTGCGCGGTCTTGAGTAGGTCCCAAATCTCCTTTGCATTCTTCAACCCTTGCACTTTGTTGTATTCCTCCATGCTTAGAGAGGCGAGGAGTATGGTTGTAGCTTGAGAGTTGAAGTGCTCGATTTGGGCCACCTCGTCCGTATCATAATCCTCATCCCCTATGGATGGTACCTGTGCTCCAAACTCAACAACATTCCATATACTTTTGTGGAGTGAGGTTAGATGAAATTTCATTAAATCACTCCACCTAGCATAATCTTCGCCATCAAAAGTTGGCGGTTTGCCTAATGGAACGGAAAGTAATGGAGTATGTCTAGGTGTACGAGGATAGTGTAAGGGGATCTTACTAAACTTCTTGCGCTCTTGGCGCTTAGAAGTTACGGACGGCGCATCGGAGTCGGAGGTCGATGTTGATGAAGTGTCGGTCTCGTAGTAGACCACCTTCCTCATCCTCTTGTGCTTGTCACCTTTCCGATGCGACTTGTGGGAAGAAGAATTCTCCTTCTTCTCCTTGTGGTGAGAAGAAGAGGATCTTTTCTCCTTTCGTTTGGAAGAGTCCTTCTTCTTCTCCTTCCTCTTGGTGCGGGACTCTTCCGATGAAGTGCTCCCTTGGCTCGTAGTGGGCTTGTCGCCGGTCTCCATCTCCCTCTTGGTGTGATCTCCCGACATCACTTCGAGCGGTTAGGCTCTAATGAAGCACCGGGCTCCGATACCAATTGAAAGTCGCCTAGAGGGGGGGTGAATAGGGCGAAACTGAAATTTACAAATATAAACACAACTACAAGCCGGGTTAGCGTTAGAAATATAATCGAGTCCGCGAGAGAGGGTGCAAAACAAATCGCAAGCGAATAATGAAGTGAGATACACGGATTTGTTTTACCGAGGTTCGGTTTTCTCAAACCTACTCCCCGTTGAGGAGGCCACAAAGGCCGAGTCTCTTTCAACCATTACCCTCTCTCAAACGATCCCACGGACCGAGTTAGCTTTCTCTTCTCAATCACTTGGAACACAAAGTTCCCACAAGGACCACCACAAGATTGGTGTCTCTTGCCTCAATTACAAGTGAGTTTGATCGCAAGAAGAAATCAAGAAGGAAGAAAGCAATCCAAGCGCAAGAGCTCGAAAGAACACAAGCAAATCTCTCTCTCTAATCACTAGGGCGTTGTGTGGAATTTGGAGAGGATTTGATCTCTTTGGTGTGTCTAGAATTGAATGTTAGAGCTCTTGTAAGTAGTTGGGAAGTGGAAAACTTGGATGCAATGAATGGTGGGTGGTTGGGGGTATTTATAGCCCCAACCACCAAACTAGCCATTTGGTGAGGCTGTCTGTTCGATGGCGCACCGGACAGTCCGGTGCACACCGGACATGTCTGGTGCGACAGCCACGTCACCAAACCCGTTGGGATTCGACCGTTGGAGCTCTGTCTTCTGGGCCCGCCTGGATGTCCGGTGGCGCACCAGACATGCACTGTAGATTGTCCGGTGCGCCAGCATGGGCGTGCCGGACTTCTGCGCGCGCAGCGCGCGCATTTAATGCGTCGCAGGTAGCCGTTGGCGCCGAAATAGCCGTTGGCCCGCTGTTACACCGGACAGTCCGGTGCACACCGGACAGTCCGGTGCACACCGGACAGTCCGGTGAATTTTAGCGAAGCAACCGAAGTGAATTATCGAGGCTGGCGAGTTCCAGAGGCCGCTCTTCCTTGGAGCACCGGACATGTCCGGTGTACACTGGACAGTCCAGTGAATTATAGCGGAGTTGCCTCTGGAAATTCCCGAAGGTGGCAAGTTTGGAGTTCGAGTCCTCTGGTGCACCGGACATGTCCGGTGCGCCAGACCAGAGGTGCCTTCGGTTGTCCCTTTGCTCTTTTGTTGAACCCAACACTTGGTCTTTTTATTGGCTAAGTGTGAACCTTTGGCACCTGTATAACTTATACACTAGAGCAAACTAGTTAGTCCAATTATTTGTGTTGGGCAATTTAACCACCAAAATTATTTAGGAACTAGGTGTAAGCCTAATTCCCTTTCAGTTCTCTTCACTCAGCCTTTGATCATCTGATCTTTTCTTCTTCCTCGCTCCCTTCTTCTCCAACCAACAATGGGCAGAAGTAGGAGGGGTAGAGGCTTGCCTCGCCGTGCTGGTAGCAAGCGTAAGCGCGCTCCGAGTCCTCCTTCAAAGGTCTTCGGCGATTCAGAGTACTCGAAGGAAGTTTCCTCCGAGTCTGAGCGATCGCCGGCTCCTGCCTCTTCTCCAGCGTCATCCGATGACTCGGATGACTCTAGGGGGCTGTCCACCGCAATCCGCGCATACTGGCGTGCCATTGAGCATGCTGGGCTCAGTGGGTTGGATGAGTCGGGGGTATCCTAGGATGAGGCGGACTCGTCCGACTCCTCCGAGGAGTGGAGCAGCGGCGACAGTGATGGCAAGGGCGACGACGGCAACAGTGACGACGATAGAGGTGATGGCAGCAGCAGTGATGATGACAGAGGCGATGGCAGCAGCAGCGACAACGACAACGGAGGCGATGGCGGCAAGGGCGGCGATGGTGACGACATCCGTGACAGCGGCAGCAGGGGCGGTGGCGACAGCAAGACCAGTGGCACAATGCCACTGGTTAAATATTAGTATAGATAGTAGTAGTAGTAAGTAGTAAGTAGTAGTAGAATAAGGTAGTGTTAGTTAGTAGCTTAGTGTAGTGTAAGTAGTAAGGTAATGTAATGTAATGGCAAGGGTAGAAGAAGTTGACTCATAATGAGTCAGCTTCGAGTTTGTGTTACCCCCTCTACTATGAATCAAGGATGTAGCTGCTTCAACTGATCACTGTTGTTTTGATTTTCATTTGTGTGCTCGAAAGTTTGCTCATGCGCTTGTCAGTTATGGCATTTTAGAGGTAATGCCCGAGTGACGATTGCGAGTTTTACTTTTCTAAGTGGTGATCTGGCACTTTAGAGGTAATGCCCGACCTAAGGAGCCCATTTATACTTGTGTCGGCGTGCCTTTTTTATTTCTGAGCCCTAACTTCCCTTTTTCCTCTGCTGCCTCTCTGCTTTTTTGAATTCCTGAGCCCGCTCGCTCCGCCCAAGAGATTGCAATGGCCCCCAAGCGGAAGAGACAGAGTGCCGTGGCTGCGATCATCCCGCCCATCGATCCCAACAGCCAGCTTTCGTTCGCTGGTAATCATATGTCCATCATCTCTGAATCTGATCTTCTCCATCTTGTTGAGACTAGGGTTTTGCCACCAAAAGAACTCTGTTCTTGGTGGATTTGGCGTGGGGTCATTGTTCCTACGGAGGACACCCACAAATCCGTTGTTTATGTGCCATTTCTCGTCCGTGGACTTGATCTTCCCATCTCTCCTTTTTCCGCAGTCTCCTTGATTTCTACGATTTGAATCTGACACACTTAAACCCTAACTCCATTCTTCAAGTTGTCATTTTCGTATATCTGTGCGAGGCTTTTCTTGGAATCCTTCCCCATTTCGGACTCTGGAGGTACCTCTATCACTGTCGCCCCGGGATGGCTGGAGGGTAGCATCAGCTTGTCAGCGGTGCAAGTTTAGAACTTCATCGGGGGAGGAAAGTTGAATACCTCGACATCCCCCTCAAGGACAGCATTAAGGGATGGCTTCTCAAGTGGTTCACCATGGAGAATCACGGTAAATCCCTCCCCCTCGATCAGGAAGGCAACTAGATGTTCATACACCTAGCTGGGTAGAGTCTCCCACTTTTTCAGAGGTAGCCAAAGCCAAAGTGTTGCTTGCTGAAATCTGCTCGTTGAAGGATAGGGGTCTGACTGCTAAGGCTGTGGTCACCGACTTTGTCTTCAAGAATATTCAACCTTTGAAAGACAGAGTTTACCCTGCTTACTTGTATACCGGCATCAATGATTCCACCCGGGTCACAAACAGACAGATTCCCAATGAGGACTTGCTGAGCCGACTAGATATGATACTGAGGGCCAGGGTCTCGAATGCTGGTGCTCCCTTAGCTTACTCTGCATGGAACTTGCCTCCAAATAGGCCCTTCTCTGAATTTGTCTCCAATCCCCCTGCTCGTGATGGTAGCCCGGGCCATGAAGTGTGGCCCTACCCAGAGGATATTGAAACCTTGATTGCTCCACTTTGGAATATTCCTGAGGCTAAGAGGCAAACCCATTTCGAGATGCCCTCTTGCACCGATAATGCTGAGATGGACGCCGTGCTTAGCCTGCTGGCCGGGGAATCGTCTTGACTCTACCCGTACCGAGCCGATGGCCATTGCGACTGGACAAGAGTTGGGCGAGGATGCGGAAATCCAGAAACCTGAAGGTGCCCGCCAAAAGCGTTCACGCCGAGTGAGCCGCCCGGCTGCACCTGTCGAGGAGAAGAAGAGACTCCAGCGACTGTCGTGCCTAGATCAAGATGCTGGCCCTTCTGCATTATTTCTTGATGACAGCTGAAAGTTCCCTTTGACCCGGGAACAGGATCTGGATGTCGCCTAGAGGGGGGGGGGGGTGAATAGGCGAATAAAACTTATTACTTTAAAACTTAAATTCTTACTCTACTCGAAGACTTAATATGCAGTGGAGTGAGAGGACTCTTCGAGTAGGTTGCAGCGGAGTAGAAGATCCTGTCTCAAAATGTCCTGCACTTCAAATAAAGCTTATACCACAGATAAGTATTGAAGTGCAGATATAAAGACGAGTAAGGCAGAGAGTCAGGATACAATACAGAACAGAGCACACAGACGCAAGGATTTATCCCGAGGTTCGGCCAAGCCTGAAATGCTTGCCTAGTCCTCGTTGGAGTTAGCCACACCTAGGCTTGGAGTCTATTTCAACTCCTTCCTCCGTTTGCTCAGATCTGTCAGTATGACAGATAGAGCCTTTCACTATTGAGTGGGGTTACAACAGAACCGCGGCTGCTTACAAACTTCTTGGCAGAACTCCGGCAGAGTAACGATACGCTCAAGACCTTGCTCTAGCTCTAAGCAGCACTTCTCCTCTCTCTTAAGGCTTATAGCTGTGCCTTCTACACAAACTATAGAGTTACACACAAGAGGGAGAGTGAGAATTGATTCGAGTGAAGTCTACACTTGTTGGCTGCACTTATACATTGCTTGAGGCACCTAGGGGTCCCTTTTATAGGCACAAGGGGCCTAGGAGCCGTTGGAAGCAAACCAGGAAGGCAAATCTTGCCTTCTGTCGGATGGCGCACCACACAGTCCGGTGCACACCGGACACTGTCCGGTGCCCGATTTCTTTCCTTTTATGGCGAAGCCGACCGTTGGCAGTCTTGGAGCCGTTGGCGCACCGGACAGTCCGGTGCCTCCATCTAGCCGTTGGCTCGGCCACGTGTCCCGCGCAGATCGCGCGGCCTACCGTTGGCCCGGCCGACCGTTGGCTCACCGGACAGTCCGGTGCACACCGGACAGTCCGGTGAATTATAGTCGTACGTCGCCGGTGAATTCCCGAGAGCGGCCAGTTCGCCAGAGTTCAGCCTGGCGCACCGGACACTGTCCGGTGCACCACCGGACAGTCCGGTGTGCCAGACTGAGCTGCCTTGGCTGTACATAGCCAAGCCCTTTGCACCTCTCTTCTTTTCTTCTTCTTTCTGTTTCTAACACTTAGACAAGTATATTAGTCCACAAAACCAATGTACTAAGTATAGAAACATACCTTCTCTTAATCATTAAATATATAGCATTTCACATGCTTGAGCTTTGATATTGGACTCATAAATCATCAAGTCGGCTTGACTTGATCTAGATTGACATTACTTGGCTCCAACATCCTGTAAAGGTCACATAGAACATCTCCAAACATAGGAACAACCCAAACTAAAGATCAAGGTGAACTTAGCTCTTTTGGGCTGCTTCCTGTTCTGGTTTTGACACTTGTTCACCTTCTAGTGACCTTGATCTCCTCCTTAGAGCTTGATCTTGAGCCTTATGACTTACACCACATAACTGTAGCTGTTACCTCATTGGATGTAAGTCACGTCCTTATGTAGTGATCCTTGATGTACCGTAGCTGTTCTCAACTCGATCACCCTTGACTTTGCAAGCCTTCTTCTTCACCCTTGGCTTTGGGTTCCTCAGCCTCCTTGACCTTCTCCCGTGCACTTGGTACCTCGAAGCTCTTCTTGCCTCCGTCCTTGGCTTGATCAGTTGTCTCCGAGCTACGCACCCGAGTCTCACTTTATGCAATGTCCAACTTACTTGTGATGTCCATTATATATCCATAATCCAATTCTTGGACCATCACATTTGTTCACTTGTGTTGAACCCTGTAGGCTTTACCTTAAGCACCTGTTCAACACTTAGTACACTTGTTAGTCCTTTAATTGAGTTGTCATCCAAACACCAAAACTCACAAGAGAGCTTTCAATCTCCCCCTTTTTGGTGATTGATGGCAACACAATTAAAGCTTACATAAGAATAAGATTTGAAGCACAAATTTGAATTCTAAGATTATAGAATGCTCCCCCTAAATAAGTGCTTACTTTAAAAACATAATTTTGGCCTCAGACGCCAATTTGCACATACTTAGGCAAATCGAAACATTTCTACACCTTAGCACTTTTTAGGACGCATTGAGACAAGATTCAAACCATGATGATATGACACACAAATGCGCATAATAAGAGTTAAACACCATTCAAATTAGTGGATATATCACAGGAATATCAACCTACCACTATTTATCATTAAGATACCAATTCAAACTAATACCAATTTAAACTAAGACACTAATTTAAGACAATCTTAAAGCACCATTAACCACATGACTATTTATTACACTATAGAAGCCAAATAATTCATCGCAGCGGAAACACTAGTCCATATGAGCAACACTGCAAGAAACATATGAATATCACACTTGGCAAAGCTCAAACTAACACATCACCCATTAGGATAAGCTTTCCTCTTAGGTTGAGATAAGCTTTAATACACAAATTCTCCCCCTTTGACATCAAACACCAAAAACCATACTCAAGCAAGAACATATGATGATGTCAAGGGACAGTAGGGTGTTAAGGAGGAAAAACGACTATCAAAACTCCCCCTTACTTATTGAACATATGCCCTATCAACATTTAGGTAAGATACATATATGCAAAAAGATTAATACTTCCTTTTGTACCTTTACCATGATGTAGTGTACTTCCCATCTTGAAAGTAGTTAATCTCTTGAGAGCTTTTCCACACTTGTGCCTGATTCTTTCTCCTAACTTTTTCTTGTTGCTAAGACACCAAACTTAGAACAAGTTATAGTATTGGGCACAAGAAGAAACTTCTATTCTCAAGATTATCAAAAGATGTCAATTGAAGCGAACTATTACGGCTACCAATTGAAAGATACCAATTGCAAAGTTCATTTATTATCATGGCTCCATGATATTTAAGAATATGCATCTATTATCACCAGATATTATAGAGCATGAGCAATCTAAAGATATGCACTTACTCACAACTTGAGATACCAATTTCTTGACTTACAGAGGTACCCAAGTCCTGATTGCTCCATTTCTTGCTTATCTTCTCTTTTCCTCCTAGAGACTATACAAGATCGCTCAAGAAACAGTTAGTCTCAAAAGACACAAGTTATGTGTGCTCCCCCTCAAGTTGTGCATTAAGTATTTGAATGACTTGCACTTTGCCCATTCTAGCTTCCTTAGAACTAGAGGGGAACACAACATACCTTGGTCAAGGCATACTCTACCACTTTCATCACCCAAAGATGCCAATTTGAATATCAAATGAAACGCCACTTAACACCAATTGAAGGCTAAATGAAAGGTTGACTAAATACAGCAATGCACGCCTCAGTGGCACCTAAGCCAATTGAATACTCACAGGAAGTCTTAACATTTACGCAACTTGTACATGCTTCATACTTAACTATTATTGCATATACCAATTGAAGATCAACACAATCATGTATATAAAGCGAAATATCTAAGCATGTCATAATTAAGAAGGTTTCTTAGGTGCACAAAAGAAACAACATTTTAAAGGCATAACTTACCTAAGCCAAGATATTACCAATCGAAAGACAAGAACATAGCTATGATCACAATGAATGGAATTTCAAGAATATTTAATGAAATTGCATAGCTCTATTTTCCATACCTTTGCCTTTATGAGAGCACTTGTTATCACCAATTCAGGGCTCCTTTTGCTCATGCACCTCATAGCTCAAAAAGGGCACGACAAGGATTTGAAATTCACACAGTACCAAACTAGGGTAATCATGTGAATATGGACTAAACAATATGTCATAATTGCACATAGCATGACTTGCAAAAAGTTACAGGTTTATCCATATACACCAAGAGAGTTAATCGTTGTGGATATAACAAATGAAATAGCTACCCATGAATGATTCAAAAGATATATCCTATATAGCACCAGTCATGATTAAGCAAACATCATTATGATTCATTTAACATAGGCAATCATAAAGCATAACTACTCTAAAGACAGGTAGCATGACACTTAAGAAACACAGGTACCGTCTTTGGAGAGACAGATGCGCAATCGAGGTCCTTTGCTTGATTCACCAATAATGATTAAGGACCTATTCAACTTTTCACTTGAGATGAACATGGGATTAGCGTCTCACAATAATTCAACCTTGGGTCAATGAATAAACACCAAAACAATGAAAAGCTTAAGCATAGAGTTTTAGATAACCGTCTTAAGCTCTCCCATGGTCTCCAGTTCATCTCAAGGCACCTGCATGGTCTAGTTAGCACAGTTTGGTACCCATCTCGGGATGGGTCCATAATGATCATCTAAATGTGCCTTTGGTACCCAAATTGCCTTTGTGCTAGTTCTAGGTGATCTCGTTATAGATCTAGCACAAGTGTATGATTTGGGTCTCCTAAGCGAATGAGATTGAGACAAATTCACTTGCTTAGGAATCTTACCTTTATAACAAACCTTGGATAGATGACCCTGCTCACCACACTTGTAGCAGAAGCGTCGCTCACCCTGACATGACGCTTGTTGTTTGTCAGTTTTCTTGGTGAGAGTCATCTTGGAGACTGCACATGCTTGATCCGTCAATAGAGGACAAGAAGTGATCGTGTGGTTCTTGTCATTGCATCCGAAGCATCTCCTTATCCCTTCACCCTTGTTGGTGTATGGACACGACACAATGAGGTGTCCTGACTTGTTGCACTTAAATCACCTCCTTTTCACTTTTCTCTTTTTGTTCTTGGATGACATAGAGAAAAGGTCAGTGCAAACAACATGATTAATTGAATTTTTACCTTTCTCCAAGCTCATGTTGATTTCTTCATCTTTAGGAACATTCTTTTTATTGAGCTTAACACTTGCTGTAGTTTTTCCTTTCTCAAGCTTCTTCACCACGCGCCCGTGGATATCTTGAGAGAGTTGAGCAAAGTGTCTTCTCCTCAGTTGTCGTTGCTTCTTATTCCCACAGAATTTCTTTTGTGACCCTAAAACTTGTTGCTCAATCAATGATTGGCTTTCTTTTGAGCAACAGGGGTTAGCACATGATGATATACAATTCAAATGCGCACACGTGCGAGAATGAGGTTCACATGAATTTAAGTTTGCAATTATAACCTCATGAGCAACATTAAGCATGATATGGTCATCAACTAATTTATTATGAGAATATGACAACATATCATACTTTTTACCTAGAGCACGTTTTTCTAAGTCCATTGTTTCTACTTGACTCTTAAGCATAGAATTTTCCGTTTTAAGTTGAGCAATGTTAGATAAAGCATTATGACTATTTCTTTGCTTAATTAAAACATATTCATACCTTTGGACCAAATCATCATGAGAGCACTTTAGCTCCTCATGTTCTTTGGTCATCTTTTCCAGGCTGTTGTTGGTTTTGATGAGGGACTCCTCTAGCCTGAGAAGCGTATCGCCTTGTTCCTTGTTCCTTCTCAACAACTTAACTAAGAGAGCTTTGTCCGCTTTGTTGAGATGGTTGTAGAAACGGCGAATCTCCTCTTCTTCCACATCATCGGTCTCATTTTCCCTGTCATTAATGTTAGTGGAAGCAATATAGGAAAATGTACCTTGTGATGATGAAGATTCATCCTCGCTATTATCCTCATATTCCTCCTCATCATGACTTTCGTCTCCACCGTCATTGTTAGCAATAAAACATTTATCACTAGTGGAGAACAAACCTGTCGACGAGGTGGATTCATCGTTTGGGTGCCATCGTTCTTGTTCTTCTCCCTTTGAATGGTTAGTATCACAAGTAATATAGGGAGTAGGAGCATCACAGTTTGCCACAAAATATTTTTCTTTAATCCTATTCCATAAATCATGAGCATCAACAAATAGATCACTATCACTACTCATGATGGCAAAATAGGCACCTCTAGATAGAGAATTAACTAGGATGTTGCATGCATGGTGATTTAGAGTTAGACATCTTAGTTCTTCATTGGAAGGATTTTTACTAATATTAGAGGGAAAAATACTACTACTAAAGACCTGTCTCAAATCAGGATCAACACTCATGAAAGCACTATAAATAGAGACAGACCAAGACTTGTAATTAGAGCCATCGCCTAAAAGAAGTTCCACAGTTACCTCTTGTGACGACATCGTCATCTCCGGACGGCTAAGCCCACACTGGAGAGGTCTAGCTTTGATACCAATTGAAAGTTCCCTTTGACCCGGGAACAGGATCTGGATGTCGCCTAGAGGGGGGGGGGGTGAATAGGCGAATAAAACTTATTACTTTAAAACTTAAATTCTTACTCTACTCGAAGACTTAATACGCAGTGGAGTGAGAGGACTCTTTGAGTAGGTTGCAGCGGAGTAGAAGATCCTGTCTCAAAATGTCCTGCATTTCAAATAAAGCTTATACCACAGATAAGTATTGAAGTGCAGATATAAAGACGAGTAAGGCAGAGAGTCAGGATACAATACAGAACAGAGCACACAGACGCAAGGATTTATCCCGAGGTTCGGCCAAGCCTGAAATGCTTGCCTAGTCCTCGTTGGAGTTAGCCACACCTAGGCTTGGAGTCTATTTCAACTCCTTCCTCCGTTTGCTCAGATCTGTCAGTATGACAGATAGAGCCTTTCACTATTGAGTGGGGTTACAACAGAACCACGGCTGCTTACAAACTTCTTGGCAGCACTCCGGCAGAGTAACGATACGCTCAAGACCTTGCTCTAGCTCTAAGCAGCACTTCTCCTCTCTCTTAAGGCTTATAGCTGTGCCTTCTACACAAACTATAGAGTTACACACAAGAGGGAGAGTGAGAATTGATTCGAGTGAAGTCTACACTTGTTGGCTGCACTTATACATTGCTTGAGGCGCCTAGGGGTCCCTTTTATAGGCACAAGGGGCCTAGGAGCCGTTGGAAGCAAACCAGGAAGACAAATCTTGCCTTCTGTCGGGTGGCGCACCGGACAGTCCGGTGCACACCGGACACTGTCCGGTGCCCGATTTCTTTCCTTTTATGGCGAAGCCGACCGTTGGCAGTCTTGGAGCCATTGGCGCACCGGACATGTCCGGTGCACACCGGACAGTCCGGTGCCTCCATCTAGCCGTTGGCTCGGCCACGTGTCCCGCGCAGATCGCGCGGCCTACCGTTGGCCCGGCCGACCGTTGGCTCACCGGACAGTCCGGTGCACACCGGACAGTCCGGTGAATTATAGTCGTACGTCGCCGGTGAATTCCCGAGAGCGGCCAGTTCGCCAGAGTTCAGCCTGGCGCACCGGACAGTCCGGTGTGCCAGACTGAGCTGCCTTGGCTGTACATAGCCAAGCCCTTTGCATCTCTCTTCTTTTCTTCTTCTTTCTGTTTCTAACACTTAGACAAGTATATTAGTCCACAAAACCAATGTACTAAGTATAGAAACATACCTTCTCTTAATCATTAAATCTATAGCATTTCACATGCTTGAGCTTTGATGTTGGACTCATAAATCATCAAGTCGGCTTGACTTGATCTAGATTGACATTACTTGGCTCCAACATCCTGTAAAGGTCACATAGAACATCTCCAAACATAGGAACAACCCAAACTAAAGATCAAGGTGAACTTAGCTCTTTTGGGCTGCTTCCTGTTCTGGTTTTGACACTTGTTCACCTTCTAGTGACCTTGATCTCCTCCTTAGAGCTTGATCTTGAGCCTTATGACTTACACCACATAACTGTAGCTGTTACCTCATTGGCTGTAAGTCACGTCCTTATGTAGTGATCCTTGATGTACCGTAGCTGTTCTCAACTCGATCACCCTTGACTTTGCAAGCCTTCTTCTTCACCCTTGGCTTTGGGTTCCTCAGCCTCCTTGACCTTCTCCCGTGCACTTGGTACCTCGAAGCTCTTCTTGCCTCCATCCTTGGCTTGATCAGTTGTCTCCGAGCTACGCACCCGAGTCTCACTTTATGCAATGTCCAACTTACTTGTGATGTCCATTATATATCCATAATCCAATTCTTGGACCATCACATTTGTTCACTTGTGTTGAACCCTGTAGGCTTTACCTTAAGCACCTGTTCAACACTTAGTACACTTGTTAGTCCTTTAATTGAGTTGTCATCCAAACACCAAAACTCACAAGAGAGCTTTCAACAGCCTAGTGGACGCCATTCCCGAGGTCAATGCTGAAGGTTGTGATGATGCTCAGGCTGCTGATGGTGTGTTTGACAATGATGAAGAGGAGGAAGAAGAAGAAATTCTGCTGATCCGCAAGAACACCCGTCACTACAGAGGCACGACAAGGGCAGCGATATTCCCTCCCAAGCCTTGTCAGCACTCGTCAGCCTTCAAGGGCTATCAATATCAGACTTTGATCAAGCACTAGAAGAGGTCATCCCCGAAGATATTCTGTTAGAACCTCCTGAGGCTAACATTCTTTCCATCTGTTCAGAGGTCCCACACGGTGGTCTTTTACTTCATGATTTTGCTGGGCAGGAGGTAAGCCGAGTGGCTTCTCGTACCTCGTCGACCTTGGAAGGCGTTCTTCCTTGCAAAAACATTGACCCGAGCCACCCAACTCCTATGGACGTGGTCGAGGAATCTCCAGCCTTAGAGGTGGCTGTTGCGGGGGCAGCACCCAAGGGTGGCACTGGTAATGACGCAGCCCCCAAGGGTGCTGGGGCGGGTTCTGTGAGAGAACCTCTCAAGTTATTAGGCCCATTTACATTTGTCCTTGTCCAACAGACTTCAGACAACCCTGCAGGTGCCCCTGAATCGCTTGACAAGTTCGGTATCTGCTTTCTTTACCTTTCCCAAGAGTGTTTCACCCGTCACGCAGACATTATAAGCATCGAAGATACGAAAACGCGAAAGCAATTACATTAACTTACCTTTATTGAAAAGTAAGACATAGTTATATTATTACAGACCAGAAACATAATATATGAGTGCTGAGTATTATTATTACAAACCATGGGAGGCAAAAACCCCTCCCGATAAGTATTAAACAAAAGTTTTTATGGAGGATCCTTCCCTCCCGCAGCTTCACTCCTGGTGCTCTTCCTTTGATACCACCTTAGAATAGAAGCAACAAAAGTTTGCCGCTTCTTCACCTAAAACAACATGGGATGAAACCCTGAGTATGGAATTACTCAGCAAGTCTTACCCAACTAAAGAAAAGACTCTCAAGGGTATGCTGGCTTGAGGGAGTCAAGGTAAGGCTTATCAATAATCAATGACTCTGTTTGCAGAAATGCTTACTAAGAGTGGATCCTTAAAAATCCAGTTTTATTTGTCAGGTCAAGTAAAATTACCTGCAACTAGGGTTCTGTCTACCCTAATTCAATCACTTGACCTATACTAGCCAATTTCTTAATAATCCTTCATCTTCTCTGGATTTCTACGTGTAAGTCAGTGACCAGTCTTCATAACCGCGAAGTTACGGCGATCTGAATCGATTATACTCAGCTGAGGATCTCCAATCACATGACATATGTAGCACTTAACCCTTGCATATGTCAACTCGCCACTGGGGTTCTTAAGACCAGATCAGGTTCACGCCAACCGAGAGCACAGATACACCACCGTCCAGCCTCTTGCCACGGAGGGTACACGCTACTCTCGCCATCTCTCCACTCCCATTGCGTGGTATCTTATTCTGGTATTAGTCTGCCCGAGGCAAAGCTTACCCATGATGAGGCATGTGACCAGTTAAAGGGTCCTCGGTCAGCAGGCCTACATCGAGACGGTCCTTAATTGACTCAGACGGAGACACTACACCGAGACTCTCTCTTCTCGTGCAAGTCACCCGCCCGGTCTCAGCTTAATCATTTCAAACCCCAAAGTTTAGTACCTGGCAGAGGTACATATTTTCTGATGTTGAACCCATCATGGTCATGATGGATCCACCAAATTTTATTTTTGAAAACAACCCACCTACTTTGCAACATCATCTTTGAGAAAACAAAACATTTTGCTTTTCTAAAGCAAAGCTAAGCATAAGAAAACCTTTTGTAAAACAGGGATTAGGAAGTAATCCAAGGAAGGAGATGCAACAATAGTTTAGCACACAACTCCTATCACCTAATGCATCAAGTAAGTGAGAAAGAGTTCAAAAGTAACAAGGAGGTGGCAAATGCACTGGGGCTTGCCTTGTTTTACTGGTGAATCAGGCTCAGATCTGCAGATATCAAAATAAAAGCAGTTGCCTGCCTGATGTTCCTTAGGTGGCGGTGGTGGAGTCTTCTCTTCTTCTACTTCTTCTTCGTTTTCTAAATATAACCATACATAATAATGAATGCCCATGAGAGTGCAAAGATAATAAAATTTTATTATCTAAAGTATTGAATACAATTTTCCTTCACGGATCTTCGAGAACCTAGGGTTTCCGGAGTCAACAGTGAAGTTCATAGGGAAGGGGTAGGGTTTTGGGTTCTAAGTATAACACATGGTCCAAATCATATCAAACTCTACCCAAGGCTTCTAAATATTATTTAAAGTTTATCCTAAAAATTTAGTGAATTTTGGATTTATTATTTATTTTCTAAAAATCTAGAAACATGATCTTAAGCTATTTTAAATACTCTATAATTTCCCTTTTGGACTAAAAATTATGAAACTACTTTTATTAAATTCTATAGGAAATTAGAAACCTAGCAAAATTGGTTTGGTATTTTTAGGATTTTTCTACAATTTTCTAGAATTGTTTTAGCGCTGGCAGAAAAAGAAAAAGAAAAACTGTGAAGCTAGTCACTGACATCGTGCAAAAAGGTCCCTCACGTTCTATTCCTTCACGAATCTAGTCCCTGACGGCGAGCAGCGTCGTGCAGAGCTCTGACGAGCTCGCATACCGGCTAATTCGCTCAAAGACCGACGCCCTATCTTAGCCGAGACTGAATTCAAGGTCTAGTGAGCATTTCCCTCACATAATTTCGCAAATGGCTACCCGGTTTGCTCTAGCCATGGTGACCGTGGGCATCGCGGAAGAACACGGGCGTTCCCGGCAACCCAGGGTGGTCTCGTTCAATCAAAGGAGTCGTGAAGCTTGATAAAGACCTAAGAATGCTAGAACGATCGACCAGAGCGCTTGAACGAACCTAGAATAAGCTGGCCGCAGTGAGGGTGTCCCCGCGGTGGCGGAAACAGAATTGGGGGAAGTTAGAAATCGGTGAGCTCTGGTGATCGATTGAGGGCAATACTTGGTGCGTTGGCTTGGGGATAACCTAATGGAGCTCTCAGAGGCCTCAATTTATTGAGATCGACCGTGAGCACAACGAATTTGAGCGGCGGATGGTTATCGGTAAGAACTAAGATGAGTCACCGGCATGGTGATTCGTGGCCTTCACCATGGTGGCCCCCCCGGCGATCATCGGACATGCCCAACACTGATAAATGCGATGTGGTAATTGCGGAGGCATGTGGAGTTTGGTCGACGGGCAGCCAACTCTGGTGACTTATCCGGACCGGCCACAAAGCAGAAAGGAGCACGGCGGCTAGCCGGATTGGTGTCCATAGCCCAACGGCGGTGATGATCTTTTTACCCTGCGACGTTATTCGGACTAAAATGGGCATGAATCACCTCATCGGCGTGAATGTACGCGCGAGGTCGCCAGCGGTGAGGTTCGCTGTATCTGAATCTTGTTCAGAACACTGTACCATCAGCCAGCAGTTCAGAACACCTGACAAAACAACTTGCAGGGAGATTTGCTCCCAATTTCGTGTAGTAACACGATCATCCTTCTGTACAAAAGTTGCAGCCCTATCAACCATATTCATCTTTGTCATAGCATCCCTAACCAAATTCTTACTGGATCATGCTTAAATTCGAGCCCTAACTCCATGCCATTCCACTGTTAGTCTGAATTTTAGATTTCAAGCAGTCTGACAGTCCAACTTCAGGCTCATTTATCTCAGAATTCTTCATGGTACCAAGGCATGATTTCTATAGCAAAGTTATTCTCCTTCCATAGATCTACAAAGTTGATGTGGTGACCTAGGGCAAAAACCTTATAATCTGGCAGATATAAGGCTCCAAAGTTGAGCTAATTACACTGATTTCAAACTTAGCCAATAGGGTTCAATTGTGGATCTTTTGCAAATTAGTCCAAAACTCAAGGTTTAACTTGCAAACCTACTTATTTGTGAACCATATGACTTAAGACACTTTATTATCATGGTTTTTGCACTTTAGTCCAAAAGAGCACTAATTTGCACTTACCCTCCTAGGGTTTAGGTTTAGGGCTTTCTAGGGTTCCAATTAGGGTTTCTTGCACTCTTAGGGTTTGGATCCCACTTGAGTTCATCCATGGAGACACTTTATGACTTTTTCCATTGAATTTTGAAGTTTTGTCTTGTTTAAGCCTTGTTTGCTCTATTATACCCAATCTAGGGTTCAGTTCCCTACTCCAGGGTTTTATTTGCAAAAGGTCATATCAATACAACTTGTTTGAAATTTTTGCCTAGTGAATGCACTCTAGGTGTGACAAACACATGATATGCCCATGCTTATGATGTTATGCTCAAGTTTTAGTAACAGTAACACCAGGGGTGTTACATCCTTCCGCCCATAAAAGAATCTCGTTCCAAGATTAAAAGTCCTAGGGTAAGTAATGGAAAAGGAAATGCTTCACTCTTTTATTTCCTTATTCTTGGTACAAGGCAGGGGTGGTCTGGGGCTCACTCCTTTATTACAACAATTATATACATATCACAATTTACATGAGGCTAGAAAGCCTGGGAAATTCTTTTCTAAAAAGTCTCGAGTTTCCCATGTAGCCTCATCTTCTGAATGCTCGTTCCACTGTATCTTGTAAAATTTGAGAGTTTTTCTTCGGGTAATTCTGTCCTTTTGATCCAAGACTCGAATAGGATGCTCCGAATAGGTCAAGTCTGGTTCTAGGGCAACATCTGTCACTTCAATGATTCGATCGGGCACCTGAAGACACTTCTTCAATTGAGACACGTGGAACACATTATGTACAACAGACAAGGTTTCGAGTAGCTAAAGTCGGTATGCCACTAGTCCATACCTTTCAAGGACAACGAAATGACCAATGTATCGAGGTGCAAGCTTCCCTTTTACCCCGAAACGTGTTACACCCTTCATTGGGGAGACTTTCAGATAGACATAATCTCCCACTAGAAAATACAAGGGCATACGTCGTTTGTCTGCATAGCTTTTCTGACGAGCTTGAGCTTTCTTCAAATTATGAATTATTCGCCGAACTTTTTCTTCGGTCTCTTTTACCATATCTGGCCTGAAGAAACTCCTTTCACCAGGTTTAGACCAGTTCAGCGGAGTGCGACATCGTCGGCCATATTAATGCTTTCTTGATAGCTATTATTATATGAGAATTCTGCTAATGGTAAACAATCATCCCATTTATGTGGGAATTCCAGAACACAAGCTCGTAGCATGTCCTCAAGTATTTGATTTATCCTCTCAGTTTGACCACTTGTTTAAGGATGATGGCCGAACTATGGAGCAATTTTGTACCCAAAGATTTGTGAAGTTCTTCCCAAAATTTGGATACGAATTGAGGTCCACGATCCGACACTATGGTCTTCGGAATACCGTGCAAACTGAGAATGCGAGCAATGTATAATTGGGCATAAACAGCAACTGGGTGATCTGTCTTGACTGGCAGAAAATGAGCAATTTTCGTAAGCCGATCAATTATAACCCAAATAGAGTCATACCCTTTTGCTGTTCGGGGCAATCCCACAATGAAGTCCATACTAATATCTTCCCATTTCCATGTTGGTATTGGTAGAGATTGTAATGGACCGACAGTCTTCATATGCATGGCTTTGACACGTCTACAAGTGTCACATTTTGCCACATAGCGTGCGATCTCGATTTTCATCTTTGTCCACCAATAATATTGTTTTAAATCATGATACATCTTAGTGCTTTTGGGATAAATAGAATAGCGACTAAGATGTGCTTCATCCAAAATTTGTTGGCATATTTCTTCATTCTTTGGCACAACTATGCGATTGTTGAACCATACAATGCCTTGATCGTCTTTTCTAAAGCACTTGGCTTTTCCGGCCTCTATTTTCTCACGGATGTATTTCATACCCTCATTATCTTTTTGAGCATCCATTATCCTTTGTAAAAGGACTGACTCAAGCTTCAGTTGATTTAAGGTTCCATGTTGGATCATTCCTCGGTTTAACTTCTCCATCTCCTGGCATAAGGTAATGTTAGAAGTCTTTACTGTAAGACAGTGACAGGAAGCCTTATGGCTGAGTGCATCTGCCACTACATTGGCCTTGCCTGGGTGATAATGAATTTTCAATTCATAGTCCTTAATAAGTTCGAGCCATCGCCTTTGTCTCATGTTCAACTCTGACTGGGTGAAGATATACTTCAGGCTTTTATGATCTGTATAGATATGACAGATATTTCCCAGTAGATAATGACGCCAGATTTTTAGGACATGAACCACTGCAGCTAATTCCAAATCATGAGTGGGATAATGTTCCTCATGCCGGCGCAACTGCCTTGAAGCATAAGCCATCACTCGGCCTTCTTGCATTAAAACACAGCCAAGACCCCTGCCTCATGTGTCACAATACACATCAAAGGGCTTTTCAATATCTGGTTGAGCCAATACCGGAGCAGTGGTTAATAATACCTTCAATTGTTCAAAGGCTTCATTACACATTGAAGACCAAATAAATTTAGTATCATTCTTCAATAAACTTGTGATTGGTTTCACAAGCTTGGAAAAATCTGGTATGAATCGACGGTAATAGCCAGCTAGTCCAAGGAAACTTCAGACTTGATGTACAGTGGTTGGGGGTTTTCACTCCAAAATATCCTTGACTTTGCTGGGATCCACCGCAATCCCCTTGGCAGATAATACATGTCCCAGAAATTGGATTTCTTCCAGCCAGAACGCGCACTTACTGAACTTAGCATATAATTGGTGCTCCCTTAAGCGCGTCAACACGATCCATGAATGCTGAGCATGCTCCTCTTCATTCTTGGAATATATTAAGATATCGTCAATGAATACCACCACAAACTTATCCAGCTCGGGCATAAATACCGAGTTCATAAGATAGGTGAAGTGGGCAGGAGCATTTGTTAGTCCAAAAGACATAACCAAGTATTCAAATAAACCATACCGCGTAGTGAATGCAGTCTTGGGTATATCTTCGGGTCGGATACGGATCTGATGATAGCCCGATCTGAGGTCGATCTTAGAGAAGACCCTCGCTCCAGTTAGTTGATCAAATAGAATATCAATCCGTGGAAGATGGTACTTATTTTTGATAGTAACCTCATTCAGGGGTCTATAATCCACACATATCCGTAATGTTTGGTCCTTCTTCTTGACAAAGATGGCTGGACATCCCATGGCGATGAGCTTGACCAGATGAATCCTTTCTCCAGTAGATCTTGTAATTGGGTCTTGAGCTCTGCCAGTTCATTTGGAGGCATTCGGTATGATCTTCTAGAAATAGGAGCCGTACCGGGCTTCAATTCAATCACAAATTCAACATCTCTTTCTGGAGGTAATCCGGGTAAATCCTCTGGAAAGACGTCTGGGAACTCACATACTATCGGAATATCTTTGATCTCCGGTATAATGGCTTCATATACTCTGCCAAATGATTTAGCTGGAATGGCTATGGGGATGGTCAAGAGAACCTCTTCTTGGCCATAACTCAATTTGATAGTTCTCAATTCAGTATTGAGAATAGCTTTATGTTGGGCCAACCAATTCATGCCCAGAATTACATCTATGTCTTGGCCTTTCAGAACAATCATATTAGTAGGAAAGTCCCGTTCAGCCAATGTTACGGGCATTTGGAAAGCCACTTCTTTAGTAAATATTTGTCCCCCAGGCGAATGAATTTTAAACCCTTCCCTTGATTCATGGTATGGAATGCAATGTTGCTCCACAAATTTCTTGCTTATGAACGTATGTGAAGCACCAGAATCAAAAAGAATAATTGTAGGGTGATTGGCCACTAGAAACGTACCCATCATAACCGGTTCGCCGTCCGGTGTTGTGGCCACTTGAGTATAATAAATTCGTCCCGTTTTTCCTTGTATTTTTGCCCACAGTATTGTTTGCCGCATTTCCTTTTCCTTGAGCGGGATTCCCAGAACTCTGCTGATTACTCGTTCGATTCTGCTTCTGATATGGATAGTCCTTGATAAAGTGTCCAGACTTTTCACAGTTGAAACAGCCAGTTGAAGAGCTGGGGATAGCAGGGAAACGAGTGTCAGGGGCACCCGACTGATTTGTAGCGGTGGGGGCAGTAGCGGGGCGAATGAAGACCGGTTGCTTGAAAGGGTTGGAGGGTGGACGTGGGGAAGAGCGATTCGAATTGAAAGGTCGGATTACCATCCTTTGTCTTTTCTCGGGGCCCTGATTGGGCCTGTCGCCTCCATAACCCTTGGATTTTCCGGAACCTGCATATTTAGCCTCAACTGCCAGCACTGTGCTGACAGCCCTTCCGTAAGTAAGGTCGATGCAGGTGGCCATCTTTCTTTGCATTCGATCATTCAAGCCTCTCATGAAACAATTCCTCTTTTTTATATCCGTGTTGACTTGATCGATTGCATATTGGGATAAGTGATTAAATTTATTGAGATACTGGGTGACAGTATCCCTGCCTTGTTTCAACTTCATGAACTCCTCCTGCTTCATGTGGAGCACCCCTTCAGGTATATAGTGCTCGTGGAAAGCCAACTTGAACTCATCCCAAGTTATTTGATGACCAATCGGTTGAACGGCTACAAAATTTCCCCACCAGGTGCTGGCAGGGCCACGCAATTGTTGTGCGGCGAATAGGGGCTTTTGAACCTCTGAACACCGGAGGAGCCCGAACTTCTGTTCAATGACGCGGATCCATTCATCCGCTTCTAGAGGGTCCTCTGCTTTGACAAACAATGGAGGGTGCGTCTCGGAGAAATCCAGGTAGGATGTTTCATGGGGGCCTTGCGGATATGCCCGCCCGCCTTGTTGTTGTAATTGTTGACTCGCCATCTCCCGCAGGAAGTGGGTATTGTCGGCCATAGCATTAACCAAGGCAGCGATGGCCTCAGCTAACGTGGGAGGTACTGGAGGTGGATTCGGGGTTGCTTCCCTCCCACTGGAGGTTCCTGCTCCATCCTGTGAACGAGTGTTGGAAGGCATCTGAGGCAACAAACATTTGGAAAAATATAATATGCCAAAGAAAACCATCCATTATACATTACTGAAAGGGTAATGTTACAGACTCGAATTTTACAACAGGATTACATTACCTATTATACTTTACTACTACTTCTACACTATATTATTCTTGCTTCTTGTCACTCTTAGTAGCCTCGCTATCGGGAGTAGGAGACCATTCATCCACCAACTTCATAGAGGGAGGAGGCCTGAACAAGTCCAGTTCACCACCGAGTGCTTCTCCCGCTACTCCAGACAGTCTGGCTTCCATCCCGACAGGATCCGCAGGTACGTTGGGGGTGTAGTTGGGAATACAATACATGAACTTCTTCATGTAAAGTATTACAATAAACCTGCAAGTTATCTACGGCTAAGCTAAGCTCCTCCACGCGGGCTCGAGCTTTTGCCTCCTTAGCCCAAGCAAGCGAACGAGAGTTAACTGCCCAGTCGAGCGCTAGATCTCGTTCCACGAGCTGATCTTGCAGGTAGCGGATGTCTGCTCTTAATTCATTTATTCTTTCACCATCCGCGACCCATATGTCGTTCGTGCGACGGAGTTCTGTTCGAAGCTGATCTACTTGGGCTTCCAGATCCCCAATTGGATCGTTGCTACCACTACTGCTATCTTGATGCCATAGGGCAAGTTGATGATGGGGTACACCGATTGGCCCGGTAGATTTGCGCGCGGTCTTTCTCGTGCGCGGCGACATTTCTTAAGGGGGAAAATCTTATTAGCATAGTTTTTAGCATGATGCATGTGTAATTACAGAATCAACCTTAGTCGATTCACACCTTCTATACATTGCACTCTATATCTGGTCTTTCAAATAAGTTCTTCAGAAAGGAGCTAGATAAGAAAGAAAGAAAATTTCTAGATAAGTCTTAGAAAATTCTTTTTGAAAACGCCTCATAACATCTGCAGAGATGGGCTTAGCTCCGATACCAGCTGTGACAGAACCTCTCAAGTTATTAGGCCCACCTACAGTTGTCCTTGTCCAACAGACTTCAGACAACCCTGCAGGTGCCCCTGAATTGCTTGTCAAGTTCGGTATCTGCTTTCTTTACCTTTCCCAAGAGCGTTTCACCCGTCACACAGACATTATAAGCATCGGAGATATGAAAACACAGAAGCAATTACATTAACTTACCTTTATTGAAAAGTAAGACAGAGTTATAATATTACAAACCAGAAACATAATATATGAGTGCTGAGTATTATTATTACAAACCATGGGAGGCAAAACCCCCTCCCAATAAGTATTAAACAAAAGTTTTTATGGAGGATCCTTCCCTCTCACAGCTTCACTCCTGATGCTCTTCCTTTGGTACCACCTTAGAACAGAAGCAATAAAAGTTTGCCGCTTCTTCACCAAAAACAACATGGGATGAACCCCTGAGTATGGAATTATTCAGCAAGTCTTACCCGACTAAAGAAAAGACTCTCAAGGGTATGCTGGCTTGAGGAGTAAAGGTAAGGCTTATCAATAATCAATGACTCTGTTTGCAGAAATGCTTACTAAGAGTGGATCCTTAAAAATCCAGTTTTATTTGTTAGGTCAAGTAAAATTACCCACAACTAGGGTTATGTCTACCCTAATTCAATCATTTGACCTATACTAGCCAATTTCTTAATAATCCTTCGTCTTATCTGGATTTCTACGTGTAAGTCAGTGACCAAGTCTTCATAACCGTGAAGTTACGGCGATCCAAATCGATTATACTCAGCTGAGGATCTCCAATCACACAACATATGTAGCACTTAACCCTTGCATATGTCAACTCGCCACCAGGGTTCTTAAGACCAGATCAGGTTCACGCCAATCGAGAGCACATATACACCACCATCTAGCCTCTTGCCACGAAGGGTACACGCTACTCTCGCCATCTCTCCACTCCCATTGCGTGGTATCTTATTCTGGTATTAGTCTGCCCGAGGCAAATCTTACCCATGACGAGGCATGTGACCAGTTAAAGGGTCCTCGGTCAGCAGGCCTACATCAAGACGGTCCTTAATCGACTCAGTCGAAGACACTACACCGAGACTCTCTCTTCTCGTGCAAGTCACCCGCCCGGTCTCAGCTTAATCATTTCAAACCCCAAAGTTTGGTACCTGGCAGAGGTACATCTTTTCCGATGTTGAACCCATCATGGCCATGATGGATCCACCATCAAGTTTTATTTTCGAAAACAACCCACCCACTTTGCAACATCATCTTTGAGAAAACAAAACATTTTGCTTTTCTAAAGCAAAGCTAAGCATAATAAAACCTTTTGTAAAACATGGATTAAGAAGTAATCCATGGAAGGAGATGCAACAATAGTTTAGCACACAACTCTTATCACCTAATGCATCAAGTAAGTGAGAAAGAGTTTAAAAGTAACAAGGAGGTGGCAAATGCACCGGGGCTTGCCTTGTTTTACTGGTGAATCAGGCTTAGATCCGCAGATATCAAAATAAAAGCAGTTGCCTGCCTGATGTTCCTCAGGTGGTGGTGGTGGAGTCTTCTCTTCTTCTACTTCTTCTTTGTTTTCTAAATATAACCATACATAATAATGAATGCCCATGTAATGCCCATGAGAGTGCAAAGATAATAAAAGTTTATTATCTAAAGTCTCAAATATAATTTTCCTTCACGAATCTCCGAGAACCTAGGGTTTTCGGAGTCAACAGTGAAGTTCATAGGGCAGGGGGTAGGGTTTTGGGTTCTAATTATCACACATGGTCCAAATCATGTCAAACTCTAACGAAGGCTTCTAAATATTATTTAAAGTTTATCCTAAAAATTTAGTGAATTTTGGATTTATTATTTATTTTCTAAAAATCTAGAAACATGATCTTAAGTTGTTTTAAGTACTCTATAATTTCCCTTTGGACTAAAAATTATGAAACTATTTTTATTAAATTCTATAGGAAATTAGAAACCTAGCAAAATTGGTTTGGTATTTTTAGGATTTTTCTACAATTTTCTAGAATTGTTTTAGCGCTGGCAGAAAAAGAAAAAGAAAAACTGTGAATAGTATTAGACCAAATCTGACCCAGGTCGGCCCAACTACGGGTGAAACTGTGCCCACGCGCGCCCGCGTGTAGTCTTTGCAAGAAAGTCCCTGGCTTTTGGCATAACCCGAAAGAATCCTAAACACTATTCTAGATAGTCACTGACATCGTGCAAAAAGGTCCCTCACGTTCTATTCCTTCACGAACCTAGTCCCTGACGGCGAGCGGCGTCGCACAGAGCTCCGACGAGCTCACATACCGGCTAATTCGCTCAAAGGCCGATGCCCTATCTTAGCCGAGACTGAATTCAAGGTCTAGTGAGCGTTTTCCCTCACATAATTTCGCAAATGGCTACCCGGTTTGCTCTGGCCACGGTGACCGTGGGCATCACAGAAGAACACGGGCGTTCTCGGCAACCCAGGGCGTCTAGTTCAATCAAAGGAGTCATGAAGCTTGAGGAAGACCTAAGAATGCTAGAACAATCGACCAGAGTGCTTGAACGAACCTGGAATAAGCTGGCCGCGGTGAGGGTGTCCCTGTGGTGGCGGAAACAGAATTAGGGGAAGTTAGAAATCGGCGAGCTCTGGTGATCGATTGAGGGCAATACTTGGTGCGTTGGCTTGGGGATAACCTAATGGAGCTCTTAGAGGCCTCAATTTATAGAGATCGACCGTGAGCACAACAAATTTGAGCGGCGGATGGTTATCGGTAAGAACTAAGATGAGTCACCGGCATGGTGATTCGTGGCCTTCACCGTGGCGCCCCCCAGCGATCATCGGACGTGCCCAACACTGATAAATGCGATGTGGTAATTGCGGAGGCATGTGGCGTTTTGTCGACGGGCAGCCAACTCTGGTGACTTATCTGGACCGGTCGCAAAGCAGAAAGGAGCACGGCGGCTAGCCGGATTGGTGTCCATAGCCCAACGGCGGTGATGATCTTTTTACCCCGCGACGTTATCCGGACTAAAATGGGCATGAATCACCTCATCGGTGCGAATCTACGCGCGAGGTTGCCAGCGGCAAGGTTTGCTGTATCTGAATCTTGTTCAGAACACTGTACCATTAGCCAGCAGTTCAGAACACCTGACAGAACAACTTGCAGGGAGATTTGCTCCCAATTTCGTGTAGTAACACGATCATCCTTCTGTACAAAAGTTGCAGCCCTATCAACCATCTTCATCTTTGTCATAGCATCCCTAACCAAATTCTTACTGGATCATGCTTAAATTCGAGCCCTAACTCCATGCCATTCCACTGTTAGTCTGAATTTCAGATTTCAAGCAGTCTGACAGTCCAACTTCAGGCTCATTTATCTCAGAATTCTTCATGGTACCAAGGCATGATTTCTATAGCAAAGTTATTCTCCTTCCATAGATCTACAAAGTTGATGTGGTGACCTAGGGCAAAAACCTTATAATCTGGCAGATATAAGGCTCCAAAGTTGAGCTAATTACACTGATTTCAGACTTAGCCAATAGGGTTCAAGTGTGGCTCTTTTGCAAATTAGTCCAAAACTCAAGGTTTAACTTGCAAACCTACTTATTTGTGAACCATATGAATTAAGACACTTTATTATCATGGTTTTTGCACTTCAGTCCAAAAGAGCACTAATTTGCACTTAGCCCCCTAGGGTTTAGGTTTAGGGCTTTCCAGGGTTCCAATTAGGGTTTCTTGCACTCTTAGGGTTTGGATCCCACTTGAGTTCATCCATGGAGACACTTTATGACTTTTTCAATTGAATTTTGAAGTTTTCTCTTGTTTAAGCCTTGTTTGCTCTATTACACCAAATCTAGGGTTCAGTTCCCTACTCTAGGGTTTTATTTGCAAAAGGTCATATCAATACAACTTGTTTGAAATTTTTACCTAGTGAATGCACTCTAGGTGTGACAAACACATGATATGCCCATACTTATGATGTTATGCTTAAGTTTTAGTAACAGTAACACTAGGGGTGTTATAGGTTCCTTCTCTACTGCCTCCATGGATGTCCATGTTGGATCGCCTCCATTCTAGTCCACGGAGGCCATGGTGACACGCCCTCCTATGGCTCTCGCCGGTCCAGTCACTTTAGAGGCCAGTGAGCTGGACGCCAGGGGTCTGCTAGCATCTGATGAGGCTGAAGTTCCCCTAGGTCATGCCCTTGATATTATTCCTGCTGATCTACCATCGCTGGGCAATGCGCCAACTCTTTTTGCTTTGGGCCTTCCCCTGTTCCTTTCCAATCTTCAGGTGAGTTAACTTTTAGCCTTTTGCTATTCTTACTAGTGAATTAGATTTTTTGCTTATCTGCACATGATCACAGGATTTTATTGGCGGTGTATCTGCCCAACTAAGATCTTGCGGTGCTCCTGTCCCCGACCAAGCCTCCTCTCTGATGCAGTGGAATCCTCTGCTGCTCCAAAAACAGATAGATGATCTAAAGGCGTTGAACGTTGGTTAGTGTCACACCCGTTTCCAAAGGGCAGAGCCGGGTGCATCGCATATGTGTGCCAGGATCTATTTTCACACATATGTTGACGTCACAAGTGTAATATATCGAAAGAACAATGCATAAAAGCGTAAATAACGATTATATTAACATATTACACTTTGAACAGACATAATGTCTTAACCTTTATTCATCAAAGTACAGTGAAACATGGACATCCATCCACAGGAAGATGACCGGGGGTATCACTAGACTAGCATCCAAGGAGTTCAGCATCATATCTTCATCTGCAAGCTTCTGATCAAAATTAAGCAAGGGTGAGCTCACTTATGGTCGGGGCTCAGCAAGTGGGGGAAAAACTAATGCAAGGTAACAAGGTGAGGCTAAGATTGAGCAGTAAGCATTTTAGTTGGTCAACATTTTATTAACAACACCTGTTTTACTAATAAGTGTGAATCCCAAGTATTCCCACTAAACAAAAGTATGAGAGTATTTCAAAAACACTTAAGTGAAACCACTTAAGCAAAACCATTGGCAGATCATCGGATCTCGATTTATTTCCATCTTCAAGTTCAATTATCATGTGAGGAGTCCAGGCTGCTCATAACCGTGAGCACGGCTGATATATCAGTTTTACACTCTGCAGAGGTGGCGCATCTTTACCCATGAGTCGCGATTCCCTTTTTGCCCGGGTTAGCTAGACCCGTATTCACTTCCGAGGTGAATGGCCAGGGTCTCACTACGAGGCTTCTCCCTAGAGTCCTCATTACGCAAATGCTGGAAATGGTCAAACTGCATAAGGCACACCTATCGTAACCAACTTATAGTCCGGACCACAGGGTAAAGCTTTAGGAACTATGCCCGTATCCAATCTGCCTGAGCCGGTACTATAAGCGCTTGCCAGATGCCCCCGTTCCGGTCGACCACGACCAACACCCAACATAAGACTTCCCTAGTTATTTAGCCAAGACCAGAGCCATGATAGTTCTCATGGTAGCACTGTTTTCCCGGGTGGTCACTCCATGTTCCAATTAATATGCAATAATCTTGTTTAACCATCGGGTTAACAACAATAATGTAAACTTACCATTTGGAACATTAGTATCATGAGCGGGAGTGACTGCATAAAGTTAAGTTGTAGCAATAGCATAGCTACAAAGGTAAAGTATAATTCCCAGGTTTGATCAAGGAATAAGGTTGGAAAGGTTATCTAAATAGGTAACCCGTCAAATTATGCATATATATCCAAAAGAATAAACTTTATTAAATGTATTGTTTGGGATCAAACAGAGTATGCAGAGGGAGAAGTCCACTTGCCTTGCTTATTGAAAACTTGAGGTCCTTCCACGGATAGGAATAGATCTTGATTCTTAACTACTAGGTCAACCACTGAATATCACACAAACAAACAAGAAGAACAAACGCCACTCAATAACATACAACATTCACCATGTGTAAAGCTAAAAGAAAGCCTAACGAAAAGAGCGTTCGCTTTTCAAAAACGTCGTAAGTAATGGTTATAATAAAAAGGTATTCTTTTCAAAAATGTGTGATCTATACTTTATAAACAAGACTTGAGCTTAAAAATATCTTAATTAAAATCTACAAATATTTGGTTCACCAGATTAATCTTTTATAAAACGTTATATGTGATATGTCTAAGATTAAGGGTTTATAAGACGATAAAACACGTTATAACGATATAAAACATTTTTAACCTTTTAGAATAGATATAAGTTATATATATCTAAGGTTAATGGGCTACTAATCGCGTTATTAATTTTAGAAGCATTATGAAGCATTTTATAAATATTGTTAACCAATTACTTATGACAAATTAAGATATAAGTCTAAATAGATTTTATGTGAAAAGATCATTATTATTAAATACTTATTTATGGAAAGTTATGATATATGCTTTAATAAACTTTTATGTAAAACACAATGAACAACAATTATATTTTATTTTTATTAGAAAGTGCATGTCCTATATTCTTTGTTAAGAAAACTATATACAAAACAATATACAAACTAACATTATTATTAAAGAACATGAACACTAATTTCCTTAGTTTTATCCTTTAGGGACCACTAAATGATATATATAAATAATATGGATTCAATGTGATGAACGGATTAATCACGCTTACATTACTAGTTATGAACAAATTGAAACGTGAGTCTAATTATTAAATTATGAGAAAATATAAATAATCTATTGATTCTATTTAGTTTCAATTTAGGAACATATTACCTAAATCATTTGAAAGAAAAAAAAAGTATAAACTATCATTTTAGTTTATAAAAGCAATGACTCTTATTATCTTTTAAATAAGAAAATATAAATAATATATTAATTGGACATATATTTATATTCTATTTTTATTAAGGAACATATGGTCTACATATTCTTTTAAGTTTCTATTTAATACCGCTATACTTAAACATCTATAATAAACATTGTTAAGTTATAAAAACATGATACCTATTTAAAAAAAAAAAGTCATTTTAAACTAGAAACAAATTATCTACTTCATTAGTAAGAAACCTATGTTTATCAATATAACTATCATTTTCTTTGTTAGAAAAGTATAAGCGTCTAATTAAGTTATTTTATCATTATTATAAATTCTATTATTTCGGTTTTCTCCCCTTTCTTTTATAAATAGAATTTATACGTATACTAAAAATTGTTTATTTAATTCTTCTAACATTAATATACTAAGAATTAATTGTAAATTACTAAAGGGGACTTTTAATAACCTATTCATGGTTATTATGATATAAATAAACATTTTACTATTCTAAGTTATTAGGTGCCATACTTATGAATTCATTTATTATGAATAGTAAACTATATCCTCATTTGACCGAAAATACGTGGCCTAGTATTTCTTCTATTTCTTCATGCAAATAAGTTTATACTTAACATACTACTAACAATTATCGTTCCACCCACAAAAGCGAAAACAAATCCGCAAACCATTCTAGTATGAAAATCACTGAAGTAGTAAATAGTGACCGTGTTCATTTTTAGAATTATAAAATCATATGCATATTCAAAATAGTGCCACGGGGTTTGATTTCGGTTACACGTATACATCGAAATATCTAAAATCATACGCGAATCGCCAAGTCGTATCATCATAATATTACAACGATAATTCACAAGATCCATATATAAATTCAAAACATGATTTAAAAAAATAAATATTTTGGGTTTATCTTCAACCTTGGATTAGCTCATGTACGTCGACGAGCAGGGAGCGGGACAGGGGTTCGACGGCAGGGGAACGGACGCGAGTTCCGGCCGGGGTGCTGCGCGGACGGCAAAGCTCCGGCGCAAAATGTGGATGGTGAGCACGAACTCCGGCGAGGCTCCACGAACTCTGGCGACGATGGTGACGAACGGTTTGGTCGACGGCGAGCTCGGGAATGGGGAGAGCGTGAGCGAGAGGGAGAGCTCGGAGTGGAGAAGGGAGTCCTGTTGTGGGAGGGAGAAGAGAAGGGCTCGGCTCGGGTTTTATAGAGAGAGGGAGGAAGAGCAGAGGTCGTCGGGTGCTTCATGGCCGCCATGAATGGCGTCGGTTTCTTCCATGGAGAGTAATAGAGAATAACGACTCCATTAACTCGAGGAGACGAACGGACGGGGGCTCGGCGCGGCGTCGGGCTTCGGTCGGACTGCTCGATGTCGCGGTGCGGTCGGCGTCAAGGGGCGCGGTCGGCTTCGAGGGTCGCTCGGCCGGCTCGCGTGCAGGTCTTCGGGTGCTGGCTCACACGGCTCCGGCGGCTGCGCAGCTTCGGCCGGTCGGGTGCAGGGGCGCTGGCGCGCGGTACTCGGCTGGCGAGGCTCGAGTCCGGCCGGCGGCTGCTCCTGGAGGCGCTGCAGGTGATGGGGCGTCCGGGTCGGTGGGCGCCTGGGCTCGGGTCGCTCGGCCGGTGGGAGAGAGAGAAGAGAGAGAGTGAATGGGAGAGAGGAAGATGGCTTGGTGGGGCCCGCGCGCAAGAGGAGGAAGGGGGATTTTCCCCTGGCGGCGGCGGCTGTAGGGAGCCAGGGCGGCTAGGTCAGGGGCGCGGCTGGGCCCTTAATGGGCCGATTCGGCCAGGGTAGATTAGGGTTAGGTTTTGTTTTTTTTTCTTTTTTTTTCTTCAAATTTCGAAATACCTATTCTAATAATCATAAAAATTCATAATAATCAAACCAAAATTATTTATAAATAAAATATTAATTCTTAGACTAATATTTATTGTATTATTTATGTAAATTTTAATTTAAGAAGAAATGATATTCAATATTCAAAATTACTTATGAGCAATCAAAAAAATCATTTCGAATAAAATAAATAACAAACACTTCAATGAAAAATTTATTAAAATAAATACCACTAACAAACTAAATGTATTATTTTATTTGATGACTTTTATAGTGTTACAAATCTACCCCTCTTAAAAAGAATCTCGTCCTCGAGATTAGGGAAGGCTAGCAAGAAAACAATGGTGATATATGGTTACTAGTAGGTTTTTTTGGTTCACATTGAACTTCTCCAAACTTAAGGAACTTCCTTACTTCTTTGCTCCAAAATGTATACTAATCAAGCGACCTTCATCATCATACTTATAAAATGGTGGGTCTTCTGAAGTATTGCTTAGGTCATGCTTTGCAACTTTCTTCTTTATTCGGTCCAGACGCTTCTTGGGGCATTCGCGAATAAGATGTCCCTCATTTTTGCAGTAGTAGCAAGCACCTCTTGCTTTGAGTTCTTTGCGAGTCAACTTTTCTTGACCAACAGGGGGTGAGTGTTGACCGGGTGTCTGTATCTCATATAACTGAGTCTGACTTGATTCTTCTGTTTGGGTATCCATGTGTTTCGTGGCTTTCGATTGAGGTGGACTAATCATGTATCCAAACATTTTTCTATTCCTTTTGTTGTTCTTCATTCCATTCATCGAATATCTCGGTGACTCATTTCTCTCGTTCATAGTTGTTAAGGTAGGAATATTGTCGATGGCATCATTTACTTCATTTCCATTGGGGTTCATGATCTGGTCAGAGGGTAAAAGAGTTAGTGATACAGACTGCATAAGAGGCTTGTATGACATTAAGATAAAGTGCGAACACAACATTTTTAATTTCCAATATAAGATTAGTTAAGGAACAAGGGTGGTTTCAGATTTCTACTAGCTTCATCATACTACAAGAGCGTACAAGTGTCATAATCCTCAACATAGATCCTTTTGAACCTTATAGATTTCAGAGCTTGATATCCAAATCATCTTTCTGATCCAACAATATTTCTTTGAGCACAAATTGAGAGAAAGACTTGAGTGGGATTTTAGGGCAACTAGAATAGAGCATCATATTGTTTGCATATAACAGATGACGCCACACTTTATTTCCTTATAAAGAGGCAAAACACAATAGGTGCGAGATATTCTCCAAATTTATTCATATATCACTTGGAACAATTACAAATCTTGAAAGGGCAACAACTTGACATTTTTTTCGTGAGACACACTCCTTCTAGCTAAATGGTATATTATTCTTCCTTGTCAGATGTACCAATCTGAGCTGGAGGTCGGTTGTCTTCAACTACTATTGTTTCTCCAGATGGGGTTTCCAAACATATGGTTCTCTCAGTATGTTGGATTACTGCCTTAGTTCTTTGTAACCAATTCTTTCCAAGAATCACATCCTTTCCCATTGATTCTATCACTAGGAGATCAGCTGGAAAATCTATCCCGTTGATTTTAACACTTACTTTCGGACATATGTAGTTTACTAACATTTTTCCTTTAGGTGTACTGATGGTCTTCCTTGATCTCAAGGGACACTTGAAGATACCATACTTTGTTGCAAACTGGGCACCGATAAAAGAATGTGTTGTACGAGGATCATACAACACGGTGGCGATGGTTGTGTGAATGACCAGTGTTCCAAAAATTACTGCACCATCATATGAAATGGTTTCTGTCCTTGCATAACTTATCCTTCCTGTGGTCTCTTTTCGTTGTTTATTCTTTGTTGATGCATGAGTTTGAGGGTGTTGTCTTTTCTTTTGGACCTTATTGATCTCCACATCCTTCTTAGGGCAACCATTAACAAGATGGCCGGTATCACCACAGCCAAAGCAAGCACGTCTTGATAAGTTACATGGTGGAGTTGTCTTTACAGTGTTGGTAGAAGTTTCTGTGCATTTTTGTTCATATTCCATGTCTGGAGACTGAGATAGCTTCATCTCGGAGGTGATCTGTAGTGAACTCTTCTCAGGACAATTACGGAAGTAATGACCTTCGCGTCCACATTGATAGCAAGCTTTTCTTGAAGTTATTTCTTGACTTTTTCCATGTTTCCCTTTTTGTTTCTTGGACCTGATGCGACGACGAGGCTGAAACTGTGTGCAAGTAATAGTCCATCCATCAATGTAACACTCATGTGTTTCTTCTTGGGGCTGGGCATCCTTGTGATGTTTCCTTTGTGGAATACCTGACAATTCATCGTCTGACAGTGCATCTGCTATTAGTTGTTCTTGGGAAGACCATTGACTTTTTATACCAGAAAATAAAATCCGGTTCTTCTGTTTTGTAGTTTCACTTTCGTTTGTACTGATCTGGCGACAAGGAATTCCATAGTACTCACAACAACAACATGTTCCAAGGTTACTTGTCTGTTGGTTTGGTTGTGCATCATTTTGGGTCTTGATTGTCTGTTCATCAGCTGTTTTATTCATAGTGTTGTTTTGATTTGTCAACACACCACATTCTTTGCATTTAGTGACATCACTTGTCGTTGACATTCCAAGGTCTGACATCTGTATGGGTATGGAAGAATGGAAGGGATGAAAGGGTTGAGCAAAGACAGATTATAGAGAGCAGCAAAAACCCATCTATCTAAGTTTTTTCCTAGCTAATTGATGTCATTGTGGACAAAAAGTCACACAACACCAACAATCATTTTAAAGAAGCAAATCAAACATGAACACAAAGGACAATGAACTCAAGCATACCAGCACAACACAATCCAATTCTACTCATTCAACCAAAACAATGGTGAGACAAGGTTTGAAATAAGAAAGATAATATAACATCAAGGAGTTGGGTACGAATTATCAAGGAGTTAGATATGACATATTTGTTGGTGAAATGAGATAACCATGAACTATTAAAGTGAGGATAAATGATACAACCAAGGATATGAAGTGAGTTAGGGAGAAAGCGTTATCAAGGAGAAAAGTAGAGAGGCAAAAGTTTAATATATCAAGGTAGATATTGCGCAAGGATGGCAATACCATGGCAAGAAAACAAGAGTAGAAGTCAAGGGTTATATAGCAATATTAGGGATTAAAAAAAACCACTTATAATATAATATCGCCTTTACCGATCTAGTCGAAAATCTTAATACTAAAGAACAATCCTATCAACCTAACCAAGAAGTCAAATAATAGATCCAGGGAATCCATAACAAAACTTCTTGCGGGACGGGGATAAGACAGAGAATGGGGCATCTTCCATAGCTTCTAAAGGGTTCCTTCCGGTAGACTTCACTTCGAGTTCCACAATCTTAGCTTGATCATCTTGCAATGCTTCTCATTAGAACCTTCTGATTGACGAAGAATCAGATAAGTAGAGTTGAAAATAAAAGAGACGAGTCATGATATAAAGTAAGTTTTTAGGGAGGAAAATATATCAGGCTTTGAAAGACTGACTGGGCTTTCCATTTCTAACTAATCTAGCGACCTACGGTCACATTGCTTTGATACCACTTCTGTCACACCCGTTTCCAAAGGGCAGAGCCGGGTGCATCGCATATGTGTGCCAGGATCTATTTTCACACATATGTTGACGTCACAAGTGTAATATATCGAAAGAACAATGCATAAAAGCGTAAATAACGATTATATTAACATATTACACTTTGAACAGACATAATGTCTTAACCTTTATTCATCAAAGTACAGTGAAACATGGACATCCATCCACAGGAAGATGACCGGGGGTATCACTAGACTAGCATCCAAGGAGTTCAGCATCATATCTTCATCTGCAAGCTTCTGATCAAAATTAAGCAAGGGTGAGCTCACTTATGGTCGGGGCTCAGCAAGTGGGGGAAAAACTAATGCAAGGTAACAAGGTGAGGCTAAGATTGAGCAGTAAGCATTTTAGTTGGTCAACATTTTATTAACAACACCTGTTTTACTAATAAGTGTGAATCCCAAGTATTCCCACTAAACAAAAGTATGAGAGTATTTCAAAAACACTTAAGTGAAACCACTTAAGCAAAACCATTGGCAGATCATCGGATCTCGATTTATTTCCATCTTCAAGTTCAATTATCATGTGAGGAGTCCAGGTTGCTCATAACCGTGAGCACGGCTGATATATCAGTTTTACACTCTGCAGAGGTGGCGCATCTTTACCCATGAGTCGCGATTCCCTTTTTGCCCGGGTTAGCTAGACCCGTATTCACTTCCGAGGTGAATGGCCAGGGTCTCACTACGAGGCTTCTCCCTAGAGTCCTCATTACGCAAATGCTGGAAATGGTCAAACTGCATAAGGCACACCTATCGTAACCAACTTATAGTCCGGACCACAGGGTAAAGCTTTAGGAACTATGCCCGTATCCAATCTGCCTGAGCCGGTACTATAAGCGCTTGCCAGATGCCCCCGTTCCGGTCGACCACGACCAACACCCAACATAAGACTTCCCTAGTTATTTAGCCAAGACCAGAGCCATGATAGTTCTCATGTTAGCACTGTTTTCCCGGGTGGTCACTCCATGTTCCAATTAATATGCAATAATCTTGTTTAACCATCGGGTTAACAACAATAATGTAAACTTACCATTTGGAACATTAGTATCATGAGCGGGAGTGACTGCATAAAGTTAAGTTGTAGCAATAGCATAGCTACAAAGGTAAAGTATAATTCCCAGGTTTGATCAAGGAATAAGGTTGGAAAGGTTATCTAAATAGGTAACCCGTCAAATTATGCATATATATCCAAAAGAATAAACTTTATTAAATGTATTGTTTGGGATCAAACAGAGTATGCAGAGGGAGAAGTCCACTTGTCTTGCTTATTGAAAACTTGAGGTCCTTCCACGGATAGGAATAGATCTTGATTCTTAACTACTAGGTCAACCACTGAATATCACACAAACAAACAAGAAGAACAAACGCCACTCAATAACATACAACATTCACCATGTGTAAAGCTAAAAGAAAGCCTAACGAAAAGAGCGTTCGCTTTTCAAAAACGTCGTAAGTAATGGTTATAATAAAAAGGTATTCTTTTCAAAAATGTGTGATCTATACTTTATAAACAAGACTTGAGCTTAAAAATATCTTAATTAAAATCTACAAATATTTGGTTCACCAGATTAATCTTTTATAAAACGTTATATGTGATATGTCTAAGATTAAGGGTTTATAAGACGATAAAACACGTTATAACGATATAAAACATTTTTAACCTTTTAGAATAGATATAAGTTATATATATCTAAGGTTAATGGGCTACTAATCGCGTTATTAATTTTAGAAGCATTATGAAGCATTTTATAAATATTGTTAACCAATTACTTATGACAAATTAAGATATAAGTCTAAATAGATTTTATGTGAAAAGATCATTATTATTAAATACTTATTTATGGAAAGTTATGATATATGCTTTAATAAACTTTTATGTAAAACACAATGAACAACAATTATATTTTATTTTTATTAGAAAGTGCATGTCCTATATTCTTTGTTAAGAAAACTATATACAAAACAATATACAAACTAACATTATTATTAAAGAACATGAACACTAATTTCCTTAGTTTTATCCTTTAGGGACCACTAAATGATATATATAAATAATATGGATTCAATGTGATGAACGGATTAATCACGCTTACATTACTAGTTATGAACAAATTGAAACGTGAGTCTAATTATTAAATTATGAGAAAATATAAATAATCTATTGATTCTATTTAGTTTCAATTTAGGAACATATTACCTAAATCATTTGAAAGAAAAAAAAAGTATAAACTATCATTTTAGTTTATAAAAGCAATGACTCTTATTATCTTTTAAATAAGAAAATATAAATAATATATTAATTGGACATATATTTATATTCTATTTTTATTAAGGAACATATGGTCTACATATTCTTTTAAGTTTCTATTTAATACCGCTATACTTAAACATCTATAATAAACATTGTTAAGTTATAAAAACATGATACCTATTTTAAAAAAAAAGTCATTTTAAACTAGAAACAAATTATCTACTTCATTAGTAAGAAACCTATGTTTATCAATATAACTATCATTTTCTTTGTTAGAAAAGTATAAGCGTCTAATTAAGTTATTTTATCATTATTATAAATTCTATTATTTCGGTTTTCTCCCCTTTCTTTTATAAATAGAATTTATACGTATACTAAAAATTGTTTATTTAATTCTTCTAACATTAATATACTAAGAATTAATTGTAAATTACTAAAGGGGACTTTTAATAACCTATTCATGGTTATTATGATATAAATAAACATTTTACTATTCTAAGTTATTAGGTGCCATACTTATGAATTCATTTATTATGAATAGTAAACTATATCCTCATTTGACCGAAAATACGTGGCCTAGTATTTCTTCTATTTCTTCATGCAAATAAGTTTATACTTAACATACTACTAACAATTATCGTTCCACCCACAAAAGCGAAAACAAATCCGCAAACCATTCTAGTATGAAAATCACTGAAGTAGTAAATAGTGACCGTGTTCATTTTTAGAATTATAAAATCATATGCATATTCAAAATAGTGCCACGGGGTTTGATTTCGGTTACACGTATACATCGAAATATCTAAAATCATACGCGAATCGCCAAGTCGTATCATCATAATATTACAACGATAATTCACAAGATCCATATATAAATTCAAAACATGATTTAAAAAAATAAATATTTTGGGTTTATCTTCAACCTTGGATTAGCTCATGTACGTCGACGAGCAGGGAGCGGGACAGGGGTTCGACGGCAGGGGAACGGACGCGAGTTCCGGCCGGGGTGCTGCGCGGACGGCAAAGCTCCGGCGCAAAATGTGGATGGTGAGCACGAACTCCGGCGAGGCTCCACGAACTCTGGCGACGATGGTGACGAACGGTTTGGTCGACGGCGAGCTCGGGAATGGGGAGAGCGTGAGCGAGAGGGAGAGCTCGGAGTGGAGAAGGGAGTCCTGTTGTGGGAGGGAGAAGAGAAGGGCTCGGCTCGGGTTTTATAGAGAGAGGGAGGAAGAGCAGAGGTCGTCGGGTGCTTCATGGCCGCCATGAATGGCGTCGGTTTCTTCCATGGAGAGTAATAGAGAATAACGACTCCATTAACTCGAGGAGACGAACGGACGGGGGCTCGGCGCGGCGTCGGGCTTCGGTCGGACTGCTCGATGTCGCGGTGCGGTCGGCGTCAAGGGGCGCGGTCGGCTTCGAGGGTCGCTCGGCCGGCTCGCGTGCAGGTCTTCGGGTGCTGGCTCACACGGCTCCGGCGGCTGCGCAGCTTCGGCCGGTCGGGTGCAGGGGCGCTGGCGCGCGGTACTCGGCTGGCGAGGCTCGAGTCCGGCCGGCGGCTGCTCCTGGAGGCGCTGCAGGTGATGGGGCGTCCGGGTCGGTGGGCGCCTGGGCTCGGGTCGCTCGGCCGGTGGGAGAGAGAGAAGAGAGAGAGTGAATGGGAGAGAGGAAGATGGCTTGGTGGGGCCCGCGCGCAAGAGGAGGAAGGGGGATTTTCCCCTGGCGGCGGCGGCTGTAGGGAGCCAGGGCGGCTAGGTCAGGGGCGCGGCTGGGCCCTTAATGGGCCGATTCGGCCAGGGTAGATTAGGGTTAGGTTTTGTTTTTTTTTTCTTTTTTTTTTCTTCAAATTTCGAAATACCTATTCTAATAATCATAAAAATTCATAATAATCAAACCAAAATTATTTATAAATAAAATATTAATTCTTAGACTAATATTTATTGTATTATTTATGTAAATTTTAATTTAAGAAGAAATGATATTCAATATTCAAAATTACTTATGAGCAATCAAAAAAATCATTTCGAATAAAATAAATAACAAACACTTCAATGAAAAATTTATTAAAATAAATACCACTAACAAACTAAATGTATTATTTTATTTGATGACTTTTATAGTGTTACAGTTAGTGAACCTGTAGTTTTCCTCATTTGCTTTTGTTGCTCGGCTCATTCTAAATTCTGAGCTCTCCCTTTGCTACCTTATCAGATTTGACTCAGCGATGCTCTGACCTTGAAGAGAAGTATTCGTAGAGCTAGGCCAACTTAAATCAAACTTCTGCTTTTCTGGATGGTGCTCGTTCCCTGAATTACACTCTGAATGCATAGCTCGATTCCGAGAAGATGGCTCATGAGGTAAACTTCATTAATTGCTCTTGCTTTGCCCGCCTTGCTTTGATGCTTATTGCTGTTCTTGCTTATAGGAGGAGAGGAGCTTTAACATGTCTGATATGGATCATCACCGAGACGAGCTGCGAGCATCTCAGGATGAAGTCTCTCGACTTGGCTAGCTGTTGTCTACCAAGGACTCCCCCATCAATGAACTGTGCGCCTCCAAGAAGCTTGTCACGCAGGAGCTGGAGGCTGCGCAACTTGCTATCAAGACCTTGGAGGACAATTGTGCCTCCTGAAGGCCCAGCATGATAGGGCCATGGACAAAGCCGTTCACGCTTGGCGGATCCTGACGAGGAGACCCGGTGTCGTAGTGCCTGATGATATTGTTGCTGATGTTAGGGCTACGCCTGATGCCGCAAGCCGTCCATCCTCTTTAGTTGCCCCTACAAAGGACGCTGTCTGCAAGGATGCTTCGGTGTAGTAATTTGCCTGCAAGACACTTATTTATCGAGTTAGCATCTTTTAGAGAAAAGATGTAATATGAATTCTGCTTGTGTGTAATAGTTATGTTAGAACTGATTGTTCCGTGGGCAGGGTGTTGAAAAACACCCCTGGTATTTGTAAGCGAGATATTTCTTTCTTCGAAGTACTCCCAATGTGAGTTAGTTATTTTGCTACAAGGGTACAGTGGTCACCCTAGATCATGTGAGTGTGAGCATAGGGGTCACCCTTAGTTAAGTGAGCGTGAGCATGTCGCACCGACTTAAGGCGTTTTCGACTTAAGCTGATTGCTCTGTTAGTAGGGTATAGTGGTCACCCTAAGTTAAGTGAGCGTGAGCATGTCGCACCGACTTAAGGCATTTTCGACTTAAGCCGATTGCTCCGTTAGTAGGGTATAGTGGTCACCTTGAGTTAAGTCATGCTGATTTCAAGTCAAGTCCAGTCAGAGTCAGTCTGCCAATCAAGAATTTGAACGCCTTTGGGAAATGAAAGCTTTATTGATGATGAAATCTTTTGGTTACAGAGTACAACTTTTCTTCGAGAATTTTTGAGGCATTGCTAAAGGTAGAACTTTCTTCGGTGTTCTATGTTCCACAAGTTCCCCACTTCCGCGCCATCCATCTGAGTAAGTCGATATGATCCCGATCGCGTGACCTCTGCCATAATGAATGGTCCTTCCCATGGTGGCGACAACTTGTGTCGTCCCTCCCCCGTTAGAATTCGGCGGAGGACCAAGTCTCCCACTGCAAAAGATCGATGCCGCACAACTTTGTCATGGTAGCACCTCAAAGTCTGCTAGTACCTGGCTGACTGAATACTATGTTCAATCGTTCTTCCTCCAGCACATCAATGTCTTCTAGCCTGGTTGCTTTCTGCCTCAGCTATGTTTTCAAAAGTCAACCTTGGGGCCCCGAAAATTAGATCAACAGGCAACACTGCATCCGACCCATAAACCATGAAGAACGGGGTATTTCCATGTAGAGCTCGACTGGGTTGAGTTCGCAGGCTCCAGACCACGTATGGCAATTCTCTAATCCATTTTCCTGTAAGCTTTTCGCTCTTGTTGAATACCTTTTTCTGAGTGCTTCCAGTATCATTCTGTTAGCTCTTTCCACCTGGCCATTGGCTCTTGGATGTGCCACTGATGCATACTTGATCTGGATGCTCCTTTGCTCGCAGAAATCGAAGAACTTAGAGCTAGTGAAGTTGGATCCCACGTCAGTGATAATGTTATTCGGTATCCCGAACCTGAATATTATATCCTGGATAAACTCCAATGCTTTTGCTGAGGTCAAATAGGCAATTGGTTTGTACTCTATCCATTTCGTGAATTTGTCAATGGCAACTAGTGCATGAGTATAACCTCCCTGAGCCTTCTTGAAAGGCCCGATCATGTCCAGCCCCTAACATGCAAACGACCAGGTTACAGGAATGGTTTGCAGCTGCTGTGCGGGCAAGTGCTGTTGCTTGGATAAGAACTGGCAGACCTCGCACCTCTAGACTAACTCGGTAGCGTCACTCTTCGCAGTTGGCCAGTAGAAACCGGACCTAAAAGCCTTCCCGACCAGAGTCCTTGATGCAGCATGTACCCCACATTGCTCAGCATGGATTTCATCTAACAATTGATTCCAGTAGCCGAATGGACGCATTTCATGAAGATTCCTCCTGCGCTCCTCCTGTACAACAAACCCCCTATGATGGTGTAGTGGGCTGACTACCTTGCGATGTGTTCTGCTGCGACATTATCATCCAGCTCTTCTTCATTCTTTATGCACCTGATGATAGACTCTCTCCAGTCGTTGGGATCTGCCTCTGCCTGGCTCAAAGCATTGCATTCCTCCACATGATCTGTGAGGATGCTCAGTTGTGATATTTCTTGGATGAAGATCCCAGGTGGGGCCTGGGCCGACTGGATCCCAGCTTTGATAATGCATCTGCTGCAGCATTGCGATCCCTTTCCACGTGATGGAACTATAATCCTTCAAACTTGTCTTCCAGTTTTCGCACAGCTGCGTAGTATTTGCCCATTGAATCGGTTGAGCAGTCCCAATCCTTGTTTATCTAGCTTATGACCACCAGTGAATCGCCATATACCATCAGCTTCTTGATGCCGAGCGATACTGTGATGTTCAGCCCGTGGACTAGTGCTTCATACTCTGTCGCTTTATTTGACGCCGGAAACAACAGCTAGAGTGCATATTTGAGTTGTTCACCTCCAGGAGCAATAAAGAGAATCCCTGCTCCCGCTCCATGCAGCTTTAGCGAACCATCAAATTACATTTTCCACACCTCAGTAACCTCTGGGCTTTCTGGGACCTGGTGCTCAGTCCATTCCGATACGAAGTCAACCAGTGCCTGAGTCTTTATCGCTGTGCGAGGCTGGAACTCTATGTCATGAGCTCCGAGCTTGCATGCCCAATTGGCTATCCTCCCGATGGCTTCTTTGTTGTGTAGGATATTGCCTATCGAGAACCTAGTGACTACTATGACTTTGTGGTCGTCAAAATAGTGCTGGAGCTTGCGAGCAGTTAGAAGTACCACGTACAACAACTTCTGGACTTGAGGATATCTTATCTTTGAGGGCACGAGGACTTCGCTGATGAAGTAAACTGGATGCTGTACCGGGTATGCATGTCCTTCTTCTGCCCGCTCGACTACTAACGTGGTGCTTACCACGTGAGTCATGCAGGAGATGTATAGGAGTAGATCTTCTGCCGGCTGACCAGGCATAGCCTGGCGCGGCGGCTTGAGCACCGGTGGTGTGATTAAGAATTTTTTCAGTGCCTCTAGAGCTTCCTGTGCCTCTGTGGTCCACTGAAACTTGTCTACCTTCTTGAGCAATTTGTAAAATGGCATCCCTTTCTCGCCTAGCCTTGATATGAACCTGCTCAGGGCTACCATACATCCAGTAAGCCTTTGCACCTTTTTCTATGACCGTGGCGCTTCCATTCTCATGATGGCCTCAATCTTTTCTGGATTAGCTTCAATTCCTCGGTGGCTGACAATGAATCTGAGTAGCTTCCCTGCTGGTACTTCGAAGACACACTTATTTGGGTTTAGCTTCCACCGGTAGCGCCTCAAGCTGTTGAAAACCAACTGCAAATCTTCGATGAAGTTTTCTGAGTTTTCTGTCTTGATAGCCACATCATCGACATAGGCTTGCACCCGCTTGCCCCAGTGATCAGCTAAGCATGTCTGGATGGCTCTCTGGTAAGTTGCTCCAGCGTTCTTGAGGCTGAACAGCATGGAGGTATAGCAGAAAGCTCCAAACGGGGTAATGAAAGCAGTCTTCTCCTCATCTTCTTTTGCCAAGCTGTTCTGATGATATCCAGAATGACAGTCTAGGAAGGAGAGCATAGAATAGCTGGTAGTTGAGTCAACTACCTGATCTATTCTAGGGAGCCCGAAGGGATCCTTTAGACAATGCTTGTTGAGATCAGTATAGTCGACGCACATGCGCCAATCCACTTTATTCTTTTTGAGTATAAGAACAGGATTTGCTAGCCACTTGGGGTGCAGTACTTCCCTAATGAACCTTGCAGACACTAAGCGAGCTAACTCGGCGCGAATAGCTTCTCTTTTGTTAGGCATGAAATGATGCAACTTCTGTCGAATCGGCCTTGCTTCAGGATAGACCTTCAATTTGGGCTCGACCAGTTCTCTTGGGACTCCCGGCATATCTGTAGGTTGCCATGCGAATACGTCCCGGTTATCTTGCAGGAACCAGACGAGCGCGCTTTCCTATTTGTCATCAAGTCTGGAACTGATGCTGGCGGTCTTGCACTCATCAGCAAATCCCATATTGATCCTCTTTGTATTTTCAGTCGACCGTATAGATGTCACGACTTGAGCTTCATTAGTGGGTATTGTGAGACCCTCCTCCTCCGACCTAGTGTTTGCCTGTGAGAGGGGAGCTGTTAGGGGCCCAGCAGTGAGGGCTGCTTGGATGGCTCCCCGAAAGCACTCCGCGGCGCGTTGGAAGTCGGCACACACAGTGATGATTCCTTGAGGTCCAAGCATCTTCAATATCATGTACGAGTAATGCGGAATGGCCATGAACTTTGCCAGTCCCGGCCTACCGATGATGGCGTTGTACCCGCAGTCGAAGCGTGCCACCTCAAACCTCAGGAACTCGGTTCTGTAGTTCTCTGGAGTCCTGAAGGTGATGGGCATGTAGATGTGCCCGAGTGGGTACTCTCCTTCAGTCGACACGATACTGAAAAGGGAGTATCTGACTCGGTGAGGTCTTTGAGTGCGACCCCCAAGGCTAGGAGCGTCTGGGGGAAGGTAACGTTAATGCTGCTTCCCCCATCCACTAGTACTTTCTTCACCTGGCTCTCTTGGATCACTGGATCAACGAGGAGCGAATACTTGATGAGGTGATCGAAGTTGAGCCATTCATCTGCTCGGCTGAAGGTTATTGCGTGCTCCGACCACCGGTAAGGAGTTGGGGCACTAGTGGTTGCCACCAGGACCTATCGGTCGTTGAGCTTCTGCTGCCTCCTGTTCTCCTATGCTTCGTGTCCCTCGAAGATGACGTTGACCTCCCTGTCAACGCGTGGGAACGCTCCACCCCCTCCCCCTCCTGCTGTTGCTGAGGCTGCCTGGGCTTGCCAGGTCCTCCTCGCGGTGGAGGAGGTGGTAGAGGTTGGAATGGCCGGCCATGCACGACTGAATGCTTGAAGTCCCTGCAGTTTCGTAGGGTGTGGCACATGTCCTTGTGGTACGGGCACTGGGCGTCGAGGATTTCATCCAGTGTTTGTACACCTCCGCGGGGCGCACCTTGGGCTCGAGCGACGGGTGGTCCGGCAGCGTGCACGTCCTCATGAGGCCTCTTCTCCTAGCGCCTATCAGTTTGCTGGTTTGCGTCACGCCGTGGCACGGGTGGTGCGGGTTTCGTACCTCCGATGAGGTCCTAGGCCCACTCATCTACGGTGATGTAGAGGTTGGCCTCTCGAAACAGCTGTTCGAAGGTGGCGGGTGCTTTTTGTAGTATGGCTCAGACGAAGGCCGAGTCATTGGACCCTCGGTAGAAATCTTCAATCACCGCTGCCTCGGCGACTTCGGGGATGCGGTTCCTCATGGTCTGAAACCTCTTGAGGTATGACCTGAGTGTTTCATCACCCTGGCGCCTGATGGATTTGAGGTCCCATGGTTGTGCTGGCTTGTCAGAGAGACTGGAAGTACGTCTTCCGTCGCTCCGGCAGCCCAAGCGGCGGTCATGTAGATGGCCAACCAGCTCCCTGGGTCCTGCTTGGGCTCGTACTTGTCGATGTTGGAGACTTTGAAGTTGGGGGCCACTAAATAGCCCAGAGACGCGGAGTAAGCGCAGAGACTCCGCATGTGTCTTCCTGTCAGCGACTATGAGGTCGGTCCCGGGGAGGGGAGCGGGTGTGTCGTCTCGACCGTCTCCGGGTTAGGCCACTAGTCGAGGCCGCAACCGACTCAACTCGGGTGGCATGACTTCGAGTCAGGACGCCATGGTCCCGGTCATACTCCTCCCGGCGCCTTATCTCACTTCCGTGCCGCCGGTCGCGCGAAGCGTTGATGGAGCTCTGTGTGTCTCGTCGGCTATTGATGGCATGGCATAGGTCGCTCGGGGGATGAGCAATGGGCAGAAGGTGATTAACTGCTCGAGTTAACAGCTGTTGGTAGCCTTCTGCATCCGGAGTCCGCAGGAGGCCATCAGCTATCTGTGCCAGCACCCCTCCGACTTCACTCGGTGTGTTCATTGCGTGAGCGAAGTTGGGGTACAGGTTCCGAGCAAAAAGAGGGTTCTCTCGATGCAACCTTGCGCCTTGCTCGGCTTGCTCCCGCTCTCGGTCCTAAGCTTGCCGACAATCACGGCGGCGAGAATTCCATCTTTCTTGGCGTACTCGCTCATTGGGAGTTTCTCCCATTTCTGAAACTTCATCTCAGGATACGGGCTACGCCAGGTCCCGTTCCCTAGCCTCGTGATGTCGCCGTACATTCCTGCGACTGTTCCTTCGTCGTCATGCTTCACGCTGGGGAAGTTCTTCCCCTTGCACGGTTGGCTCGTCGTCGGAGATGGGAGACGACTCCAGTCTCCCCACAATGAAGAGGATGTCGGGGTAGAAAGGAGCTATCATGACGGTGCTCTTCTTTCCGTCCTCCTTTGAGGGCGAAGGTACCAGAAAGATGACTTGGCGAGATCTCGTCCCCTTATTTGAGACATTTGCCTCCTTCTTTCTAGTGATCTGTGTCCACTCCTTTGTGGGCGAAGTGGATAGCGGAGTTTTTTGGGTAGGTAAGCTCCTGCTTTTTGGTTTGTAAGAGGTTATCTTTGCTTGGAGTGCGGGCGGGCCGCGCCACTTGTTGTTCTACTCGGGTTTCCTTCGGGATCTCCGAGGAAAGCTTCTTCTTCGATGGGTCTGCTGTGCGATGCAGAGTTCCTTTCTCATCCACTATGGACGAGATGGTCTCGAAGCAAAACATGGTTCCAGGGCGAAGAGCAATCTTGCACTGGGATGTGATGGCCATTGAGCTAGCTTGGATCAACGACACACCCCCTACCTAGCGCGCCAGCTATCGGTGTTTAGAGCCCAACCACACACCCAAGGTTACCCCTCACGGTGCTTTTGGGTAGGATGGTGCTGTTGACTATAGCTCAATGGTTCGTGCTAGATGCACAAGAGAAAGACATGTAATTTTCTACAGGTTCGGGCCGCTTAGAGAGGTGTAATACCCTACTTCCTGGTGTGGATCTTTATGTGGTGGGTTACAGGCGAAGTCTCCTAGATGGAGAAAAGCTAATGAAATGGGTAGATGGTCGATGGAAATGATGGGGTGCCCCCTGGGCCTTATATACTCGACCATAGGGCACTCCATGCGTACATGATGACCTCACATCTCGTAAGTAATAGCGAACCGACTGAACTGATCTCCCTACAATCTTGCCGACTTATCCCTAATCCACCCGACATTCAATGGCGCCACGCGCGGGAGAGTTGGGTGGTTGCTGTGGATAACACACAAATTGACGGATTGCCCGGGCTTGAGTTCGCTGACTTCTCAGGTCATCCCATCTCGCCAGTAGCTCTAGCCCAGCCCATGAAGGGATGGCCTTGTGGGATAACTGGCCCACGGCCCCGCTCAAGGCCTTCTTGCCTTCTAGTGGACTCGGGACCTGCACAAAGTCTTAGTGGACAACGGCAGCCAGGCGGATATCATTTTCCTCCACGCCTTCGACCGCATGGGCATCAGCTACAGCTTGCTCAAGCCTTCGGACAACCCGCTGTAGGGCTTCGACGGCAAGGGCACCTTTCCTGTTGGAAAAATAGAACTACCCCTCTCCTTCGGCGTAGCACCCAATGCCCGAAGTGAGCAAATTACTTTCGACATTGTCGACATGGTGTACCCGTACAACGCCATCATGGGTCGCGGCTCCATCAACAAGTTTGAAGCAGCCATTCACGGACTTTATCTGTGCATGAAGATCCCGGGTCCACAAGGCGCAATCACAGTTTACGGTAACTAGCAGGTCGCGCGCAACATAGAAAGAGACTTCGTTCCAGGGCAAAGGAACGTACACTGCCTAACAGCGCAGCGCGAGGCCCCCGAGCCAACCAGCCCGATCGCCAAAGAACATGAAAAGGCACAGCTGCAGAGCAACGATGGGACCAAGACTATCCCCCTTGACCGATCAACGCCCAAGCAAACGGTCATCATAAGCGAAGACCTTACCTCGCACGACAAGGAGAGACTCCTCTCCTGTTTGTCCAAAAATAAGGACGTCTTCGCCTGGTCCGCCCTCGACCTAGTTGGAGTTAGTCGCTCTATCATCGAGCACAGCTTGGGAATTGACCCTTCGATGAGACCGAAGAAGCAACGACTGCGCAAGATGTCTGACGAGAAGACAGAAGCCGCCAAGGCCGAGGTACACCGCCTGCTTGAGGCCAAGTTCATCGAGCCAGTCGCCTACCCTATGTGGCTCGCCAATGTAGTCATGGTGCAAAAGAAGAACGGCAAATGGCGGATGTGCATTGATTTCACCAGCCTCAACAAAGCCTGCCCCAAGGATAATTTCCCACTGCCTCGGATCGACAAGATCATCGATAGTGCGGCAGGCTGCGAAGTCATGTCACTCCTCAACTGCTTCTCCGGCTACCACCAAATTTATATGAAGGAGGAAGACAAGGCCAGCACCAGCTTCATAACACCCTTCGGCACGTACTGCTTCATTAGAATGTCGGAGGGACTCAAGAACGCTGGGTCCACATTCTCTCGTCTCACCAGAACGGTGCTCGAGAGCCAAGTCGGCAGAAACATATTTACGTATGTGGACGACATCGTCGTTGCCAGCAAAAGCAAAGAAGACCATCTGGCTGACCTCGCTGAAACATTCACAAACATGCGAGACGCACGACTTCGCCTAAACTCGGAAAAGTGTGTCTTCGGTGTTTGCCAGGGGAAGATACTTGGATACCTGGTGTCGCACCGTGGAATCGAAGCCAACCCGACCAAAATACAGGCCATCATCAACTTGACGCCCCCGCAGTCAGCCAGAGATGTCCAACGACTGACCGGCAGATTGGCCACCCTCAACAGATTCATCTCCAAATCCGTAGAGCGAAGCCTGCCTTTCCTCAAAACGCTACGCGGCGCAAAAGACTTCACATGGGGACCAGAGCAAGCGGCGGCCTTCGCTTCACTAAAGCAGCATCTGTCAGAACTGGCAATTCTTTCAAGCCCCAAACCCTCGCTGCCCCTGTTGCTCTACGTCGCGGCTTCGCCGCACGCGGTCAGCGCAGCGCTGGTTTAGGAGCAGGACAGGGAAGACACGACCTGGCAATGTCTAGTTTACTACGTCTCCGAAGTACTCACAGCATCCAAATGCAATATGACAGAACTGGGAAAAATTGCCTACGCAGTAGTCATGGCTTCGCGCAAATTGCGCCATTATTTTGAAGCATTCAAGGTGCGGGTCACCTTAGATAGGGGACTCGGCGAATTATTCAGAAATCCAGAGGCATCAGTCCGGATCGCCAAATGGGCAGCCGAGCTTTCCGGCTACCATGTCACCTTCGAGCCCCAGACAACCATCAAGTCACAAGTCCTGGCAGACTTCATCGTCGACTGGACCGGGCCAATAACGCAGCCAGACACGTCTGCGGAGACGGTGTGGACCATCCATTGCGACGGCGCATGGTGCCATGCGGGGGCAAGCGTCGCTGCAGTCATCACCTCACCCGCAGGGGTCAAGCACAAATATGCCGCACGCCTCAGCTTTGCTTTGGAGTCTGACAGGTGCACCAACAACATAGCAGAGTACGAAGCTGTCATCCTCGGCCTTCGCAAGCTAAGGGCACTTGGCGTCACTACCTGCATAGTCAGAACAGACTCCAATGTAGTTGCCGGCCAAATCGAGAAAGATTACGTAGCAAAGGACCCTGCACTTATGCAGTACCTCGCAGCTATCCGCAGTCTCGAGAGACAATTCAAAGGCTTCACCTTGCAGCATGTAGACCACGCCAAGAATGAGGAGGCCGACGCGTTGGCCAAAGCAGCCGCCAGGGGCGAGGCCCTACCCTCGGACGTATTCTACCATGTCATCGGCACACCAGCCGTCCGCAGCCCAGAGGGCCTACAAATAACCAACGACAGCGAAGGCCACCACACAGTCAACCTCATTATGACCGAAGACTGGCGAGCACCAATAACCCTGTTCCTGCAAGGATACTACCATCCAGCCGATGTCAACGAGGCCAAGCGCCTCAAACATCGAAGCCGGGACTTTGCTCTCATCGAAGGCCAGCTTTACAAGAAGGGGTCAGCCAACCCATGCTCAAATGTGTCACCGAAACCGAAGGCGTCCAAATCCCACGCGAAGTCCACAGCAGGACTTGCGGCTCTCACGCAGGCCCCAGGGCCCTAGCTGCCAAGGTGATCCGTCAAGGTTTCTACTGGCCCGCCATGATCTACGCTGCAAATCGGGTCACAAGGTCATGCGAAGCCTGCCAGAAGTTTTCTCCACGCTCGGGAAGCCCTTCACAATTCACAAAGCTAATCGCACACACGTGGCCCCTTCAGCGCTGGGGCCTGGATATTGTCGGGCCACTACCCACGACCCAAGGGAATCTCAAGTTCACCTTCGTCGCCATCGAGTATTTTACCAAGTGGATCGACGCGAGGGCGGTATCCACAATAACATCGAAGACTGCCCAGAAATTCTTCTGGCAAAACATTGTTTGCCGATTCGGAGTCCCATCCGAGCTCACAGTCGATAATGGCAAGCAATTTGACAGCCAAGACTTCAGGGATTTCTGCTTCTCCATCGGCACCAAGCTCGCCTTCGCCTCAGTCTACCACCCACAATCCAACGGCGTCGTGGAGCATGCTAACGGCAAGATTTTCACGGCGATCAAGAAAATGCTCCTCGACGACAAGAAGGGCAAGTGGGCCGACCTACTACCTGAAGCAGTTTGGGCACTGAACACAACCGAGTGTTGGGCGACCGGATTCACTCCTTTTCGCCTGCTATACGGATCAGAGGCCATGACCCCGTAGGAAATCAAACATGGGTCCCCGCGGACAATCGCTTTAGCAGTACCCGACGTCGACGAGCCAACTTCCAAAGACCTCATCGACGGAGACCGCGTCTTCGCCCTGCAGGCCCTCAACAAATATCAAGCCCAAACAAAGGCCTGGCGCGACCACGCGGTCGTCCAAAGAGAATTCAACGAAGGGGACCTCGTACTCGTCCGGACAACCCGGACAGAGTCACGGGGTAAGCTGGAACCAAAGTGGGAGGGACCATTTATCGTCAAGATGAAGTCGTCTCCCAGCGCGTACAGATTAACAACTCAATCTGGCGAAGACCTGGAACATTCCTGGAATATAGACAGTCTTCACAAATTTTTTGTTTGAACCCTCAGGGCCATCACGCCCTTGTAATTCGCCAAACATTATTTTTCCGGCCCGCACTCTTTTCCTCCCAGGGAGGTGAGGTTTTTAATGAGGCGGAGCCATGTAATATACAAGCAAAAATCCCCCGCAAAAACTAAGCCAATGTCGAAAAAGACCGCATCAACGGTCTTCGGCATTCGACTACACCAAAGTCATCGCGAGGGGCAGCGCTGGCACCTCGCTTGCGACACTCCACGCAAAAGTCGCCTACGGGTGCAGCCGGACTAAGCACAATAAGTGCGCAAAATTGAAGTCCTCTCCAAAGGACTCTCCGCGCAAAAGTCGCCTAAGGGTGCAGCCGGACTCTCCGCGCAAAAAGTTGCCTACGGGTGCAGCCGGACTAAGCACAATACGTGCGCAAAATCGAAGTCCTCTCCAAAGGACTCTCCGCGCAAAAGTCGCCTAAGGGTGCAGCCGGACTCTCCGCGCAAAAAGTCGCCTACGGGTGCAGCCGAACTAAGCACAATACACGCGCAAAATCGAAGTCCTCTCCAAAGGACTCTCCATGCAAAAGTCGCCTAAGGGTGCAGCCGGATCCTCCGTGCAAAAGTCGCCTACGGGTGCAGCCGGACCAGCACAGTAAGTGCCCAAAATCGAAGTCCTCTCCAAAGGACTCTCCGCGCAAAAGGCACCCACGCGTGCAGCCAGACTAGCACAGCAAGCGCGCAAAACCGAAAGCATTTCCCAAAAGGTTCCCCACGCACAAAGTCGTCTACGGGCACGACGAGATCAACGAAGACACAACCTCATACAAATCACGGGTACATACATACAGCGAGGGCATCACACATTATATTGGCTCAACCTTAGGGATAATGCCCATCTCCCTGTAGTTGAACAACATTATCCTCAGCTCCTCACCCTCAAAAAGATTCCGCAACTCCCCCTCACCTACACTCGTCCCAGCCGGCGAGGACAACAATTCTCGTTTGCTAGCCCCGTCCACACGAAGACGACTTCCCTCCACTTCACTAACCCTCCGCTTCGCGACCGCCCTTCGCCGCCCACGTCCAGCACTCGCACTAGGAATAACTTCAGCACCTACCAAGCGCGGAGAAGCTTCCACCGCAGCCACATCCAGCGCCGCAAAATAATCCAAGTCCTCATCTGAAGACTCCTCCGTCCACACAACCGAACCCCCAGAATCACTAGACTCAAAAAACTTAGACACAGAATCATCTGAAACATCTTCAGCAACCAAGGTCGAAGCCGCCACAAAATTAGCAGTGTCAGTAGCGGTTGCGTGCGCAGGCCCAAAACCCTGAACTTGCGCAGCAACCGAGGTTCAGTAACACGCAGACAAAACTTACACACTCCCCCGCACCTATTTAGCTACTTAGCCACCTGCGAGGGCCCGGTCGCGGCCGTGGGGTCTTCGGCTGATGGCTCGTCTGCCACCTCTAGGGCACCTTCGATTGTCGGTGCAGGGGCCGACAGAGTGTCTTCGCCGGTCATGGCAGGACCGGCCACGGCCGAGGGGCCTTCGCCGGCGTCCAAGGGCAGCACCGGATTGGCCTCCGCAGCCTCGGGTAGCGCGCCGACCAGACTTCCAAAGTCCTCAACGTCCTCGGCACGCTCCATCTGCAGCAACAGCACATTCACTCAGCAAAAACTATACATACCCACATGCAACCAACCACACAAAAAATAATAACCTTTACCTGCTCCCTCGCCCGGTCGGATCGCTCCCTGATAGCCTCCTGACCATGTGCCCCCCACATCCTATCAAAAAGGGCCCCCGCTGACTGCTTCACAATGGGGTCTTCGGTCTTGAAGATCTCGCGCTCAAAGCTCTCGTCTGCCTGGTCGAAAACCTCATAGTGTCTGCAGCCCTCGCGGGATAGCGCATTCATGGCCCCCTCGCAGGTGACGAGGGAGGCAAAGGACATAAAACCTTCCACAATGGTTGGGAGTACCAGCAACTCCTCCTGCAACCATTCGAGGAAGCGAAGGCCCGCCTCCCGGTCGGGCACTTCAAAGTCAGCAGTATGCGCGCCCAGCTCGCGATACGAACTCACGAACTGTGCGAGCGTCCGCTCAACCTCAGAGCGCGTGGAGGCCTCGGCCTTATCCACGCGGCCGCGCAGGGTGTTGAACCTTGCCTCCCACTCCTCGGCGTGTTGGCTGGCGAGACTTCCCTCCGCCCGCGCCACCTTGGCCTCAGCCTGCGCAGCCGGCGCCTCGGCGACGGTCTGGTTCGCCTCCCTCCTCTCTTCTGCCAGCTGGCGCCGAAGGTCCGTCTTCTCGGCCTCCAAGGCGGCCACCTTCTCCGCCAACCGGCGGCTTCTGCTCTCCACGGCCGACTTCTCCCGGACGACATCCGCATGCTGTGCCCGAAGTCTCTCGACTTCGGCAGCCACGTCCGCAGTCAGGACGCCAGACGCAACGCGGTCGGCGAAGTCAGCCACCTGACAAAAACACATGAGACCCAAATCTTCATGGAAACAACAAACACCGAAGTCCAACTCAACTTACTTGACTTAGCTGCTGCGACAGCAGCTGTGACAGCCGCTGTGATGCCTCCCTCAGCCGCTGGGACATGGTGCCCGCCACATTCTTAGCGGCAGCGGCTGTCAGAATCTCGCCGCTCGCGCAGAAGGCGGCCACGGGTCCTGCGCGGTCCCCCTCTCCCTTACCTTCACCGATGGCAAAGCGGTTGCCACTGAAGGCGGGACAACAACCATATGTCCCTCGCCGGACCCTGTAATGCAACATATCACCGGTCAGAGGCCTCAAAAAAAACTTACCGATAAAATAGTCCTCCACGCTGATGTTCATGCCGAAGTCGGTAACACGTTTCCCCGGCGAGGGCAGCTCCCGTCCCTTCGTAGCTTCGACTGGGGGAGACTTGGTCACGCCAGAGGTAGCTGTCTTCGCGCCCGCCGACGGCTTGCTGGACCCAGGCGTGGCCGGTTTCGCGGCCGGCCCCGGCTAGCTGCCGCTGGAGGCAGCAGCCTTCGCGCTCCCCCGCGCTCTCTTCGCCTCACGCCTCGGGTCCGCCATCCTGATAACCACCCGGCGCTTCTGCGCAGCGTCTTGACGATCCTTGGTCATCACTGCCGACACAACAACAACAATATTCCGTCCGTAAGGGAAAATCTTCAAGCCACAAGCTATACAAGACGTAGACATGTCTTCGCCTTCCGCCCAGGGGATTGGAAGATTCTTTGGCCACCGACCCCCGGTAACCTCCAGCATTCACGCCGAAGACTCCCGGAGCTCGGGCGAAGACATCCTTCCCCCGGGGGCCGCGCATGTCCCCATCAACTCCACAGCAAAATTATGAGACACCCCCATTCCTCCCACTATAGTACCTAATTTCCTCTTCTTAGTAGCCGGGGCAGCCTCCTGCGAAGGCCCTTCCTCGGTCCCGCCCATCGGTTTCTTCCCGCGGCGGTCGGCGGCGTCCACACCGGGATAATCACTGTACGGCAAGCGGTTCAGGTCAAAAACTCGGTTCAATCTGTCGTTGGATCCACGGATATCCTAGCTCCACAGACCCTCGGTCTTCGGCACGTAGCGCCCCACGATCCTTACTGCCCCGTCTTCCGCTTCACACACGAACGTGGCAGGATCTCGGCCACGCAAATCCAGCGCGAAGGCAGGACTTCGCACCAGCTGCCCACCACGGGAGGGCATCTTGTGAGGGCATACTTCGCCCAGCGCCCAGCCATGCGCCAAAGGCCACACCCCATACCCGGCAAATTCCTCAACCAAATCACGCCCGCTACTCATGCGGGCAGCGCAACAAAGGGCTCCTTCGTCTTCGTCATCCTCCGCTACCTCAAAATGCGGGTACGCTACATAGTGATGTGAGCACATGACGGCCACGGGGAGCCCTGGGTGGTCTTCGACTGCGCCCTCTGAAACGTAAAACCAGAAATCCCACTAGTTACCCCACTTATTGCGGGCGCAGGGAACCAACTCCACAACCTCCATCGAAGTCTTCCCTGACTTCGGCGTGAATGTGCACGATCCAAACTGTGCAATCTCATCTCCAATTTTCCTCTTTTGCCAGTGCAGACAATAATGTTTTGTGAAGACTTCCACTAAGGGCTGGCTACCATACGAAGTCGTCGCCCAGATGTACTTCGCTAGGGCCACCACGGCATTCGGCGTCAGCTGGTGGACTTGGACCTCGAACTTCCGCAGGACCTCCGCCACGAACCAATGTGCGGTCAGACGAATGCCAACAGTGACCAACTCGCCTTCCGGCTCGGGGATCTCCTCCACCCCGGGACACGCCCCACTCCACTGCCAAAATATCCAAGCTGCTGCATGTCCTGAACACGGACCAAGGAAATCCGCGACACACCAAACTCCACTGTATCACCAGGGTGCAACTCCTCCGCCGCCACATTGCTCAAAGTATCCTCGAACGATGCGCCGGCCGGCGGCGTATCGGCAGCAGATGAAGAAGAGGACGGCATAGCTACGTACCGGCGGCGGCGGCGGACGGTCTGCTTCACACGGGCCAGTTCTCCGACGAGCAGGAGCAAGGAGGGCAAGCGAGCAGACGAACGATTTCAAAAGGAGGCTAGGGTTTCGCGACGCGCAGAAAGAGTAACTGACCCGCGCCGCCCCACCCCCTTTTATATACACAGGACGTGACGCTTCGGGAAACCCGCAGTCCAACAGTACCACGTCCATCAACGGTCACATTAAAAACCCCGCGGAACCACTTCGAGCGAGGGCAGCGTCTCCACCATCTAGCGACGTCTTCGGCACCAGATGACTCAATCGAACTGGTCCCTCAGAGGGCAAATGTTGGGGCAAAGGCGAAGACACTACCCCTCGCTCGACGCCTTCGCCACTCTCGCTGCATCAACCCCTCGCTCGATGCCTTCGCCAGTCTTCGCTACTTCAACGGAGGCAAAACGACTGGCAGCTCCCACCCTTCGTCGAACACGTGGCAAGACGAAGGCCCACAACGAGGTTGCCCCGCCCCGCGTCCTTGTCGAACACGAAGGCCCACAAGGAATTCGGCCCATTGTAACAGGCCCCGCGCGGCCGGTTGTATTACGGGCCCGATTTGTAAATGCTTTTATGTAATGACGGTCTGTAACCCCGCTTTATGGGAATATTCCGGGAATGACCTAGGCGCTTGAGGGCACATGCGTCCTTAAACCGAGACGCTGGTCGCTCAGGCGCCTATAAATACCCCCGTACAGTGCCCTTGAGGGACGAGATTAACAGAGCAATTGCTGCCTCCAGAAAAACCGTGTTCTCTTCTCACTCAACCCCCTGTTGGAAACAACCTAACCGAGAGCGCGAGTTCCAACAGTGGTTGCTATGGATAACACACAAATTGACGGATTGCCTGGGCTTGAGTTCGCTGACTTCTCAGGTCATCCCATCTCGCCAGTAGCTCTAGCCCGGCCCATGAAGGGATGGCCTTGCGGGATAACTGGCCCACGGCCCCGCGCAAGGCCTTCTTGCCTTCTAGTGGACTTGGGGGATATCTGTCCCCACACGTCCACATTAGCATGCCCCACAACCAAAGGGGACAATCTGAAGTAGACAACAACAATGACAACGACAGATGATCTCCTAATCGGCTCTGCCGATAGATCCAAAGTCTATGATGGCTCGCCCGCCAATGTTGAGCCCCCTTCTAACAAAGGGTCTTCCAACATGCCTCATTTGGGGACTCTACCTCCCCTCCTTTTAAGCATCCTTCATTTAAATGGATGATAAGGTATGCCCTTTGGTTATCCAACTTCCCATCATAGGAAAGAGCTATGTATAATTCTCAATTTCTCAAGAAAGCAACATAACTACATAGTGACAAGCATGTCTCAATCCTTAAGAGAAGAGCGCTTCTGCCACTAATCTATTGGTCCTGAGTTCATTGAAGCTCCTCGCGCCCCTAGCGACCCTACTCTAGCAAAGAAACACCCTAAGCTGAAAGTGCTAGATGAAACTTTTTTTGGGCGGGCAATGCCCACTATAGAAACTGCTACCACTCCTTCAAGCATAGAAAAGGCCCCAAGTGAAGCAATCCCACCCATAGGTGACTTCCTCTTCTTATTGATATCTTAGAGTTATTCATGAATAATTCATAATCGGGGACCCATTATTGGGGTAGAAGCCGAACTAGACCTCGATCACCCTCTAGTTCAGCTATGGCTAACCACACACTAATCCAATCTACGAATGCAGGGCTCGAGGACTCCACAAACAGGACCTGAAGACAGGAGCTGCGTCGAGCATGCACTCGTCGCGCGAACGGAGCGAAGGCCCCTACCACGACATGAGAGCTTTGCTAGCCGTTGTCGAGATTAGAAGACATCAGGGACCCAGGGCATGTTGGAGGCCTCACGTCCTCAGAAGTTGAAACTAGACTTACAATGTGCTATATTTTTTAGATAATGGAAACAAGTTATAGCCTTTTGCACTTTTTATGAAGAGATAAACCATTCTCTGTGTGGAACCATAAGAAAATTAAGCGACCTTAATTTTAGCATTGGATCACCATCCAAGGATTGACATACATTGATGACTTCTTGGTGTGATTCTTCCTTCTGTTACAATCTTGTAACCACAACATTTCTCCCTTTTTTCTACCCTAGGCTTTGTTTCGAAATCGGGAAATTGCGATAGGAGCGGGTGCTATTAGAGAACAATTAGCGGATTTGGATTTGCGAATTATTTTATTATAGAGAATTTCGTGGTGGAATGGAAGGAATTAGAAGACGAGGTGTATAGTGGAGATGAATGGGAAGGGATGGCAGGAACAAGGTAGGGCTTCAGCTCTTCTTTATCGGTATCTGTAGTCTTTCTTGCTATAGGTAATGTCTTGACTTCGTTGATGGTTGCAGGAACTGCTTCAGTTTCACAGGCCCCTTTTAGAACGATATGTAGTAGCTCATCCTAATTGAAGTATTTCATTCTGGCGAGCGTTCCTTTCATTGGAAATCTTATGAGTGTCTTTCCTGGTTTTTAAAGATGGGTTTTCATATGCCGTCTGCGCTTGGCTTCGGCTGTAGAAAGAAGTCCCTTTCTCTCAGGCAAGACGAGCCTTATCCAGGATTCACTCTAGCCGCTTGACTTATCTACTTTTGGCTCTAAGGGTATCACTCTGTCTTTTTTCTATCTTTTCAAACTATTAAGTTTCCGCTTTTCCAGAGGACTCTAACTACAAGGTATTGCTTCGAATGGCCTCGTATAAATAGATTTCAGAAGGAATTGACTGCCATTATTATTTCCGTATATGGCACTGCTCAATCCTCTATGGAAACACGGTACTTCCGTTCCTTTCATATCTTGCCTTGCCAAAGAAAGCGCTATTGAAAACATGCGCTCGATGACTTGATCACGAACGATACAGCCCTTATCTTATCGATAGTTCAGCATTCAAGTCAAGCATGAAAGAGAACGGGGGGTAGGTCAAGCTAAACCAGAACAATCCGCGCTAGTAGCTCAAAGCAAGAAAACGTATGCTAGTGACTAAGGCGCAATCCAACTGCTCTATAAAGGCTCTGTTTGTGCTATTGCCCCTTACGAAAGTCCAGGAAAGGATGGATAAGAGGATGAGTTAGGGAATCCTACGTAGGTGCGAAATGAAATCCACTCCTAAACTTAGTTGTATTAGTATTGGCCTGCCACCTAGCTAGAATAGAAGGAAGAATCTCATAAATCTAGATTAAGTAGCACAAGCTGATTTAGAAGGATCAAGTAAGATGAAATTTCAATGACCCTGGCTAAAAGGAAGGTGTGTTTGCTTAAGGATGGGGATCCGGTTGTGCCGTGCCGGCCCTGGGAATCGGCGAACTAAACTACACAGTCAGATACCTAAGCGAACAGATAAGGGAAAGCCCGCTATATTATATATAGTAATCACCTGCCAAAAGGAAAGCCTGACCGAGAATAATAATAGGTCTATGCGCCGAACAAGCAACAATATATTAGAGATAGTAAGGAGTTGTATACACGGGGGTATGCATTCATGTCATGCTTTCTGTGTGATAAGAGGTTGCTAGCTAGCAAGTATAGAAACATGAGATATGTGTAGTTAACAGAAGCAAGGGAATATGCGTGAGTTGATTTGAGAGTTTTTTTTGAGAAAAAGCAATTTGGAAAATGCATTGCATTTTCAAGGGATTGCCAAGCTAGGCTAAGGATCGTCCGCGGGTATCAGATCAGGAATATCGTATTTATCTCTTCTAATCTAGATCCCACTTCCCTCCACTTCTTGCCTCACGCCCGTCAAACCTGACTCCACATTAACGACTGTCCTTCCACCCAATTCCCCACACCCTTGCATCACATCTCCAACCCCTGCCTCCACACGATCTTCCACAATCGTACCCCCCACCTCTGAAGCTTGCATAACCACCGACGAACCTGTCTGCACTTGCGGGCCTGCGCTTACATCATTGGCATTGCATGATTAAACATTAGCACGCGCACTTCCCTCCGTTTTTGATGCCGATAGGGGGCTGCTAGGGGGTGTCAAGTTTCGTTTCAGTCGTGTCAGACGACATGCAGGGGGCAATGGTTGCCAACGGAATCTATAATAATTCGATACTAGGTCAACTGTACCATCGGACTTGTAAGAACATGTAAAATGTACGAGGTTGTACCAGCTGTGTGCTGTCCTCCGGCACGGGTTAAGTGTCCTGCATAGATCTTCCCCTCTCTCCCAACCCAAAGAAGAGATGTTCGCTTCATAGCCTTCTCTTCCAAGATAAACCCTACAAAGGATCCTAATCGTGCTAACCTTTCATGGACTCTTCTTGGATTTCCTTTCAGCTGCGCCTAGCACCTCTCTAGTTTCTCTACGAGATGGAGATGGCTCATTCTCTAGTTTTCCTACGAGATATAAGTCATTTTCTATCATACTTTGAAGTTCAGGAAGGAAAGGAGTTATTAATTAAGATGAAGAAGAACTGGGTAGGGATATGCCTTTCCCATAACAATAGAAAGAATCAAAGCCAATATACAGTATAACTATAGAGGCCTACCTATGAAAAGTGAGATGAGAGCTTTGTGCTAATAATTGATTATAAAGGTGTACCTATCGACCACAGGTAATTAATGCCCTATCCTTCTACTTGAAAAACGTTACGTTAGACTTTACCAACTGTTAATACCAATCCGGCAGCAATAACTACTACTAATGCATATTCATATCCCACTAGTAGACTTAGCAGACTGTGACCTAGCTAGTCTATTTGTTGACAACAGACCAGTACTATCCATCAATGCCACAAAGACCATAGACGACCTCTATTTCATGGAAGAACTCCTTCTCATATGATGCAGGGCAATAAGACTAACAACCCGCCCTACCTAGTGAGAAGAAAGCTTATAAATATAAGCATAAACGAATTCCTACCCGAGCGCTATACTTACCTGCTTGTACGGTCAATGCCCTAGTAGACATCAACTTGTTCATAAACTCCAGCCTTATCTACGCTGCTTTACCCGACCCAGGTGACCTACTTTCTCAGATGAGAGATTCGGTGGAGTAGTAGGAAGTCCCTATGGAGAACTAGAAGACAAAACGAATATAGCGGACCAAGCAATGAATGACCTAGCCTAGGTAGTCCTATGTTTGACCAATGCTGCCTTGTATGTCTTGATCCAAGGTTTCCCAGCAAAAAAAGACATGGGATTATTGATCAATTCACCATCCTCTTCATCTAAGTGTGCTTCCACTTTATCGTTTGTGGCATGTGCATTATGCAACAAGTAGATTCCTGATAAATGAACCTTCTCCACAGGACCAGCAGGCACCTCAATAGTCCACTACTACTACTGGACAGCCTAGTTCTTCTACACCACCAGCTATAGCTCCTAATGATCCATCATCAATCAGTTCGACTTCAGTTCCACCTACCAAGCCGAAGCAGCCATTTCCGGAATGGTTTGAGATGTCAAGTGAAGACAAGCAGTTTGCTAAGTTTCTTGAGATGATTCAAGATGCACAGATTACCATTCCCATCCTTGATGCTATCTTACGTGTTCCAATGTATGCGAAGTTCTTTAAGGAGCTGCTCACAAAGAAGCGAAACATTAACGAGCCAGAAGTGGTTACTCTTACTAATACTCTTACTCTTACTAATACTAAGGTTGATTTAAGTTTCTTTGGTTCTTGATTGAGTCTTTGTCTTGCAGTTGCAGGAGTGATGTCAAACCTCTTGCTTGAGTTGTATGTATTGGAAGTCATGTAAGTGGCTTCTTCCGAATTTGCCTCCGGGTCTAGTACGTATGAAAAGATGTCAGCGTCGTGGCGATTGCCTTTCCCGGTGGTGAAGGATTCTATTCCCGAGCGGCTAAGGTCCAATCCGGTATTTTATTTCGTCTGTGTGAGCATTAAAACCAACTATTGACGACGTCCTCATATTCTCTAATTTGGCTAATCTCCTTGCATTAGCAGGTTAAGCAAATCGATTCCAACTCAGTGGTAGATAGGCTGCAACATTTCTTTCCTAATAACTAAGACTTTCTTTACTACTTTACCAACCCATATCTCGCTAACTGATACTGTGCCTAGTGATTGATGAAGGTCATAGAGGAGTAAGAATAGCAAAGCCTACAAATAATGTGATAAGAGTTCGGTTTGACGTGGCTGGACATTTAGGATTAGCTTACTTGGCGCTATCCATAGTTACCACCTTTTCAACCACATCATCTCTTTTACTTTCTCTCGAAGCTTCTAGCCAGCGAAAGGCTAGTGAATCTAGAGCCATCTTCCTTCCTATTAGCTCTCTCTTAGGGATTCGAATGCCCATTGGCATTATTAAAAACAAGTGCCCAACTTGCATATCTCGGGAACTCTTGAAACATAAGGAATAGGAGGATGCTTTGATTCTCTTGTTGTCGACTAAGCGGAGCGGGGTTCTAATGAGACAGACGTGTATTTCACCCTTTAGATTCCCTTTTGCTCCCTCGATCAACGTTAGAATCTTTCTCCTGGTACGGGAAGTTGAAAGCCAGCGTTCGGCATAATAGCTCCACGAAAAGACTCGCTCAGGCTATCTTCCTTGAAAAATATCTACTTATCATATCAAATCAAACTGAGCACTCATGGCTGATTGCAAGCCGGTTTCAACAATGGTAGCACCCAACTCACAACTCTCTTCTAATCTAATCTTGGTTCGCTTCTCGCTGATCCGACTCCCTATCGCCAAATTGTCGGTGCTCTATAGCACTTAACTTTTACAAGACCTGATATCTCATATACAGTAAACCTAGCATGTCAGTTCATGCAACACCAATGAGATTTGCACTGGCAAGCATTAAAGCGTATTTTGTGGGATTTAAAGGGTACATTATGGCCTCTAACTTTATTATGGACCCTTTGATTCAATCCTTTTTTCTCCTCGAAAGCTTGCTTCTTTTATCTGCCGAAATTCTTCATTACGTCAATAGCAGCCGGATCTTTATGCGAATCATTCTTTTCTTACTAAGCCCATCCGAGTTAATATGTCAGGAAAGGACTAGCAAGAAAGCCATTGGTTGGGTCTCAAAAATGAAAGCATATACTGATGGCGGTATTTATAGGTACAAGGCCCGCCTTGTCGCTAAAGGGTATACTCAGATTGGGTGAGGGTATTGACTACCATTATACATTTGCTCTTGTGGCCAAGTGAGTAACTCTTCGAGTTTGAGATGTAGTGCACTTCTCGAAAATCGATGAAAGGGCAAGTAACACCCCAAGGAAAAGCTATCCAACTACTATTTCCTATTCTGCTTTGCTTAGTCCCAAGACTTAATGGATCACTTCTTCAAGCACCTCATATGGGCCTTGGGTATCTTCCCTACTTGACGTCACTTGCCGCAAGCTAGTATTCGAATTCTTAATGATACGTAGTAAAAACAAATCGGTTGATTCATCAATGACTTCCTAGCTAGGAGGACTACCCTCTTTATTGACTTCGCTACTGAGACCACTTCCAAGTAAGAGCTCAAGCCAACCGAGCATACCTTCTTTGCAAGTCGTGGTCCCACAACGGACCGAAATGGCCATCAGAAAGCAGATTCATTTTCTGATAGAAAAAGTCACTTTCTCGATTCAAGATCTCCGCTTCCTCTCCTTATTTGGATCATGTGCATTTTAGCCTGATTTCTATTTCTAGTTCTAGACTCCTCTCAAACTAGCCTTTTTGAGGGCTTGCTCATTGAAACTAAGATTGAATATTCATAGTCTCAAATGGGTTCTACCTCTAGGTTTCTTTACTCCACTTTGAATTTTCATAGATTATTTCAGGTAGGTAAGGAGGCCCGTATTCCCTCCGCTATATCTCATTCTTGGATTTGCCTGCCTCTATATGGCCTCTATATATCTAGTAGGAGATTGAATAGCGCTTGACTAGATTGACTGGTGCGTGCGCATTTCTGAATTGCATTTCTTTGGCTGACTTGTATTTCCTATATTTCCTTTGGGATTTTCAAGGCCTTACAGAGTGAGTTAAGTGACTTGGAGTTAGTTATTTCCAGGATTCCTCGCAACAACAAAATCGAAGCCAAGGGGCTCCTCTAAAAATAATCTGCAAAATTGACGTTATTGGTTTATGATTAAAAACAACATCATTTTGGTAAAGCAAAATGGACCAAAACATTGCCGCAACTCCAATTAAAAGTTTCTTTTTGTTCGCAGTTATTTTGTTGGATTCCCAAGCCCTAAAATATGATTAACACTAGAAGGTCTGTCTATGTGGAAGGCAAAGAAAATGGTTTTCCATATATTTCTAGCGATGGTGGTGCCATCATTACTTGTGGGCATTGCTACGTTTCCTGTTAACCATCTTTTAGCCGTTCAGACGACCACAACGGCGAGGACGAACGGGAGTGCGGCGGCAAGGCTCTGGCTTGAGCACCACGCCCTTAACAGCACAACTCCGGAGGATAGCCGCACTACCGCTAGCACGCCCCAGGCCGTGGCCCGCGCCGTCCTCTCCCGTCCATTGGCAACGGAAACCTTGGTATACCTTCGCCTTTCCTATGGTTTCGTCAGTCTAAAGCTTCGTACCAGTCGGTTGACGCTTGCTACGTTACCGGATACAAGTTCTGTGTTAGTAGATCATCGCTTTGGTGAGCAGGCAAATCATGTACTAGATTACGAGAGGTATCATTATGGGGAGGAACCCATGATATCATCTTCCATTAGATCTAGCTTGAACACTCATGATGTTGTTGATTTCAAGGGTGGCAAATTTTGGTCTTTGTCGAGTGATTGTGATTCATATGTGGAATTGATCGTGTCTAATTCACAAAATGTGTCATGTCATGCCTTGGTTGAAGGTTTGTCGCTCTCTAGTTTTCATTTGGCTACAAATATCTCACAGAGTGTAGAGGCACAGAAGGATCTCAATGTTGTTGGTGCAATGTGAGAGCGTCAGAATATGTCGACGAAGAAAGTTATCGTGCGGCCATGGCAGGGACCCTTGCCAAAGCCACGCATTTCTCTGACGATGAACTTGGGTGCGGCGCTAGTTAAGGTGAAGCTTACCTCACAGAAGGTTGGGTCAACTCGCTTGAATTTCATTGGCACATTGGCTACATAATCCTCAAGAGCTAGATATGTTTCTGATGGTTCAAGCTCAGTTTATGGAAGCTTTTTCAAATTTCAAAAATGGCATGGATAAAGTTACGGACCCTGGGCTGCATACGACCAGCCATCGGACCTTAAAGTTAGGCTCACATATGCCTTACAGACTCAAAGTCGCCTAGAGGGGGGTGAATAGGCGGAATCTGAAATTTATAAACTTAAGCACACACTACAAGTCAGGGTTAGCGTTAGAGCTTAAATAAAGTCCGGGAGAGAGGGGAAAACAAATCAAATGGAAAACAAGTGGATGAACATGGTGATTTGTTTTATCGAGGTTCGGTTCCAAAGAACCTAGTCCCCGTTGAGGTGGTCACAAAGACTGGGTCTCTTTCAACCCTTTCCCTCTCTCAAACGGTCACTTAGACCGAGTGAGCTTTCTCCTTAATCAAACGGGTCACTTAGACCCTGCAAGGACCACCACACACTTGGTGTCTCTTGCTTCGATTACAAGTCTCTTGGGAACAAGAATGAGGAAGGAAGAAAGCGATCCAAGCAACAAGAGCACAAAGAACACGAACAAACACTCTCTCAAGTCACTAGGTGGTTGAAATGATTTTGGGAACTTGGAGAGGCTTTGATCTTTTGATTTGTGTCTAGGAGTGAATGCACTAGCTCTTGTATTGAATGAAAACTTCAGAAGACTTGGATGCTTGGAGTTGTGGTGGTTGGGGGGTATTTATAGCCCTCAAGCTGTTGGGGAAGGCTGCTGTCCATGGGCGCACCGGACAGTCCGGTGCGCCACCGGACACTGTCCAGTGCGCCGCTACGTCACCCAACCATTAGGGTTCGGGAGCAGTCGACCGTTGGCGTCGATGTCTTCCTGCGGCACTGGACAGTCCGGTGCCACGCCGGACAGGACCTGTTCACTGTCCGGTGCGCCTCTGACTCTGCCGCGCACTGTTCTCCACTGTAGCGCTGCCATTGCGCTGTTGCAGTCGACCGTTGCGCTGTATAGCCATTGCTCCGCTGGTGCACCGGACAGTCTGGTGAATTATAGCGGAGCGCGCCTGGAAAAACCCGAGAGTGGCTGATTTGAGTTGTACGGTTCTGGTGCACCAGACACTGTCCGGTGCGCCGTTCCTCAGCACACTCTGGTTTCTTTGCTCCTTTGTATTTGATCCCTAACTTGAATATTTATTGGTTTATATTGAACCTTTTTGCACCTGTAGAACATGTATTCTAGAGCAAAATAGTTAGTCCATATATTTGTGTTGGGCATTCAACCACCAAAATTAATTGTGGGAAAAGATTAACCCTATTTCCCTTTCAATCTCCCTCTTTTTGGTGATTGATGCCAACACAAACCAAAGCAAATATATAAAGTGCATAAATGAACTAGTTTGCATAGGGTAAGTGCATAGGTTACTTGGAATTAAACCAATTTATAATCTTACTATATATGAATGGATTGCTTTCTTTTATTTAATATTTTGGTCCACGTTTGCACCACTTGTTTTGTTTTTGCAAATTCATTTGGAAAATCTTTTCAAAATCTTTTGCAAATAGTCAAAGGCATATAAATAAGATTGCAAGAAGCATTTTCAAGATTTGAAATTTCTCCCCCTGTTTCAAATGCTTTTCCTTTGACTAAACAAAACTCCCCCTGAATGAAATTCTCCTCTTAGTGTTCAAGAGGGTTTTTAATAGATACTAATTTTGAAAATCTTCCTTTAATTAGATACAAATTTGAAATATACCGATTTAAAAAATTTCGAAACATAATTTAAAATTAGGTGGTGGTGCGGTCCTTTTGCTTTGGGCTTAATACTTTCTCCCCCTTTGGCATTAATCGCAAAAAACGGAGACTTTGAGAGCCCTATTTATATTTTCTCCCCCATTGATAAAAGAAATGTGAGTGAAGAGTATACCAATCGGAGAGATGACGGAATACCGGCAAAGGGTAGATAATACCGATGGAGTTGAGTGGAAGCGATGTCTTTGCCGAATACTCCATTTCCCTTTCAATCTAAGACTTAATACAAAAGACCTCATTGAACCATATTAGTCTTAGCTTAGGCATAAGAAGAATAAGGAATATGTATATGTGCTAAATGAAAGAGACATGATCAAGGTATATAAAATGGCTATGTGTGCAATGTTTCAATCAAAATTCGAGAATCAAGAATGTTTAGCTCATTCCTAAGTTTGCTAAAGGTTTTCTCATCTAAAGGCTTGGTAAAGATATCGGCTAATTGTTCTTTGGTGCTAATATAAGCAATTTCGATATCCCCCCTTTGTTAGTGATCTCTCAAAAAGTGATACTGAATGTCTATGTGCTTAGTGCGGCTGTGTTCAATGGGATTATCCGCCATGTGGATTGCACTCTCATTGTCACATAGGAGAGGGACTTTGCTCAATTTGTAGCCATAGTCCCTGAGGGTTTGCCTCATCCTAAGTAATTGCGCACAGCAATGGCTTGCGGCAATGTACTCAACTTCGGCGATGGAAAGAGCTACTAAGTTTTGTTTCTTTGAAGCCCAAGACACCAGGGATCTCCCCAAAAACTGACAAGTCCCTGATGTGCTCTTCCTATCAATTTTACACCCTGTCCAATCTGCATCAGAATATCCTATTAAATCAAAGGTGGATCCCTTGGGGTACCAAAGACCAAACTTAGGAGTATAAACTAAATACCTTATGATTCTTTCCATGGCCCTAAGGTGAATTTCCTTAGGATCGGCTTGGAACCTTGCACACATGCATACGAAAAGCATAATATTCGGTCGAGATGCACATAAATAGAGTAAAGATCCTATCATTGACCGGTATACCTTTTGATCTACGGACTTACCTCCCGTGTCGAGGTCGAGATGCCCATTTGTTCCCATGGGTGTCTTGATGGGCTTGTCATCCTTCATTCCAAACTTGTTAAGTATGTCTTGAATGTACTTTGTTTGGCTGATGAAATTGCTGTCTTGGAGTTGCTTGACTTGAAATCCTAGGAAATACTTCAACTCCCCCATCATAGACATCTTGAATTTTTGTATCATGATCCTACTAAACTCTTCACAAGTAGATTTGTTAGTAGACCCAAATATGATATCATCAACATAAATTTGGCATACAAACAAATCTTTTGCAATAGTTTTAGTAAAGAGTGTAGGATCGGCTTTTTCGACTTTGAAGCCATTAGTGATTAGAAAATCTCGCAGGCATTCATACCATGCTCTTGGGGCTTGCTTGAGCCCATAAAGCGCCTTTCAGAGTTTATAGACATGGTTAGGGTACTCACCATCTTCAAAGCCGGGAGGTTGCTCAACATAGACCTCTTCCTTGATTGGTCCATTGAGGAAGACACTTTTCATGTCCATTTGATAGAGCTTAAAGCCATGGTAAGTAGCATAGGCAAGTAATATACGAATTGACTCAGGCCTAGCTACGAGTGCATAAGTTTCACCAAGTCCAAACCTTCGACTTGTGAATAACCTTTGGCCACAAGTTGGGCTTTGTTCCTTGTCACCACATCATGCTCATCTTGCTTGTTGCAGAATACCCACTTGGTACCTACAACATTTTGGTTAGGACATGGAACTAAATGCCATACCTCATTCCTCGTGAAGTTGTTGAGCTCCTCTTGCATAGCCAGCACCTAATCTGAATCTCTTAGAGCATCCTCCACCCTGTATGGCTCAATAGAGGACACAAAAGAGTGATGTTCACAAAAATGTGCAACTCGAGATCTAGTGGTTACCCCCTTATGAATGTCACCAAGGATGGAGTTGACGGGGTGATCTCGTTGAATTGCTTGATGGACACTTGGGTGTGGTGATCTTTGTCCCTGAATTTCTTGCTCATCTTCCTTGTCTTCATTGACTCAATCTCCCCCTTGATCATTGTCCTCCTCTTAAGGTGGCTCATCCTCTTGATCTTCATCATCTTGAGCCTGATCCTCATCATGAGTTGGTGGAGATGTTTGCATGGAACATGGTGGTTGATCTTGTGCTTGTGTGGGCTCTTTGGATTCTTTAGGACACACATCCCCAATGGACATGTTCCATAGTGCGACGCACGGAGCCTCTTCATCATCTAGTTCATCAAGATCAACTTGCTCCTTTTGGAAGCCATTAGTCTCATCAAACACAATGTCACAAGAAACCTCAACTAATCCAGTGGATTTGTTGAAGACTCTATATGCCCTTGTGTTTGAGTCATATCCTAGTAAAAAGCCTTCTACAGCCTTGGGAGCAAATTTAAATTTTCTACCTCTTTTAACAAGAATAAAACATTTGCTACCAAAGACTCTAAAATATGAAACATTGGGCTTTTTACCGGTGAGGAGTTCGTATGATGTCTTCTTGAGGATTCAGTGAAGATATAACTGGTTGATGGAGTAGCAGGCGGTGTTAATCGCCTCAGCCCAAAACCGGTCCGGTGTCTTGTACTCATCAAGCATGGTACTAGCCATGTCCAGTAGAGTTCTATTCTTCCTCTCCACTACACCATTTTGTTGAGGTGTGTAGGGAGAAGAGAACTCATGCTTGATGCCCTCATCCTCAAGAAAGACTTCAATTCGTGAATTCTTGAACTCCGTCCCATTGTCGCTTCTTATCTTTTTGATCCTTAATCCGAACTCATTTTGAGCCTGTCTTAAGAATCCCTTTAAGCTCTCTTGGGTTTGTGATTTTTCCTGCAAAAAGAATACCCAAGTGAAGCAAGAATAGTCATCCACAATTACAAGACAATACTTACTCCCGTTGATGCTTATGTAGGCAATCGGGCCGAATAAATCCATGTGGAGTAGCTCAAGCGGCCTGACGGCCGTCATGATGTTCTTGTGTGGATGATGAGAGCCAACTTGCTTTCCTACTTGACATGTGCTACAAACCCTGTCTTTCTCAAAATGAACATTTGTTAGTCCAATAATGTGTTCTCCCTTTAGAAGCTTGTGAAGATTCTTCATTCCAACATGGGCTAGTCGGCGATGCCAGAGCTAACCCATATTAGTCTTAGCAATTAAACAAGTGTTGAGTTCAGTTGTGTTCTTTTTAAAATCAACTAAATATAGCTGACCCTCTAACACTCCCTTAAATGCTATTGAATCGTCACTTCTTCTAAAGACAGTAACACCTACATCTGAAAAAAGACACTTGTAGCCCATTTTGTATAATTGAGAAACGGAAAGCAAATTGTAATCTAAAGAATCTACAATAAAAACATTAGAAATAGAATGGTCAGGTGATATTGCAATTTTACCAAGTCCTTTGACCAAACCTTGATTTCCATCCCTGAATGTGATAGCTCGTTGGGGATTTTCGTTTTTCTCATAGGAGGAGAACATTCTTTTCTCCCCAGTCATGTAGTTTGTGTACCCTCTATCGATTATCAAACTTGAGCCACCGGATGCATAAACCTACAAAACAGTTTTAGGCCTTGTTCTTAGGTACCCAAACGGTCTTGGGTCCTTTCACATTAGAAACAAGCACTTTGGGTATCCAAACACAAGTCTTAGGGCTCTTGTGTTTGCCCCCAACATATTTTGGCAACTATTTTTCCTGATTTGTTAGTTAAAAATAAGATGCATCAAAAGTCTTAAATGAAATATTATGCTCATTTGATGCAGCAGGAATTTTTTTCTAGGCAATTTAATATGAGTGGTGTGCCTCGAGCTAGATGCTCATTCTTATATAAAAAGCATGATGTGAAATAGTGTGAGGCTTCATAGCATGAATCTTCGTAATTTTGTGCTCAGGATAATTAGCAGGATATAAAATGTAGCCTTCATTATCCTGAACCATGGGTGTCTTGCCCTTTACAAAATTAGACAATCTTTTAGGGGCATTAAGCTTGATATTGCTTCCATGTTGGAAACCAATGTCATCCTTAATGCCAGGGCATCTCCCATTATAGAGCATGCTTCTAGCAAATTTAAAATTTTCATTTTCAATTTCATGCTCATTAATTTTAGCAGTTAATTGAGCTATATGATCATTTTGTTGTTTAATTAGAGCAAGGTGATCATTTATAGCATCAACATTAACATCTCTACATTTAGTACAAATAGAAATATGCTCGACAGTAGATGTAGAGGGTTTGCAAGTATTTAATTCATCTATCTTAGATTTTAACATGGCATTTTCATCTCTAAGATAGGAAATAGAATCATTGCAAACATTCGATTCTTTAATCTTAGACACCAAACTATCATTCTCATTTCTAAGACTAGAAATTAAATCATGACAAACATTTAATTCCTTAACCTTAGAAATTAAGCTAGCATTTTTATTCCTAAGGCTAGCAATAGAATCATGACAAATGCTAAGCTCTTTAGTCAAGTTTTCACATTTTTCTACTTCCTGAGCATAAGCATTTTTCACTTTAACATGTTTTTTGTTTTCTTTAATGAGGAAGTCCCCTTGGCTTTCCAAGAGATCATCCTTCTCATGAATAGCTTCTATTAATTCATTTAATTTTTCCTTTTGTTTCATGTTAAGGTTGGCAAAAAGAGTAAGTAAATTATCTTTGTCTTCACTAGAGCTACCCTCATCACTAGATGTTGTATATTTGGGGGTGGCTCTATATTGTACCTTCTTTTTCTTGCCGTCCTTAGCCATGAAGCACTTGTGGCCGACGTTGGGGAATAGGAGGCCCTTGTTGATGGCGATGTTGGCGGTGTCCTCGTCGGAGGAGGAGTCGGTGGAGCTCTCGTCGGAGTCCCATTCCCGACACATGTGGGCATCGCCGCCCTTCTTCTTGTAGTATCTTTTCTTTTCCCTCTTCTTCCCTTTCTTGTCGTTGCCCCTGTCACTATCACTTGAAATTGGACATTTAGCAATAAAATGACTGGGCTTACCACATTTGTAGCACACCCTTTTGGAGTGGGGTTTGTAGTCCTTCCCCCTCCTATGCTTGAGGATTTGGCGGAAGCTCTTGATGATGAGCGCCATTTCCTTGTTGTCTAGCTTGGAGGCGTCGATGGGAAGCCTACTCGATGTAGACTCCTCTTTCTTCTCTTCCGTCGCTTTGAATGCGACGGGTTGCACCTCGGGTGTAGAGGTGGCGCCTTGCTCCAAGTTGACAATATGTTTGGAGTCTTTGATCATAAGTTCAAAGCTCACAAACTTGCCAATTACCTCCTCGGGAGACATCTATTTATATCTAGGATCCCAACGTATTAATTGAACTTGAGTAGGATTACGAAATACAAGAGATCTAAGAATAACCATGACCATTTCATGGTCATCCCATTTCGTGCTCCCGAGGTTGCGCACTTGGTTCACCAAGGTCTTGAGCAGGTTGTACATTGCTTGTGGCTCCTCTCCCTTGTTGAGGACGAATCGACCGAGTTCTCCCTCGATCGTTTTGCACTTGGTGATCTTGGTCACCTTGTCCCCTTCGTGCGCCGTCTTGAGCACGTCCCAAATTTCTTTGGCACTCTTTAACCCTTGCACCTTATTATACTCCTCTCGACACAAGGAGGCAAGGAGTATAGTTGTGGCTTGGGAGTTAAAAATGCCTAATTTGGGCGATCTCGTCTGAGTCATAGCCCTCGTCCCCCACCTTAGGTACCTGCGCTCCAAACTCAACAATGTCCCAAATGCTTGCGTGGAGTGAGGTTAGGTGATGCCTCATTTTATCATTCCACATACAATAATCTTCACCATCATAATATGGTGGCTTGCCTAAGGGAATAGAAAGTAATGGAGTGCGCTTAGAAATACGAGGATAGTGTAGGGGCATCTTACTATACTTCTTGCGCTCATGGCGCTTAGAAGCGACGAACAAGTCGGAACTTGAAGTGGAGGGCGATGAAGAGTCGGTCTCGTAATAGACCGCCTACTTCATCTTCTTCTTCTTCTTGTCTCCCTTCCGATGCGTCTTATTGGAGGAAGAAGATTCCTACTTATGCTTGTGGCCGGACTCCCTAGAAAGGGTTCTCCTCGAGCTTGTGGGCTTGTCGCCGGTCATGATATCCCTTTTGGCGTGTTCTCCCGACATCACTTCGAGTTGTTAGACTCTAATAAAGCATCAGGCTCTGATACCAATTGAAAGTCACCTAGAGGGGGGGTGAATAGGCAGAATCTGAAATTTATAAACTTAAGCACACACTACAAGCCGGGGTTAGCGTTAGAGCTTAAATAAATTCTGGGAGAGAGGGGAAAACAAATCAAATGGAAAACAAGCGGATGAACACGGTGATTTGTTTTACTGAGGTTCGTGTTGGTCACTTGTTCTCAAAAGCTATGAATCAGAACAAGGCAACATGAATGTTAATGGTTAAAGGCCTTTGTCCTTCGAAGCATTATCTCCCTTAGGATATAATGATCTTCAGACGAAGGTCATGAAGGACATACCTTCTTCATTGCAGTGTACAGAGATATAAACATGATCGTATGAAACACAGAGAAAGTATGAATAATCATTTTTATTTCATTAGATTATTCATATTATCATTATATATCCATAAACAAACATCAATGATATTAAATTACAAATGTACCTTCGGCTTGACAGAAGGTAATAATCCAAGAGTGATGCGCAAGTGATTACAAGTCAGCGTGAACAGTACGATGTTACTATTCATCTATTTATAGGCACAAGACGCAGCCTGGGTAAAATTACATTTATGTCCCTAACATTTACTATTAGCTAAAAAGTAAGCTATCGGGGGCTAAACTGTCTTTTCCCCTTTTAAGTTGGTTTCATTCTCCATCGTCGTCTTTATGCTAAGCCGAAGCTTCTCCGTCCACAGCTCGGAACTGGTCCATCCTTCTTCCAGGTTGCGCCTTTCATACTATGTACACCTTCGTCTCAAAGCTGAAGCTTCCTGTGATAGTATACTATACTGGAAGACATGTTAGTCGTGTTTTTGAGGACCTTCGGAAGACGAAGGCCCCCAACAGTAGCCCCTCGCAGTATTAATTTGTTCTTGTATCTAACAAATTCAGACTTCTACATGAACGAAGGCCTTTAGCCGAAGGTTCGAAAAAACACCTTCCCTTCGCTAGAATAGCGAAAGTCAATGACAAATGGGACCCGCCAAGTTGCAATGCACTAGGCATATAAATAGAAACCCACAGCGGCAGCATTTGTTGCGCCATTTCAATTGCTTGTACTGTTTTCTTAAATTTTAATCCTCTTGCTATTAGCTCTCGCTTGATTTGCGAGCCTCGTGAAATACATAAGTGCTTGTTGCATGTATGAAGAGAAGAAGATATCTGAGGAGAAGAAGGTTGTGGACCCTGCTCTAGCTAGGTTTTACGAAGCTATGGAAAAAACAAACACAGAGAAGATCACAAACGAAATAATGGCAGATTTGTCTGAAGATTCTGATGATAGTGATGACTATGATGTGGAAAGTGGGGATGAAGATTCCGAAGATCGGCCCTGGCGGCCAAGCCATACCATCTTCGGAAAGTCGACCATTAAACAAAGTCAGATTGATGCCATGAAGGGAAGATACATTCGTGACATGTCTATTGTGAGGGTTGGAGGGGACAGCACCGCCCCTGCACTTGAAGAAAATGAGGTTGTTGTCTACAGAAGCTTTATGAAGGTGGGTCTTCGGTTCCCATTGAGCAAATTTTTAGTTGAAGTTTTGAAGACATTTGAAATCTTCCTTCATCAAATCACTCCCGAAGCTATAACTAGAATGGGTATTTTTGTTTGGGTCGTGAGAAGCCAAGGGCTGGAATCGAGCGCGAAATGCTTATGCAATATGCATGAGCTACTGTACGAGACGAAGGCTATTGGCAAGGAGCATTCTCACAACAACTTCCATTGTTATGGATTCATTCCTCGTTCTGATGTAAGCTACCCAGTTCCAACATTTCAGAAAAGGTGGCCCGGGGCCTAGATGGAGGAATGGTTTTATGTTAAGAATAATCTGATTGAAAGGGAGGACATAAAGGGGATTATTCAACGTCCTATATGGTCTCGCTTCGGCCTCCGAAGGCCTACTTCTGTGCTTGGAAATGATACCGAAGCATGCTAGAAGGCTTTCAATAATGTTTGTGCCTTCATTGGCACTAGAGACCTGGTTCAGGAACACATAGCCTACAGGGTATGGCCACTTGTGGATAAGTGGGAGATGTTGAAGGAGACTACTGCCGGGTCCATTCAAGGTGGTTTGGTTTATTTGAAATACACCTTCAGGTACAGAGACCGGTTTGACGAACCGAACGACGAATGGTTGAAATGTATTGAGGTTACTAGTGACAAGTTACTTGGGGCATACTCTAGAGCCAAAGATGATGCTCTGACCTCAGCCTTCGGAGGTCGAGGCGAGAAAAGGTTGAACAGAGTTTTCGATGTGATTGGTTTCATATACCCTAATTATTGCTATCCCTCGCGAAAGTAGGGAAAAAAGGGAAAAACTATCGCTTCAGCCATCTCTGCTGTGCTGAAGGGCAAGAAGATCAAGGTCTTGACGCACTGGCCGAGATACATTGAGACGACCACAGTGCCGAAATTTGATGAAGGAGCATCTTCTACTGCCGAGGCAAGACCGATTGAATTGCCGAAGGTGCGTATAGCCGAGCCAGCCGAAACCAAAGAAGAGGCTGCCAAAAAACCAGAACTAGAAAAAGTAATAGTGCTGCCATAAATTTTGAGCCCACCGACAGAAGCAGAATTGCCGAAGGTAGCAAAGGCTCCCGCAACAACTCCCAATAGAAGGAGAATGGCTAGCGTGCTAAACGCTATCATGGAGACAAGAAGGGCATTAACTCCTGCCCCTGCAAAGAAAATTGCCGAAGCTGCCATAAGTTGCACTGAAACCAAAGCTGGGCCTTCAGTGCCTACTGAGACGAAGCCTACCGCAACTGAGGATGGGGCTGGGCAAGAATCTCCAGATGTTGGCATGGCTCTGGAGTAGGATGTGACAAAAAAAGCTAAATCTCCTGTTCTCGAAGCACCGTCCGAGGATATTGACTTTATTATTCGACATGCTTCGGGAAAAAGGTTATTTGAAGAAGAAATTATAGAAGCCAAACACTACGCCCAAGAATTGAAATATCCGAAGGGAGCCTTAGTGTTCAACGACACGGACGAAGATGATTTCCTATACTGTCTGCCAGACAACAAGGAAATATTCGTCTGCCGGGAGATGGCCAGAAATATGGGATTTCCGAAGCTCGAATTTGGTCTCTCCGCCATGTCAAAAGATGACCTTGCAGACAGCCTTGCATACAACAGTCTGAAGGTATGAAAGTGGTGAGCTTAAAAATAGATTATCTTGTCTTGTATTCTCGTACTGATTCTATGTTCTTGCAGGGCTTAATTCTCAGCAATGCTTTGAGGGCGCAAAAGAATGTTGAAGATGAAAGCTGTGTGATAGCCCTCGGCAATCTTCGATCAGAAGTTATGAAGCTGAGAAATGAAGCTTTGGAGAAGGATAAAATTCTACTTTCATTAGTGGATAAAGTGAAAGAAGATGAAGCAAAATTTAACACTCAATCCGAAACTTATAAAGCCGAAATTGAAGACCTTTTGAAAAAACTTGCCGAAGCCAATGAGAACTTTGCAGTTGCAAAAGCTAGTCAAGAAATTAGTGAATGGTCGAAAACTAGGCTAGAGAAAAATGTTGAGGAGCTTCGTGAATCCAAGGAAAGGCGCTTCAAGAAATCCTTGGATTGCGTGAAAAAATAGAAAACCAGCTTTGCCAAAGTAGGTGCTTATTCTTCCGAAGAGAACTTCATTCGAGGCGATCCCGAGGGCGTTATTGATTGGATAAACGGGGAAGCTGAAGCTTTTAAAGAGATCCTGAGCGATCATGGGGATATCTGTGCTTTCACTGGCGCTCAAGGTATTGCGGCAATTCTGGAGAAGGCTGGTTGCGACCACGTTAAAGCTGTGGCCCAGACTGAAACCGCCTTCTCCACTGACGACACGAGAGACCCTTCGGCCGAAGCTACTTTGGTGGGTGGAAAGTTTTACTCTGATGTTTGGGTGAATGGTGGCCGAGAATTGGCCAACGAAATTATAAATAAAAATGAAAAAGAAACCTATGACGCCCGAGAAGGATCTAGGCGAGCCGAAGAAGCTGCTGAGCATGCAAGGCGTATAAGTATTGTTTTTGAGTTTTAGCTTCGGTGTTTATTTTCTGGCTTTGAACTAATAGTTTGCCTACTACAGCTGAACTGTCACCGCTGCCCGAGCCATACAACCCCCTAGCCGATCCGATCATGAAAGAAGCATTGGATATAATGAGTGTTTCTAACTCCATCGTCGACGAAGTCGTCGACAAGCTACTGAACGAAGCCACTGAGAAAATACTTAAGGAGGATTAGACTTTTATTGTAATAATACTATGTAATATTTGGTGTATGAAACAATTAATCAAACATGTAAGTTGTTGTAATATATTTCTTTGCGATGCATGAAATTACGCACATACCGTTTTTTAGCCTTCGACGAAAAAACACCTTCCCTTCTTTTCATGCTTCGTAAAGAAAAAAGCCCCTTCTATGGCAAGTCTGATAAAATTGTATTTTACGAAGCTTGCTTCATGCCTCAGCACATTTTCATTCAACAAAGTATTGCCGAAAATTTGCTTCGTATCCAATCTTTTTGTCGTTGATGCGATATGATGTATGATGTAATGTTATGAGGAATGATGTGATGATATGATGCAATATGATGGTGATGCCGTACACACACGCACACCCATACTAGAACACACAAGACTCTACATCCCCTTAGGGACATCTTTGGAGTATTTAAGCTCTGCATCCCCTTAGGAACGACTTTGGAGCTTCTTCACCTTATATTTCGATGGTATTTAAGCTCTGCATCCCCTTAGGAACGACTTTGGAGCTTCTTCACCTTCTATTTCGGTGGTATTTAAGCTCTGCATCCCCTTAGGAACGACTTTGGAGCTTCTTCACCTTATATTTTGGTGGAATTTTTGGCTCCGCATCCCCTTAGGAACGACTTCTGAGCTTCGAAAACTTACTCTGAGCTCCCTTAGGAACGACTTTTGTAGCTTCAGAACTTACTCTATGCTCCCTTATGAACGAGTTTTGTAGCTTCGGAACTAACTCCACGCTCCCTTAGGAACGAGTTTTATAGCTTCGAAAGTCTGTTTAAGGCATATTTTACTCGTTGACACAAGCACAATTATTACATAAAATCGAAATTTAGTCCTTCATGACTTGTTCCTCATAAAAATTAAAATGGCATAAAAGATAAAGATACATCAAGAATAGGATATTCTTCAATAGATATGCTTGGATTCTAGCACAATGTTGTTGACTGTGCGAGCTTCGGATTCCTCCCGAAAATCACGCTGCTGCTGTGCATGTGGGTGCCCTTCTGGCTGCTGGCTTCGGGTCTGAGTGGGTGGTAATGGTGGTGGTAATGGGAGCTGGGCCCATGAAGTTTGAGAGTGACTTGCCGAAGCGACAGAAGTCGAAGGTTGTTGATTGCCTATGTACTCTAGTACATAAGGAGAATAGCATGAAGCAGTATGTAAGACCTGCTTTGGCTGATTCTACTGCGCCTCAGCTTCGACAATCTCCTTTTGCTTCTGTATTGTGACTTGGCATGTTCTTGTGGTGTGGCCCATATCTTCACCACAGAATAAACAATATAGCCTTCTGGGCTGATCTCCGTATCTTCCTCCGAAGCCCCTGCCGCCTCTACCTCTTGGGACTGGTGGCCTGAAAGAGCTTTGTTGTTGCCCTGAAGATTGGGAGCTGTGTTGTGGCCTTTGAGGCTGGCTTCCTCTGTCATCACTTAGGCTGGAATTATGAATCGATTTGACGTGCCTAGGGTGGATTCTTCCTCCGAAGCCCCTGGTCATCTCAGAACCTATAGGCTTCTTCCCTTCTCTGGCGGAAATCATTATCAGCCCAGATATATTCATCCATCTTTTGAAGAAGCTTCTCCAGGGTTTGTGGGGGTTTCCTGGCAAAATACTGAGCCGTAGGTCCTGCCCGAAGCCCTTTGATCATGGTCTCAATGACAATTTCATTGGGCACTGTGGGCGCTTATGCTCTCAGATGCAGGAACCTTCAGACATATGCCTGAAGGTACTCCTCGTGGTCTTGCGTGCACTGGAACAAAGCCTGAGCAGTGACTGGCTTCGTTTGAAATCCTTGGAAGCTAGTGATTAGCATATCCTTAAGCTTTTGCCATGATGTGATTGTCCCTGGCCGGAGAGAAGAGTACCAAGTTTGTGTGACACTTTTGACTGCCATGACGAAGGATTTCGCCATGACTGCAGTGTTGCCTCCATATGAAGATATGGTTGCCTCGTAGCTCATTAGAAACTGCTTCGGGTCTAAGTGCCCATCATACATAGGAAGCTGGGGTGGCTTGTATGATGGGGGCCATGGGGTAGCCTGCAATTATGCTGCTAGAGGAGAAGCATCATCAAAAGCAAAATTTCCATGATGGAAATCATCATACCATTCATCATCGTTGTACGAATTGTCTTGACGAAGGTCTCTCTATTGAGGCCTTCGGTCTTGGTCATCTTGGGTGATATGACGCATTTCCTCAGCGGCCTCATCAATCTTCTTCTGAAGATCGGTGAGACGAAGCATCTTTTCCTTTTTCCTCTGGACCTATTGATGAATGGCTTCGAGGTCCCTGATTTCTTGGTCCAACTCCTCCTCCTGAGGTGTCGGACTGGTAGCCTTCATTTTTTGGCTCCTAGCTTCGCGTAATGTTTCTTGATTGACGTCTAGTGGCTGCAGTGCAGCCCCTAGCCCTGAAGACTTCTTCGGTGGCATGGCGAAGGTCACAGCTTGCCGAAGATGGTCAAGTGAGTTCACCGGAGGTGGGCGCCAATGTTGGTCACTTGTTCTCAAAAGCTATGAATCAAGAACAAGGCAACACGAATGTTAATGGTTAAAGGCCTTTGTGCTTCGAAGCATTATCTCCCTTAGGATATAATTATCTTCAGACGAAGGTCATGAAGGACATACCTTCTTCATTGCAGTGTACAGAGATATAAACATGATCGTACGAAACACAGAGAAAGTATGAATAATCATTTTATTTTATTAGATTATTCATATTATCATTATATATCCATAAACAAACATCAATGATATTAAATTACAAATGTACCTTCGGCTTGACAGAAGGTAATAATCCAAGAGTGATGTGCAAGTGATTACAAGTCAGCGTGAACAGTACGATGTTACTGTTCATCTATTTATAGGCACAGGACGCAGCCTGGGTAAAATTACATTTATGTCACTGACATTTACTATTAGCTAAAAAGTAAGCTGTCGGGGGCTAAACTATCTTTTCCCATTTTAAGTCGGTTTCATTCTCCATCGTCGTCTTTACGCTAAGCCAAATCTTCTCCGTCCACAGCTTCGGAATTGGTCCATCCTTCTTCCAGGTCGCGCCTTTCATACTATGTACACCTTTGTCTCAAAGCCGAAGCCTCCTGTGACAGTATACTGTACTGGAAGACATGTTAGTCGTGTTTTTGAGGACCTTCGGAAGACGAAGGCCTCCAACAGTTCGGTTCCAAAGAACCTAGTCCCCATTGAGGTGGTCACAAAGATCGGGTCTCTTTCAACCCTTTCCCTCTCTCAAACGGTCACTTAGACCGAGTGAGCTTTCTCCTTAATCAAACGGGTCACTTAGACCCCGCAAGGACCACCACACACTTGGTGTCTCTTGCTTTGATTACAAGTCTCTTGGGAATAAGAATGAGGAAGGAAGAAAGTGATCCAAGCAACAAGAGCACAAAGAACACGAACAAACACTCTCTCAAGTCACTAGGTGGTTGAAATGATTTTGGGAACTTGGAGAGGCTTTGATCTTTTGGTGTCTAGGAGTGAATGCACTAGCTCTTGTATTGAATAAAAACTTCAGAATACTTGTATGCTTGGAGTTGTGGTGGTTGGGAGTATTTATAGCCCTTAAGCCGTTGAGGAAGGCTGCTGTCGATGGGCGCACCGGACAGTCCGGTGTGCCACCGGCCACCGGACACTGTCCGGTGCGCCGCTACGTCACCCAAACGTTAGGGTTCGGGAGCAGTCGACCATTGGCGCCGATGTCTTCTTGTGGCACCGGACAGTCCGGTGCCACACCGGACATGACCTGTTCACTGTTCGGTGCGCCTCTGACTCTGCGCTCTGACTCTCCCGCGCACTATTCTCCACTGTAGAGCTGTCAGTGCGCTGTTGCAGTCGACCGTTGCGCTAGATAGCCGTTGCTCTGCTGGTGCACCAGACAGTCCGGTGAATTATAGCGTAGCGCGCCTGGAAAAACCTGAGAGTGGCTGGTTTGAGTTGTACGGTCCTGGTGCACCGGACACTGTCCGGTGGTGCACCAGACTGTCCGGTGCGCCGTTCTTTAGCACACTCTGGTTTATTTGCTCCTTTGTATTTGATCCCTAACTTAAATATTTATTGGTTTGTATTGAACCTTTTTGCACATGTAGAATATGTATTCTAGAGCAAACTAGTTAGTCCATATATTTGCGTTGAGCATTCAACCACCAAAATTAATTGTAGGAAAAGGTTAATCGTATTTCCCTTTCACACACCCATGGCCGACTTGGTTTCTTTATTTGCCAAAACTGGTACGCGTTGCAATGTGGCTAGAGCGCCTTTTTTCCACAACCCATCCTGCAATCACGCTTCTTACGCCGCTGTTCTGAAAGCAGCGATGGATGGTGGTGGCGCACATCGTGGAAACGGGGACAACTCTGGTAGGGGACATGGCTCTGATGGTCAGGCAGTCGTTCTAGGGGTTTTCATGGTTGCAATGGTTGGTCCGAGCAAGGAAACTTGGCTAGGCAGGCTGGTTATCATCGTTAGTTCATCGAGCTTTTGATACAAGACATAGTGGTTTTGTTCATCACGGAAGGGGGAGATCAAATTATTCTTTTTCAAGGCTTCGGATCAATGGTGGATACCAAATTCGTTCAAGGAGTGGTCAGGGGGTCGGGCATACTCAGATCCTAGAGGGTCTGCATGGTCGTCTTGGTTTTGTCCCAGGCAGATTTGTGCAGGCCAATCATGATGGTGGCCAGTTTTCATCATCTCCTTCGGGTCCTTCGTTGTCGATTGATGCTTCGACACAAGCAGTGGCTTTGATAAACAAGGCGTTTGCCATTCCTCAATTGTTAGGTGTAGCTGGTGCCTCACAGTTGGTGTCACAAGTTTCAGATGGGTCTAAATAGGAGGTGGTTTCTATTGAGAATAAGCAGGCGGTAAGAGAAGGAAATGCTCCCTTGGGCAGGGTTCATGAACATGTGGATGATCGTTTGGTACAAGGGAAGCCTCTGAACAAGGATGGTAAGAACCCTTACTGTTGGCGTTGTCTCACCAAGGGTCACACAATGCAAGGTTGCATCATTGAATTATGGTGTGACATTTTGTCACACCTGGTTTTGGAAGGCAAACCGAATGCGAACCTTGTACGTGCCAGGATTAGAAACTCACATACACAGCGATTACATAATTGGACATCATCACACATTGCTCAAAATAAATAGCGGAATAGGTACTTCATTACATCAAGATGTCCAAGACATCCACAGATTCATTACTAAACATAGTCGTTAACATTATCTAAGTGCAGAATACGAAACATAGCAGATAAGGCCTTCACAGGCAGCTGACTGGGGGTTTGCCGCTAACATAACTAGAACTTGTCGTAGTCCTGAAATTCCTCAAAGTCCTTCATGTTGTCTGCATCTCCTCCTGAGCACTGAATACAGTGGGGACAAAGATTCCCCAGAGGTCATAGTCGCCCGTTAGGTTTCTCCAGTTTGATAAACACAGTACTTGTCCCCACAGGAAGGGTGACTAACGAAACCAAATCGAAAGAACCTCGGCAGAGCAAGTACTGTGCCTCGACCCCATTGACGGCCCTACGACGAAGCCAATTACACCTCAAGTTCCTCTAATTAATCAGCTAAGGGCGTCCCCTTCCAACCTCATGGTTGTACTGTTATCCTGGGTTGGTTGTACTGTTATCACAGGTGGTACGGAGAGATACTCTGGAAACAACCTGAGTTCCCTAAAGTATCACAAGATCATCATCAGGATAACATCAGCTTATCATAATATTCATGTTGGGGACTTGTTCTCAAATGCTATGAATTAAGAACAAGGCAACACAGAAAGAAGTTAATGGTTAATGTCCTTCATCTGCCGAAGCATTATTTCCCTTAGGATATAATGATCTTCGGACGAAGGTCATGAAGGACATAACTTCATCATCACAGTTTACATCGATGAAAGGAAAAGCATATGAAACATGAGAAATAACATGAATGATCATATAACATCATTTATATATCCTTATTATATAATCATGGATGAATAAGAACAATATTGAATTACATTTGTACCTTCGGCTTGACAGAAGGCAAAAGTACAAGCGTGACGCACGAGCGAGTACAAGTCAGCGTGAACAGTACTGGAGTACTGTTCATCTATTTATAGGCACATGGCGCAGCCTGTGTGAAATTACATTCATGTCCTTCATGTTCACTATTGACTTAAGAACAATCTGTCGAGGACTAGATAGCCTTTTCCTCCTTAAGTCGGTTCCTTTTTCTGCTACTGGGTCGAAGCTCCCTTGTGCGCAGCTTCGGCGCTGGTTCAACCTTTGTCCCGCCCCTGCTTTCCTTATTGTGTACAGCTTCATCCCGAGTCCGAAGGTTCCTGTACATATATTATGCTTGAGAAACATTGTTAATCATGTTTTTGAGGATCTTCGGAAGACGAAGGCCCCCAACAGTAGCCCCTCGCAGTATTAATTTGTTATAACAACGAATTCAGATTACGACGTGAATGAAGGCCTTAAGCCGAAGGTCCAAAAAAACACCTTCGGAAATACTAGAGATCATAATTGTTGGGGGTCTGCTTCATCGCCGAAGGTCCTGTGAGAAGAAACACCTTCGGAAGATCAAAACAGAAGCGGTGCCGAAGCTACAATCCAGGGTGCTTCAGCATGACGACGCGTCTTAAGACGAAGGGCAACACCGACTTAAAGAGTAAAAGACCGTTTAGTCCATGATAACTTGTGTCATGGTTATGATTAGTTATCAAGGGCACAAATGTAATTTTGTTCGGGCTGCGTCCCATGCCTATAAATAGATGAACAGTACCCTTGTACTGTTCACGCTGATTTGTACTCGCTCGTGCATCACACTTGGACTTTTGCTTTCTGTCAAGCCGAAGGTATAAATGTAATTCAATATCGTTTTTGTTTATCCATGACAATAAAAATATATTAATAACATCATATGGTTATTCATGATTATTCATGTTGTCTTTCATATTTCATATGCTTCTTCTTATATTAATATACACTACTGATAACGAAGGTATGTCCTTCATCGCCTTCGTCTGAAGATCATTATATCCCATGGGAAATAATGCTTCGGAGGACGAAGGGCATTAAATTTTAACATTTTGTGTTGCCTTGTTCTTGATTCATAGCAGTTGAGAACAAGTCCCCAACATTGGCGCCCAACTCTGGTGAACTCACTTCCACTGTTGAGCTGATGGCTTTGTTCAACAACCAAGCTGAAGTATCTTCGGCTACGAAGCTGGTGCTTCCGATAATAGGTGGTTCAAGTTCGAAACCGGCTAACAAGAAGCAGAAGAAGGAAGCGCAGAGAAGGGTGCAGCATGTTGGGGTGCAGGGACCCTTCATCAAATCAAAATGGTCCCACATCCCAATCATCTTCTCCCAGGAGGATCTTCAACTTAAAGATTACCCTCATAATGATGCTGTGGTCATATCTTGTGTCATCAAGGGATTTCTGGTCCATAATGTTCTGGTTGATACAGGCAGTGCAGTGGATATCATATTTGCTAAGGCCTTCAGACAGATGCAAGAGCCAAAAGACAAGATTCATGATGCTACTCACCCTCTTTGTGGCTTCAGAGGAAGGCAAATTGTAGCACTCGGCAAAATCACAATGTCGGTTACCTTCGGCTTTGTTCATAACACAAGGACCGAACAGGTTGTCTTTGATATTGTTGATATGGAGTACCCCTATAATGCAATCATTGGTCGTGGAACACTTAATGCCTTTGAAGCAATACTTCATCCAACATATCTATGCATGAAGATACCTTCGGAACAAGGGCCCATTGCTGTTCATGGAAGTCAAGAAGCTGCCAGAAAGGCCAAAAGAAATTGGACAAACTCAAAAGCAATTCACAATATAGATGGAACCAAAGTATGTGAACAGTACAAATACAAAAGAGAGAAGGTTGCTTTGGCAGATCAGCCGAAGCCTATGCTTCTATGTGAAGACATAGCAGAGCAAAAGGTATTGCTAGGGTCTCAGCTATCTGAAGAACAAGAGAAAACTTTGATAAGATTTTTATTCAAAAACAAAGATGTCTTTGCTTGGTCAGCCAATGATCTCTGTGGTGTCAATAGAGATGTCATTGAACATTCACTCAATGTGGATCCATCCTTCAGGCCAAGAAAGCAAAGGCTTTGGAAAATGTCTGATGATAAAGCCGAAGGTGCTCGGAATGAAGTAAAAAGACTTCTCAGTGCTGGTGTCATCAGAGAGGTAAAATACCCAGAATGGTTAGCCAATACTGTTATGGTGAAGAAGGCCAATGGAAAATGGAGAATGTGTATTGATTTTACAGATCTTAACAAGGCTTGTCCGAAGGATGAATTCCCATTGCCAAGAATAGATTCTCTAGTAGACGCAGCAGCTTCTTCAAAGCTCATGAGTCTACTGGACTGTTACTCTGGCTACCACCAAATCTGGATGAAAAAGGAAGATGAGCCATAAACTAGCGTCATAACCCTAGTGGCACATATTGCTATCTTCGGATGCCTGAGGGGCTCAAGAATGCTGGACGAAGCTTCAGCAGAATGACAGCCAAGGTCCTTCATTCTCAGATAGGCAGAAATGTGCTGACCTATGTTGATGATATCATAGTGAAAAGCACGAAGCAAGAAAATCATATTGCTGATTTTCAAGAAACATTTGCCAATTTCAGGCAAGCTAGCCTGAAATTAAATCCAGAAAAATGTGTTTTTGGAGTGAAGAAAGGCAAGTTCCTTGGCTGTCTGGTATCAACAAAAGGAATTGAAGCTAACCCAAGCAAGATCGAAGCTATCCTTCGGATGGAGCCACCAAGCACGAAGAAAGGGGCTCAACGGCTGGCAGGAAGATTAACATCATTAAACAGATTCATATCTAGATCAGCGGAAAGAAATCTGCCATTTTTTGAAATACTGAAGTCAGCCGAAGTCTTTCAATGGGGCCCAGCACAACAAAAAACTTTTGAAGAGTTGAAACAATATTTGATTGATTTCACAACATTAACTCCACCCGCGCCAGGGGTTCCATTGCTCTTATATGTGGCAGCTTCGCATTCTGCAGTGAGTGTGGCACTGGTACAGGAGAAGCTAGATGGTCAAGCTAAAAAGCAAGCTCCAATATACTTCATCTCTGAAGTTCTAAGTCCATTAAAGAAAAATTACACAGAATTGGAGAAGGTATTATATGTTGTGTTAATGGCTTCCAGAAAGCTTCGACATTATTTTCAAGCATACCACATAATCGTTCCTTTGTCACAACCTCTAAAGGACATCATGAGGAACAGAGAGGCTACTGGAAGGATTGGAAAATGGGCGGCAGAGCTTAATGAATTCACCATTGATTATGTGCATAGATCTTCAATTCAGTCACAGGCGTTAGCAGACTTCATCGCTGACTGGACGCCAGGGGCTCAGGAAGAAGAGATAAATAAAGATGCCGAAGCTTGGACAGTGTTCTACGATGGTTCTTGGGGAGCCTTCGGCGCAGGAGCAGCTGCTGTTATAGTAGCACCTTCGAAAGTCAGAACATGTTATGCAGCCAAGCTAGACTTCAGTTGTACAAATAACATTGCCGAATACGAAGCACTCCTGTTGGGGCTTTGAAAGTTAAGGGCAATGGGAATAAGAAGGGCTATTCTAAAAACTGATTCTCAAGTCATTTCTGGCCATATAGATAAAAGTAGCAAGGCAAGAGATCCGAAACTTGAAAAATATTTGGATACAGTCCGAAGGTTGGAGGCTTCCTTCGAAGGTTTCTCTGTCAAGAACATTCCAAGAGGCAAAAATGAGCATGCAGATCTGTTAGCCAAATCAGCGGCTTAGGGGCTCCCTCTACCTTCGGAAGTATTTTTTGAAACAATAAAGGCACCTTCGGTTGAACTCATGGAGAGAGCAGTGCTCGCCATTTCTCCAGTACATAGTGAAGATTGGAGGACTGAAATCATATCTTTCCTCCAGGGTAACTGCCTCTCGGACGACAAAGTTTATAATAAAAGAATGGAAGCAAGAACAAGACCGTATATCATAATAGAAGGGGAATTATACAAACATGGAGTTTGCTCCCCCCTTCTCAAGTGTTTATCCAGAACTGAAGGTATAGAACTAATGAAGGAGATACATGCAGGATTGTGTGGATCTCATATTGGGTCTAGGCCTTTGCTGGGAAAGGTTTTTAGACAGGGATTTTACTGGCCGAAGGCAGCTTCGGATGCAGCAGATATGGTCCAAAAGTGCGAAAATTGTCAAAAATGTGCAAGAGACCAAAAATAACCTTCGTCATTAACTCAGTTAATACAACCAACATGGCCATTCAAAGATGGGGCCTGGACTTGTTAGGACCACTTCCACCAGTGCAAGGTAATTTGAAATATGTCGTGGTGACTGTAGAATATTTTTCTAAGTGGATTGAAGCAAAGCCTTTGGCTACAATAACTTCGGTTACAGTCTAGAAATTCTTCTGGCAGAATATCGTTTGTCACTTTGGTGTGCCGAAGGCTATAACTGTGGACAATGGAACACAATTTGATGCCAAAACTTTCAAAGATTTCTGCAACCAGATTGGCACGAAGATTCATTTTGCATCAGACAGGCACCCGGAGTCAAACGGGCTGGTCGAAAGAGCAAATGGTACTATAATGACGGGAATAATGAAGTTAATCTTCAATCAACCCAGAGGAAAGTGGCCAGATGAGTTGATTAAAGTGGTGTGGAGCCACAATACAACTATATCAAGGTCAACAGGTTTTACACCATTCAAGTTATTGTTTGGTGACAAAGCTATAACCCCAGAAGAAGCCAAGGCAGGATCAATTAGAACAATAGCTTCGGCAGAGGATGAAGCTGATTATTCTGTGGCAAAAGATGTTATAGAAGGGACCAGACTTCAGGCTATGAAGAATATCAATAAATATCAAGCCGAAACAATAAAATGGCGTGACAGAAAAGTTTGGCTGAAAAACATTAAGCCAGGGCATTTGGTACTTCGGAGAGTGGCCAATCCAGACACAGTAGGCAAGCTACAGCTGAAGTGGGAAGGACCCTTTCTGGTGGTATCTTCGTCAAGACCCGGTTCTTACAGATTGAAGGATATGGACGGCAACGACATTCCTAGATCTTGGAATGCGGATGAGCTTCAACGATATTATGTGTAACTTGATGTAATCTTTTTTCATTTTTCCTATGGCACCCTTTTCCTTTCCAAAGGGGGAGAAAGGTTTTTAATGGGGCCATAGTTTGTAATTTTTCCTTTCTTATCCAGCTCTACGAGAGCAAAATCCCCCAAAAATATATAAAATGTAAAATCTGAGCATGCACCATCGAGTGCAGAAAAAGAAAAAGAAACAGGGAGAAGCTTGAAAGTCATCCCTAAGGGGGTGCAGAGCACGACGAAGCTACAAAAAGTCGTTCCTAAGGGAGCGCAGCGTAAGTTTTCTGCTCAAAAGTCGTTCCTAAGGGAATGCAGAGCCAAATACTGCCGAAATATAAGGCGAAGAAGTTCAAAAGACGTTTCTAAGAGAATGCAGAACTTACACCAAAAAGTCAACGGTGATACCGCCGAAATAGAAGGCGAAGAAGTTCAAAAGACGTTCCTAAGGGGATGCAGAACTTACACCGAAAAATAAGCGGTGCAGCCAAAAAATAAACGACAAAGAGATTTCAGCTATTCCTAAGGGAATGAAGAGTTTTGATGTGGCTTCGTAAGCATGTGTCTGGACATTCATTTGCACAATACATCACATCATTCATTGCATTCATATACATTCATTTAGACATACATAGGATCATCATCATCATATCATACAAATACAGTCAGTTGTTTCGGCTCTAATGACAAGGCTTCGGCGAAAGGAAAAGAAGCAGATTTATGCTTCGTTGTGTACAAAAAGAAGGGAAGGTGTTTTTCGCCTTCGGCTCAAAAAGTACAAGTTTCGTCCACATCAAAGCAGTTCATACATGGACGGAAAGGTAAAAATATATTACAAGGTATAGACAAATTTACAGAGTAGTATCTGATTCTTAAATTACAATATTTTTTTACAAGAATAATTCAAAAGTTTCTCTAAAGTTTTTTCATAGCAATGTCTTCGGCTTCAACACCATCCGCTAAGCTTCGGATCATCCACCAAGCTTCGGATCATTGCTCTTTGGGTTCGTCATCCTGTACACAACAAAGCGTTATAAGGTAAATTCAAGTTTCAAGGAAAAGGTAAGCACAAGGTATGAGTTTATTACCGGTTTGAGATGACGTCGAGCTTTGTCACCAGCCAAGCTTCGTCCACCCTTTGCCCAAATTTGAGTTACAAATCTGTTCCCAATGCTCCGAGCCAGGCCGGGGATGACATTCAAGTCCGCTGGTGATAAGCTGAAGTTTGGCCTGTTTACAATATTCCCATGTGTGCAACCAGCCTTCATAAAAGCTACAGCTGTGCCACGAGAAGCTAGCAGAACGCAGAAGTCACCATGCCCAACTATGACTTCATCAAGCGCATCAACTTCGCCTTCAATATCATCGAAGATGCCTGGCAGGTCTTCGGCTGAAGGTTTAAACTTTTCAGAACTGGATCCAACTGAGTTGAAGACCTGCTTCAGTCGTTGCACGCAACGGTTGCCGAAGTTTAGACATTTATCTTGAAGTTACTTCAATGGCTTTTGCAAGTTCGAACTTTTGCAACTTCAGCTTCAAGCTTTGCATCAAAATCCTTCTTCTCTTGTGCGGAGCTTTTTGATTTCGTGGAGAGTTCACTGTTTAATTTAGCAATCTTGGCTTGGGCTTCTGCCAGCGAACCCTCCATTGTTTGAATCACGAAATCTTTCTTCTCCAGAGCAACTTCGTGATCTTTAATTTTGGCCTCTAAGCCCTCAATTATAATCTCATTTTTCTTGTCCTCAAGGTCTTGTTGCATCCTCAAGGTTTTACTTAGTAGTAGACTTTGAAAAATAACATTCATTAGAAGCAACCTTCATCTCGAAAATAATAAAAAAAGTTAAGGCAGGAATTTTACCTTAAAATTAGAATAAAACAAGCTACCGGCGATATGTTGCCGCCGGTATCTGCTGAGGTCGGCCTCAAGCTTCGGAAAGCTAACACTCTTCGATAGAGTGCTGACAACCTTCGCTCCAGTCCAGTCCCGGAGACATCCTAAGCTCTCTTCGTCAACGCCACCGAAGAGCAATGCTCCTGGTTGATAGCCGCATGATATTGCATAATCCCTTAGCTCTTCCTTCTCAGCCTTAGACAACTTATGCCCAAGTATGTTTTGAAAATTAAAATCCTTTTCTTCCGAAGTATCTTTGGCAATCTTCTTCTCGTTCCCCTTCTCTTTCCCGGGCGCTGGGGCCAGAGTTTCTTCGGCAGCTGCAGCAGCTTCTTCCACAGCCATGTTCAAAAGCATCTTATCAATATCAGAAAAAGTGCTCTCTAGATTTGTATCTTCGACTGTCTCAGCTTCGACAGTTGCAGCTTCGGTGGGGGCAGCCTCGGTAGCTGCAATGTCTTCAGCAACCGGTGTTTTTGACGCCGAAGCCGATGGTGGTGTTTCTTCAATAGTATCAATAACAGTAATAATCCTTCGCCTTTTTTCAGCAGGCTTCTTGATTGTCGCAGGCTCCTCCTTCTGTAAAAGCTTCATCAGTTGTGGCCCTTGTGGACTTAGCTTGAGAGGTAAAGATTCGGTCATTACCTTTAAAATTTTGTCCACATCAGCAGTAGGAGGCGTTGAAGGAACTTCTTCCTCTATATCAGTTGTTCTTAGCTTCGCAGCCACAACTTTTCTTTTCTTCGGAACAGCCACCTTCGGCTCAGGGCTGGATTTTTTCTTCTTTAAAGATTTCTCATCTTCTTCTATCATTCTAGCAGCTTGTCTCTTCATAACACTGACAACTCTTTTCGCTTTGGCCCTTCGGCACCCTTGCTTAATCGTTCATAGTCAGGGTATTCAAATTTCAGGACATCCATTACTCAGTTTAGCCTTTGTTTCGGTCGGGCCGAAGGCCGCGGTCATCAATTGATCTTCTTTCTTAGTATAGTTGCCCAAAATTTCATTGCACATAGCTTCAATCATTTCCAACCATTCTTGGCAAGGCTCTTTGAAATGTTTCTTGAACTTGAAGTGATAGGGCAGTCGAACAAGTTCATTCTTTTTCTTTTCTCCTTTAAGCTTCGGCATATTCCATTCCTTTAACGTCGGATATACTCTATTGGCTAAGTATTCCTGCACCAAATCTCTAGTACCTATATGCTTAGACACAACTCAGAATTCGCCCACAGCTTCTTGGCATGGTGACCCTTGCAGCATGTCACACAGGGGCCTAGTTAACCCAAAGGTTAGGACTAGTGGGCTCTGAACTATCTTCTCCTTCTTCTCATCAACCTTAACATAAAACCACTCATTCTTCCAACCGGTTGGCCATTTGGTGCGATAGCTGACCACCGGAGTCTTCATATCTTTCCGATAAGCAAAGTTGTAACAGCCAAAATTCTTGTGAATCCCATCTTCTCTAGCCTTCGTCTGATAATGAAGCTCGTGCACCCAGCAGAAAGCTTCGGCAAGCGGCTCTACTCCTTGGCTTTGAAGAGCCCAGATAAAGACGCTGAGCCTAACAATGGCGTTAGGAGTCAGCTGATGAAGATAAATTTCGAAATATTCCAAAACATCCCTAATCATTTCATGCAAAGGAAACCTCAATCCTGCTTTGAAGAAACTTCTGAAAACTACCACCTCATCATTTTCTGGCTTCGGAGTGGTTTCTTCCCCGCCAAAATGAATCAGCTTCTTCTCGGCTCCCCCGAAGTAGCCTAGCTTTAACATCATGGGCATATCAGCCGTAGAGACAGTAGACTTTCCAAAATCCAAGTGGCTGGGTTTGGATGGCATGACGGTGTTATAATCTATCTCTTCTTCATCAGCATTACCCTCTTCAATGTCAGCCTGTTCAGCTTCGGAAGCAGGTGCACCTTCGTCAGAGGCACCCTCTGTTACAACCAGTCCCGATTGCCTCATTACTTCGGAGATTGGGGCAGTATCAGCAGCTTCGGCCTCCTCTCCGTCGCGCGTAATTCTAGTTGTTGAACACACTCTAGCCATTTGATACTGAATTTCTCACGGTTTTGACGAAGTTGATGACTTTTTGCAATTTTGTCGAAGCTCCCTCTTATGACGAAGCTAAAACAAGACGATGTTTTGATTGAGAATACGATGAATAAGCTTCGGCTATGGTCAAATTTTTCAACAGCACAACAGTGCAATAGTAATAAATGTTGTGGTAACTTCACATCTACACGTCTGTTTATATAGTGCTGCAGGTGGGAAGGTGAATCGCCAAGCCGCTCGCACACGCTGAACAGTCGCCCGCAACCACTAAACGGTGGACCATAATGCATGAGAAGGTGAATCACCAAATTGCGCGTACCTGTCGTATGGTGGGACCACCTCGTACTCAAAATATTTAATCGTTTCTCAACAACGAGCTCAGGGAAGGTGTTTTTCAGACCTTCGGCATTCTGAAGCCTAAGAGAATTTTTCATGGGTCGAGCTCGTTACGAAAAACGATCTGGCAACGTGAAGGGGCTACTGTTGGGGTCTGCTTCATCACCGAAGGTCCTGTGAGAAGAAACACCTTCGGAAGATCAAAACAGAAGCGGTGCCAAAGCTACAATCCAGGGTGCTTCGGCATGACGACACGCCTTGAGATGAAGGGTAGCACCGACTTAAAGAGTAAAAGACCGTTTAGTCCATGATAACTTGTGTCATGGTTATGATTAGTTATCAAGGGCACAAATGTAATTTTGTCCGGGCTACGTCCTGTGCCTATAAATAGATGAACAGTACCCTTGTACTGTTAACGCTGATTTGTACTCGCTCGTGCATCACGCTTGGACTTTTGCTTTCTGTCAAGCCAAAGGTATAAATGTAATTCAATATCGTTTTTGTTTATCCATGACAATAAAAATATATTAATAACATCATATGATTATTCATGATTATTCATGTTGTCTTTCATATTTCATATGCTTCTTCTTACATTAATATACACTGTGATAACGAAGGTATGTCCTTCATCGCCTTCGTCTAAAGATCATTATATCCCATGGGAAATAATGCTTCGGAGGACGAAGGGCATTAACTTTCAACATTTTGTGTTGCCTTGTTCTTGATTCATAGCACTAGAGAACAAGTCCCCAACAATAATTATAACCATCATCATTAAACATCATCATAAAAGTATCCAAAGTTCTTCTAATCAAAGCGGATCCCAAGGCTGCTCTTAACCGTGAGCATGGCTGATATACCAGTTTCTTACACTCTGCAGAGGTTGCACACTTTACCCACGAGTCGTGATTTCCGTTCCGCGCGGAGGTCATGACTCTCCATTGATCACTACCAAGATGACTTGGCAGGGTCTCACTATGTAGCCTTTACAAAGATTCCCCAGAGGTCATAGTCGCCCATTAGGTTTCTCCAGTTTGATAAACACAGTACTTCTCCCCATAGGAAGGGTGACTAACAAAACCAAATTGAAAGAATCTCGGCAACTAGCCTCGGTAGAGCAAGTACTGTGCCTGGACCCCATTGACGGCCCTACGACGAAGCCAACTACACCTCATATTCCTCTAATTAATCAGCTAAGGGCATCTCATTCCACTCTCATGGTTGTACTGTTATCCCGGGTGGTCACTCAACGAACAGGTCCTTATGGAGAGATACTCAGGAAACAACCTAAGTCCCCTGAAGTAACAAGATCATCATCGGGATAACATCAGCGTATCATAAATATTCACATCATGTTCGTTGATTAAGTTAAAGCAGTAGCATAAAGCTAACCATGATAAGCCAAAAGGTAAACAAGGAAGGTAAATACAGACTAGTTAATCCTTAGGTTTCAATAAAGTAATGTGGGACAATAAATTATAAAGTATGTAGAACATAATGGATCATAGGACACTTGCCTTCACCATGTTGTTGCTCAGGAAGGTCTTCAGCAACACACTGAGGAACCACGGGCTGCTCGTTGTCTAAACAAAGCGATCATGCATTCAATACATTTAGATAAAGACAAAAGAACAATGCACCAAATATATGCAATCAAGTGAACACAAATTTGACAGAGCAGTATAAACACAAAAAGTAAACCTAGGTGCTGGGTGAACTGGTACACTTAGAGATTTGTGATTCCCTAAATGTTATCCATCTCCATGGATTAAATAATTTAGTTCCACTATTTTAGTGAGACACAAAATTATACCAGGGATAAATTCATACATGACATATTATTAATCTCACAAGATTAAACACCTAAGTACCATTAGGGTTTTCCCTTCTTATTTTCTTATTTCATAAACAAATTATTACATATACTAACCTATAGTCTAGGCATAAAATTAAAGTGTACAGACAGTGAATGATCATAATTTATTTGAACAAATAATAATCCTATGAACATTTTGTAATTTGAATCACTCAACTTGGAGTTCATATGCAAAAGATATGAAATAAAAAGTTTTGAAGTTTAAAATACAAAATTAGGCCTAAATCTGTGATTAAATACAAGGTTGGGGTCTGTTTGCAAGAAACCATGAAACCTAGGGACGGTGGGTTGAATCTCAGAAAGCCGAGGGTTTCTTTAACAAAAAGGTCACGCGAAGGGGTATCGATTCTGCTCAGCCGTCAGATCTTAAATCAACGGCCGAGATTAGATCTGTGCGAGCGCGCGCGGACGCGCAACGGGCGCTGACAGGTGGGCTCGGGAGGGGGGGTTGAGACGCTGACACGTAGGGCCCACGGGTCAGTAGTACGCCGAGGGCGCGCTAGCCATAGGATCACAGATCAGCGGCTCTGGTTCCACTAACCGCACGAACCGTTATCCACGAATCTGGGCCTTCAGATCAAAACTGGATGGTTAGGATGGGCACCAAGGGGCTTTACCTTCTCTGACCGGCCAGGGGCGGCGCAACTGCCGGAGACGAGGTAGACTGGGGCTCCTAGGGCGCTAGGGGTCGTTCTGGGTAGCCAGAAAGGTTTGGGAGGACTCGGTGAATCTTATGGCGAGGTCAGGATTGCAGGAATGGGGCTGAGGCGACCAGACGACGGAGGGGGAGTCCTCAGCAGACCGGGGGATAGTCCGGCGAGCAATCGCGCGTGACTAGGGGCATACCAGGGGTAATTAGGGGCGGGGTTAGATCAGTTACTTTGAGAGAAGGCTCAGGGACTCACGAACAGCGTCCGAGGCACGACGAGGACACGGGTCAACGGCGGCAAAGCTGCGGCGGGGCAAAGAGAGAACCGATGAGCGTGGACCAAGAGAAACAGAGGGGGAGGGGGCGAACCGAGGGGTGTCCCGGGTCGCGGGTGACGAGGCGATGCTCAACGAGGCAATAGACACAGCGAGGGCTCGATGACGACCTCAGAACGGGCGCAAGACCACGGCGAACGGTGATGGAGCTCCCTAGGTGTGCACGTGGTGCAAGGCGAGTGCTGAGGGCTGCAAGTGCACGAGTGAGGGGGAAGGGGAGCGAGTGGGGCACTGGGCAGGTATAAAAGGGTCGAGGTGGGGACGGGCGCGGCCTCGGCGTGCGTCGTGGGCGCGGAATCCATGACGACGCGCAGGTCATGTGCGGGCGGTTCGGGAGGGAAGGGTTCGACAGACGGGACCCGCAGGTCAGCGAGAGCGGGCGAGCGAACCGGCGGCCGGGCTGATGAGTGGGGTCCGTGGGACAGCGAGAGAAGGTGTGCGCGTATGGAGGAGATCGGTGCCGACAAGTCGGCCCTACTGGGCAGCGAGAGGGAGATAGAGAAGAGAGAGCAGGCGAGAGACGACGCTGACAGGCGGGGGCCACCTGTCAGAGAAGGGCGGACGCACGTGAGACTGGGCCGGCTTGGGCTAGTTGGGCTGAAATGGACTTTTCCTTTTTCCTGGAATTTCTAATTGCTTATCTATTTTATTTTCTTTATGGATTCAAATCAAATTCAAACACCAATTCAAATTCAAATAATTTCAAACATGTGCATCAAACAAAAGAATAATTTAGGTTCAACATGATGCAACAATTCTTGACTCATATAGTTTTGACAAAATAAATAATTACTCCCTCATCTAATTAACTTAATTCTAATCAAAAGAAAGAGAGGGAGAGTCTAGAGAGGGACAAGAGGTAACACCTGAATTTTGTAGGTACTAGGTTAGTGCCCGTGCGTTGCAACGGGGACATATAATATCTCGATAACTTATATATGCACATATGTGTTATATAGTCATGATATAGAGGATGACATATATGCGAGCTATCCGGGATGACATCAAAGAGAAACTTGGACCTATGACGCACGGGCACTCACCTAGTGTATTATATAAGATAGGTCAGTGCCCGTGCATTGCATCTAGAACATATAATATCTCGATAACTTATATATACATATGTGTTATACGATTATGAGATGGATGACAACATTCGCGAGCCGTCCGTAATGATATCAAAGAGAAACCCAGGCCTACAACGCACATGCACTCACCTAATAGTGTATTATATAAAATATAAAAACCTAAATGTCAAACAATATTATTTGCTAATCCATCTTACCTATATAATGCTTTGCATCTTTCTTTGATGAGCGATGTAGCTCATATGTTCATATCCAGCTATTATACCAATGCACCATAGTTTTCAGCTGAAGGGTGGTCCTTAGAGCCACTATCATATGTTGACCTAGCATTTCTACCATACACTGGTGGTGGTGGTGGTCTGGTGGATTGGAGGATATATTTGGTTCTGCTTTCTTGATCTCCACCGACAAACAAAGCAAATGACCTAAGCCTGGTCAAAGTCCCTTCCATTAATTACTATTAATTTAATCAGTCATGGACCAATAGAAAATTGGTTTGGATTTGTGAGTGCGGTGAGAGGAAAATAACTTATGCATAATTCGTTAGCAAGTAGATTTAGAAGTGTAGAAAAATGAGAAGACACTTTGAATGAATTGTACAATAGGAATATAACATGCATATAAATGAATGGCATGAATGAATGAGACAATTCAATGTGAGGCATATAACTTAAGAAAAAAAACACTATTCAACTGGTGCAATTCAAAGGTTCTTTGATCAATAGTTGACCTTCTCAACGTTTGTGACAATAGATTCTTAAAGAATGTCAGCATATCCACTAGATAACAATTGGCATGCCCGCTCATGTGTATTGTAAAGCTTGTCTCTCACATCACCGAGTATAATGTGATATGGCTTACTCGAAGGAACCTTCTTCGAGAACTCTGTTACAGAGGAAACAATGGTTAATAGGAATAGCCAAGTTTAGCAATCTACCATCTAAAAATTCTGAAACAAAAAAACCTAAATGTCAAATAATATTATTTGATAATCCATCTTACCTATAAAGTGCTTTGCATCTTTCTTTGACGAAGCGATGTAACTCATATGTTCGCGCCCAGTTATTATACCAATGCACCATAGTTATCAGCTGAAGGGTGGTCCCTAGAGGCACAACCATATGATGACCTAGCATTTCTACCATACACTGGTGATGTGGTGCATTGGAGTATTTATTTGGTGCCGCTTTCTTGATCTCCACCTACAAACAAAGCAAATGACCTAAGCCTAGTCAAAGTCCCTTCTATCAAATAAGCATGATTTCCCATGGAATAGCACAACTGGTGACTTGCAATTGAAGAATGCATTTTCCTTTTGTTGACATTACTTTACATATTTTACCGTAGGTAAAATGGAGGGGATGACCATTTGTGCCATTTCTATAAGGAACTGCAGGCTATCTTCGAACCAACAAGGTCAATCATATTTCCATTTGTAAAAAATCATCTACAACTTGCTCAGATTGAAAAACTATAGATCCAAAGTATCGAGAATGTTTGGTCTCATGATCAAACATAATCTAGTGGTCTACCACAGTCCCATATCTTGCAAAGAATCTATTAAAATCTTCTTATCAAGGTTAACAAATAGAACATTCATCAAGGAAAAATCAATGTAAAACAAAGCTGATCCATCATCTAACATACTGATGTTACCTTCTGTTAGTGTTGAGGGAAGCCCACCAGCAAATTTCTTTTTAGTCTTGAAATCCTTAGAGGTAGACTACACTGATCCTTTTGGTATGGTTCTCTTAATCTCAACTTGGGAGTAAGCAAAAGGAAGTATTACATAATTTTCAAAGTGCCCCCGAAGAAAACCAGGGATGAGACCGGATCTAGGTGAATGGTACATCTAGGGGGAGGGAGGGGGAGTGGTGGGGGCGTACCTAGGACGAACACGACATCTAGCACAGTGCAGTGGGCGCTAGCCGAGCGATCCAGCATGCGGATGTGCTTAGGAAGGCGTAGCAGGAGCTCGACGCCATCGTCGGCCGCAACCAAAACATTTGGTCTCCGAGTCGGACCTCCCGCACCTCACGCCTTCAAACTCATCCCTTTCGGCGCCAGCTAGAGGATCTACGTGCCATCCCTCCATCGCGGGCACCATAATAACAACATAGGCGCTAGGGACGGATAGGGTTTCGGTCGACTCGAACGTAGGGGGTCAGGATGACAGCGCAAGAAGAGGTAGGAGGTGAAGGGGCAGGGCAGAGCGGGTAGGGTTCTGGTCGGCCCAGGGACGCATGGGCAGCGACACGGTTGGGGGCAGACAGTTGGGCAAGAGAAACGGCAAGAGGGAGGGGCAGGGAGGGAAGAAGAAGTTGTAGAGACTTCGTCATCGCTGTGCGGTTTCGTTGGAGTCGTTGTTGTGCGCGTGAGAGCCAAAAGGAGACTTGGGAGAGAAATAACGTTCGGCAGTTAAAATAAAATAAACCACCACCATGTAACACAAAACAACTGTAGGTGGCTTGGTTAAGTGTGAGCTCCTCTAGAGAATCGGTCAGAGTTTGATTCCTGCTCACCACATATTTTTGCCGTGCGTGAGGGAGGCTACGGCTAGTGGTAGAACAGTGAGGGGCAGGCTACCCTTATAGCCTTAATCTCTACTACTGCAAGGGTAGCCTGCCTCCTTTGCGTTCTGCCGTTAGACAATCCTAGCCGCCCGTTCTATCGTTTTATGTCGTTTGATCCCGCAGCAGTCCGCTCTTCGATCCCACCCACTGCCCCTGCAGACATCATGCGCGGATGGCTGCCGTCTGCCAGACGTGGCTCGTGGCGGTCGCGTGGGCGACGGCTTTAAAATTTCAGCTCCTGTTGCTCCTCCTCCCGCCTGCGGACGTGACTGGCGTCTACTGCTACCTCAGCGATTGTCGCAAACACATGTTGCCCGGGCCCCGCTACTTCGGCTCGTACGACGCTGGCTGGTTCTTCCTTGTCGCCTACGGCCAGACTTGCGGGCACTAGCTGCTCAACATCTGCATCGGAGACTCTCGTGCGCTACCCGACGTGCTCTTCAGCCTCGCCGCTCACAAAATCCACAGAATGGTCGTCCTCGCAGCCATATAGGGAGGAGCAAAAGGACAGCTTAAGTAATCGCTTGAATGGGCAGATACGAGATACAAGTCACCAAAGCATCTTCTTGTTCCAGAATAGACTTGGTTTTTATCTCCATCTGTTCTTCTCCGGTGTTGTAACAGGGCCCAATATCCTTCGTACTGTACAATCACCATATCTTGTTCTTGAGCCAAAACAACATCAATAATACCCCAATGACAATGGCGACAGGAGCATACTTCCGAATCAACGCCTTGCAATTTGAAAATTTTGGATGTCAACGAAACGATAAGGCCAAAACAGTTGAGGTGTAACACCCGGTTTTAATGAAACAAAGCCGGGTGCATCTCATACATGCGCCAAGAAGACAACATATATAATAACAGAGTGTATAGAGATAAATGTCATAAATCATCAGAGTATTTATTACATAGCGGAAGTCTTATTACAAAATAAAGATAAATATAAAACGAACTAAGGATCGTCGGCGCCAATGTCGACTGAGAAACGCCACCTAGATCAGATCGAACTCCTCAGTGTTAGGCGGCTCCTCCTGAACCACCTGATCATCTCCTGTGGGGGGGTGTGAGACAGCAAGAGTGAGCTCACATACGTTCATAGCTCAACAAGTCGTGGGGAATAATGTGGCATGAACTCACCAAAGGTGGGAGTTCATGAAGTGTAAGGCTGATCAATGAAATAAAGGCTGAAGCTGAGCATTGCTTTTATAAGTTGGTCAAAATTTTATTAGCAGTTACTAAGTGTAAGTGAATACCAAACCATAGTAATAATAAGTAAAAGTAATAATAAAATAATCCCAAATGCAATGATATGACAGATTAAGTTTAAGTTCCATAATTTAATCATGTGAGTGTCCGAGCCGCTCATGACCGTGAGCACGGCTAGTATACCAGTTTTACACTCTGCAGAGGTTGCGCATCTTTACCCACAAGTCGTGTTACCCATCTGCCACAGAGTTGATCAGACTCCATACACCTCTTCCTAGGAAGCGAGGCAGGGTATCACTACGAGGCCTTTACAAAGTTCCACTAGCTTCAGACTACCCGCTACAGTTTATAGGAAGATCCAGTACAGGGTTCCTGGCTGACCGCCATCGCAGCAAAATCAACCAGGGACCCCCCTGCACTAACCTCTCCCCTACTGCCCTTGCCCCTTTCGGGTAAGGTAGCCCTCCCCTAGCTTTCCTAGTTAATCAGCCAAGGGCGTCCCATTAAACCCTTGTGGTAGCACTGTTTTCCCGGGTGGTTCTCCATGTTCCCATTAACATAATGATCTTAACATGAACAAGGAAGAATAAAACAGATAACAATAAATAGTATAACAATGAGTGATGAATATCTCTATACCCAAATCCACATAAAGCAATAGCATGTACTACCCAAAACTTTAGTAGTAAAACCAGTGGTGAAACAAGGTATAAAGATAGTCAAATCTAGGGTATCCTATTGGGTCCCATCAAAATTATCCTATGCAGATCATTATGAATAATAAGAACATGAATGGGTAAAAGAAGTGATCAAGGGCACAACTTGCCTTCCACGAGCTCCTGCTCAGCTACTTCAACTTGTTGAAGCTCAGGTTCCACAGTGGGTTGCTCGTCTACTCGCATCAATACAATACATACATGGCATAGCATAAATTAACATCACATCAAACATGCAAATAGAATATACAGTAATAAACTAGACATTAAAACAAGATCACAGGAACTGGAATTATTAAATTTGGAGTTATATATTTTAAGTTATGAATTTTCTAAGGTTTTATGCATTTAATACAAGATTAAGTACTAAAATAATTCCAATGTGCTTTTCATGCCAAAACAGTGGCACAAATAGACAGACAATAATTTTATGAAATTTTAGGAACTGGAATGGTCTAATTTGGAGTTCATATGCATTTACTATGAATTAAACAAGTTTTAACATTTATTTATGCACTAAAAATTAATTTCAGATATTAATTTCTGATTTTTAAAGCTCTCTGGATCGGGCCTCAATTATAGGAAACTGCAGGGGCTAGACGGCAAAATATCCTATGACTCAGAGCGCTGTACAGGGTGGACGGCGGGTTGATTTACGTAAAAGGCAGGGTCTCTTTTATAAAACATACCCGCGAAGGGGTATGGACGGTTTCTGGCCGCTAGATCGCGAATCAAGGGCCACGATTAGATTTAGGTTATAATCCACCAGTACACGATGACCGCCCTCGGATTGAGGATCTACGGCCCGGATCTACTCACCCCATCTTCCGCTCTACACCGTTCATCACAAATGGACGCCTCGGATTTAATCAAGCGAAACGGTATGTTGCGGTCTAATCTAGACCGTATGCCCTAGATCCAACGGTACATGATCGTCGTCGTCTACCCGGCTCATGGCCACGGCGGCGCCATTCCTTGCGGCAAGAGTCCTACCGGCGATCACCGTCCCGACTATTCCGAGCACATCACACCTATTGCTCTAGAGCAAAACCAAGGTAATGACCGCACGAATATGGAGGTTGGGTGCTCACCAGCGATTAGGGCACGGAGGTCTCTGGCGACGGCGAGGTGCGGCTCTGCGGTGAAGATCGACTACGGCGACGAATTGCCGTGGTAGATCAGCAGTTCAACTCCCCTTATCGCCTCCGTGTAGACCCCCGATGGCTCTAGGAACCCCACGACCATGCCCGACAGCTTCTACGGCGATGGTTGGGAAACTCCCCGGCGGCGGCAATTTTCACCCGTGCGGTGCGCGACGGCGTACCGGTGAAGAGGAGCTGGGGAATAAGAGAGGAGAGGAGAAAATAGCGCGTGCGCTACCTACTTGTATCCCGTTCGGGAGGCCGGGGAGTGGGCGCGAGCTGGTCAAGCCACCGGCGGAGTTCGCGGCGGCAGTTGCGCGAGGATCCGGTGGGAGGGAGGAGCTGACAGTATGGGCCCACCTGTCTGAGAAAGAGTGATCCGCGCGCGAGGAGGCTGAGTGAATGGCCAGTGGCCCCGGCTTGTCAGCGTAGGTGGCATTGCCAGCGCGGGATAGAGTAAGTTGGGCCGCCAGGGGCAGATTCGGCCCAGTTAGGGTTTTGGTCTTTTTTTTCTTTTATATTTTCTGTTTTCTTTTCTTTCTCTCTATTTCCTAATCCAATTTGGATTCAAGTTTTAAATTCAAACTTCTATGCAGATTTTGTGCTCAGATTATATTGTGAATTTAAGAAGTATTTGTTTGGGAAATATAAGGTTTATTTATGTTTTGTACACTTTCTTTTCCAAATTTCCAAGTTTATAAATTAGGGCAAAACCTCCTTTCCACTATTAATGTGTTTTTATTATGTTTATTTTTATAATTAATGCACAAGCAGTTAAACTCCAACATGATGCATCATTCTTTTATTTAGTACATTTATTGTTAGCCAAGGATAATTCCATGGTTTGAAATATGCAAAAATGGAAATAATAACACAAGTGGTCAATTAAACTCTTTATATCCCTCAATTCTTGGACTTCCCACTACTCTTGTCATTTGGGTATTACAAATCCTACCCCCCTTAAAAATAATCTCGTCCTCGAGATTTAAGAAGAACTAGAGAAAAGGTGGGGAAAATCTATACGAAGCTCTTCTTCTCTTTCCCAAGTTGCTTCATCTTCACCGTGGTGGCTCCATTGAACTTTGCACATCTTAATCACCTTATTCCTTGTAACTCGAGTCAAAGTGTCCAGAATCTTAATAGGGTACTCAGCATAAGTCAAATCATCTTGAACACTAAGGTCCTCCATTGGTAACTGTTCCTCAGGCACCCTGAGGCATTTCTTCAGCTGAGATACATGAAATACATCATGAACATCCGCGAGATGATCCGGTAACTCCAATTGATATGCAACTTCTCCCACTCGCTTTAAGATTAAAAAGGGTCCGATAAAGCGAGGGGACAACTTTCCTTTGACTTTGAATCTTCTCATACCACGAAGTGGTGAAACCTTGAGGTACACATGATTCCTTTCCTTAAATTCCAATGGTCTTTTTCTATTATCCGCATAGCTCTTTTGCCTGATCTGAGCTACCCTCAAATTCTCTCGAATTATACGAACTTGTTCTTCTGCCTCTTGAATAAGTTCAGATCCAAAGAATTGTCTTCCCCTAGTCTGATCCAATATAGAGGAGTCCTGCATTTCCTACCATACGGAGTCTCGAACGGTGACATCTTCAGATTGGCCTGGTAACTATTATGAGAACACAGCATAAGGTAGACTCTTGTCCCAACTACTACCATGCTGAAGGGCACAAGCTCTCAACATATCTTCCAATACTTGATTAGTCCTTTCAGTCTGTCCATCAGTCTGAGGGTGATAGGTTGCACTAAATTTCAACTTCGTATCCATATTCTCATGAAAACTTTTCCAAAGTCTGGAGGTGAACTGTGATCCTCTATCCAAAATGATCTTCTTCGGTACACCATGTAGAGACACAATCCAAGCCATATTTAACTCAGCCAATTGAGATCACTTATAAGTAGTCTTGATCGGAATGAAATGAGCCACTTTGGTCAGTCTATCCACCATAACTCATATGGAATCTCATCCTCTCGGGGCGCGAGGCAATCCAGTCTTGAAGTCCATACCAATCTTTTCCCACTTTCACTCGGGTATCTTCAGTGGGTGCAATAATCCTGCTGGCCTCTGGTGTTCAGCCTTAACTCTTTGTCACACATCGCACATAGCCACATGTGCAGCCACATCTCTCTTCAAACCATACCACTAATACTTTTGCTTCAAATCCTGATACATCTTAGTACTTCCAGGATGGATAGAATAAATTGAGCCATGTGCTTCCTTCAATATAGTTTCCCGAAGACTATCAATATCGAGAACACAGATCCGATTCTTGAACCATATCGTGCCTTGTTCATCCTCTGTGAATTCTGGACCTCGACCTTTAGTAATCAGATCCTTAATATCTGGTATCTTAGCATCACCAATTTGTCCTTCTGCGGATTTCTTGCTCCAAAGTAGGTTCTGCATTAATAGTAACTCCTTTAGTGTGAGTAACTATCCCCAGGTTAAGTCTCCTGAAATTCTCAACAATCCCATCGAGTAGCTGGGCAACAACAGCTAAATGAACATGCTCCTTTCGACTCAAGGCATCTGTAACCAAATTTGCCTTGCCCGGGTGATAGTGAATTTCCAAATCATAATCCTTAATAAGCTCCAACCAACGGCGTTGCCTAAGGTTGAGATCCTCCTGAGTGAATATATACTTCAAACTCTCATGATCCGTATATACTTGGCACTTCTCGTCCCATTTAAATTCTCTTCCTTTCTCCAAAAGTGAAGTCATAGGTTTAGCAATCTTAGAAAATCCTTCAATAAATCTCCGATAATATCCTGCAAGTCCTAAAAAAACTCCAAATCTCCGTAACTGTAGTGGGTATGCTCCACACCACTATCTCCTTGACTTTAGCAGGATCCACTGATATTCCTCCATTAGAAATGATATGTCCAAGGAATGACACCTCATCAATCCAAAACTCGCATTTGCTATACTTGGCATAGAGTTGATTATCTCGTAACTTCTGTAGCACCAATCTCAGCTGTTCCTCGATCACTATCACTCTTAGAATAAATAAAAATATCGTCCATGAAAACCACGACGAATCCGTCCAGATCATGCACCTTATTCTTCATATCCATAAAATAGGCTGGTGCATTAGTTAATCCAAACGATATATCCGTGAACTCATATAATCCATATCGGGTCAAAAAATCCGTCTTGGGAATATCCGATGGTCAATTCTTCATTTGATGATATCTTGATCGGAGATCAATCTTCGAGAATACTCTTGCACCTCGCATCTGATCAAATAAATCCTCAATACGGGGCAACGGATACTTGTTCTTCACCGTAACATCATTAAGAGATCTATAATCCACACACATCCGTTGCGATCCATCCTTCTTCTGCACAAATAACACCGGTGCTCCCCAAGGTGAGGAACTTGGACGAATGTAACCAGCCTCTTGTAACTCCGTCAACTGCTTCTTAAGTTCCTTTAGTTCTTCTACGGACATTCTGTATAGCCATTTAGAAATAGGAGCAGTCTCAGGTAAGAGATCAATGACAACTAAACTTCCCTATTTGGTGGCATCTCTGGTAGCTCGTCTGGGAAGACATCCGAAAAATCTCTAACCACACGGATGTTGACACCAACAAACTTCCCATCTACTAAGAATGTCGCTAGTCTGGTGGTGGTAGTTACTGCAACTTCAACTTCAAATCTTTATCCTTTGGAACTGGTGAGTTCTACGGCTCCTTTAGCACAGTAATAAACCGCCTTTGCCTTTCTTAACCATGACATACCAAGGATCACGTCTATAGTGCTCTCTTCTAACACTATAGGGGTAGCCCATCTAGGTTAGAAACACAGGGTAAGAAAGGAAGAATTGTAGACAAGGCGAGTAATTACGAGGAATGTTACTGCGGTTGATTTATTAGCTAAGTAGATTAGTGTGTTATCCACTAAAGCTAATATCTTATGATGGTACATGCTAAGATGCCCAACTATAATGTTGCAATCAATCAAAGAAGCAAATCAAGCATTTATCATCAGAACAATCAACCAACATTTTTTTTAATAGAGAAAATAGTTTTCATATTTTTTTTGTCTTAGGTTCCCTATCTCTTAAGAAAAAATGTTATAGGGGTAAGGATTCCAAGGTGTGAAATCCATCTTGTCTCGGAGTAGAAAAGGTAAGAATGATCAGAGTAGAACAGTAGAAGGTGAGACAGGATCAAGACAAGATGAGTATAGAAAGAATCAGAGTAAGGTAAGTATGGAATGATTCAGAATGAGATAAGTAGGTAAGGGTTTGTCCATTTCTATCTAGGTCTCGTCCTACAGTCAACATTTCCTCTGATACCACTTCTGTAACACCCGGTTTTAATGAAACAAAGTCGGGTGCATCTCATACATGCGCCAAGAAGACAACATATATAATAACAGAGTGTATAGAGATAAATGTCATAAATCATCAGAGTATTTATTACATAGCGGAAGTCTTATTACAAAATAAAGATAAATATAAAACGAACTAAGGATCGTCGGCGCCAATGTCGACTGAGAAACGCCACCTAGATCAGATCGAACTCCTCAGTGTTAGGCGGCTCCTCCTGAACCACCTGATCATCTCCTGTGGGGGGGGTGTGAGACAGCAAGAGTGAGCTCACATACGTTCATAGCTCAACAAGTCATGGGGAATAATGTGGTATGAACTCACCAAAGGTGGGAGTTCATGAAGTGTAAGGCTGATCAATGAAATAAAGGCTGAAGTTGAGCATTGCTTTTATAAGTTGGTCAAAATTTTATTAGCAGTTACTAAGTGTAAGTGAATACCAAACCATAGTAATAATAAGTAAAAGTAATAATAAAATAATCCCAAATGCAATGATATGACAGATTAAGTTTAAGTTCCATAATTTAATCATGTGAGTGTCCGAGCCGCTCATGACCATGAGCACGGCTAGTATACCAGTTTTACACTCTGCAGAGGTTGCGCATCTTTACCCACAAGTCGTGTTACCCATCTGCCACAGAGTTGATCAGACTCCATACACCTCTTCCTAGGAAGCGAGGCAGGGTATCACTACGAGGCCTTTACAAAGTTCCACTAGCTTCAGACTACCCGCTACAGTTTATAGGAAGATCCAGTACAGGGTTCCTGGCTGACCGCCATCGCAGCAAAATCAACCAGGGACCCCCCCTGCACTAACCTCTCCCCTACTGCCCTTGCCCCTTTCGGGTAAGGTAGCCCTCCCCTAGCTTTCCTAGTTAATCAGCCAAGGGCGTCCCATTAAACCCTTGTGGTAGCACTGTTTTCCCGGGTGGTTCTCCATGTTCCCATTAACATAATGATCTTAACATGAACAAGGAAGAATAAAACAGATAACAATAAATAGTATAACAATGAGTGATGAATATCTCTATACCCAAATCCACATAAAGCAATAGCATGTACTACCCAAAACTTTAGTAGTAAAACCAGTGGTGAAACAAGGTATAAAGATAGTCAAATCTAGGGTATCCTATTGGGTCCCATCAAAATTATCCTATGCAGATCATTATGAATAATAAGAACATGAATGGGTAAAAGAAGTGATCAAGGGCACAACTTGCCTTCCACGAGCTCCTGCTCAGCTACTTCAACTTGTTGAAGCTCAGGTTCCACAGTGGGTTGCTCGTCTACTCGCATCAATACAATACATACATGGCATAGCATAAATTAACATCACATCAAACATGCAAATAGAATATACAGTAATAAACTAGACATTAAAACAAGATCACAGGAACTGGAATTATTAAATTTGGAGTTATATATTTTAAGTTATGAATTTTCTAAGGTTTTATGCATTTAATACAAGATTAAGTACTAAAATAATTCCAATGTGCTTTTCATGCCAAAACAGTGGCACAAATAGACAGACAATAATTTTATGAAATTTTAGGAACTGGAATGGTCTAATTTGGAGTTCATATGCATTTACTATGAATTAAACAAGTTTTAACATTTATTTATGCACTAAAAATTAATTTCAGATATTAATTTCTGATTTTTAAAGCTCTCTGGATCGGGCCTCAATTATAGGAAACTGCAGGGGCTAGACGGCAAAATATCCTATGACTCAGAGCGCTGTACAGGGTGGACGGCGGGTTGATTTACGTAAAAGGCAGGGTCTCTTTTATAAAACATACCCGCGAAGGGGTATGGACGGTTTCTGGCCGCTAGATCGCGAATCAAGGGCCACGATTAGATTTAGGTTATAATCCACCAGTACACGATGACCGCCCTCGGATTGAGGATCTACGGCCCGGATCTACTCACCCCATCTTCCGCTCTACACCGTTCATCACAAATGGACGCCTCGGATTTAATCAAGCGAAACGGTATGTTGCGGTCTAATCTAGACCGTATGCCCTAGATCCAACGGTACATGATCGTCGTCGTCTACCCGGCTCATGGCCACGGCGGCGCCATTCCTTGCGGCAAGAGTCCTACCGGCGATCACCGTCCCGACTATTCCGAGCACATCACACCTATTGCTCTAGAGCAAAACCAAGGTAATGACCGCACGAATATGGAGGTTGGGTGCTCACCAGCGATTAGGGCACGGAGGTCTCTGGCGACGGCGAGGTGCGGCTCTGCGGTGAAGATCGACTACGGCGACGAATTGCCGTGGTAGATCAGCAGTTCAACTCCCCTTATCGCCTCCGTGTAGACCCCCGATGGCTCTAGGAACCCCACGACCATGCCCGACAGCTTCTACGGCGATGGTTGGGAAACTCCCCGGCGGCGGCAATTTTCACCCGTGCGGTGCGCGACGGCGTACCGGTGAAGAGGAGCTGGGGAATAAGAGAGGAGAGGAGAAAATAGCGCGTGCGCTACCTACTTGTATCCCGTTCGGGAGGCCGGGGAGTGGGCGCGAGCTGGTCAAGCCACCGGCGGAGTTCGCGGCGGCAGTTGCGCGAGGATCCGGTGGGAGGGAGGAGCTGACAGTATGGGCCCACCTGTCTGAGAAAGAGTGATCCGCGCGCGAGGAGGGTGAGTGAATGGCCAGTGGCCCCGGCTTGTCAGCGTAGGTGGCATTGCCAGCGCGGGATAGAGTAAGTTGGGCCGCCAGGGGCAGATTCGGCCCAGTTAGGGTTTTGGTCTTTTTTTTTCTTTTATATTTTCTGTTTTCTTTTCTTTCTCTCTATTTCCTAATCCAATTTGGATTCAAGTTTTAAATTCAAACTTCTATGCAGATTTTGTGCTCAGATTATATTGTGAATTTAAGAAGTATTTGTTTGGGAAATATAAGGTTTATTTATGTTTTGTACACTTTCTTTTCCAAATTTCCAAGTTTATAAATTAGGGCAAAACCTCCTTTCCACTATTAATGTGTTTTTATTATGTTTATTTTTATAATTAATGCACAAGCAGTTAAACTCCAACATGATGCATCATTCTTTTATTTAGTACATTTATTGTTAGCCAAGGATAATTCCATGGTTTGAAATATGCAAAAATGGAAATAATAACACAAGTGGTCAATTAAACTCTTTATATCCCTCAATTCTTGGACTTCCCACTACTCTTGTCATTTGGGTATTACATGAGGAACGCTGGACGTGTAGGGCATGCAATTCATAAAAACACACCGTTCTCAAATTCAAAATATTTTGAAACTTGTAGTTCTAGCTTTCAAATTCAAAATATTCTAAAACTTGTAGTTCTAGCACACATGTAACAATGATAACTGAGGCCACAACTTGTGACTTAACCCAACATTAAAATCACATTATGCAGCACTAATAAATCTCTACTACTTATTAAGGCTACAAGGGGTAGCTTGCCTCTCCCTTGTTCTGCCTCCCGTTAATCTGTGTTGTCCACGCGTGTTAATCTGCATCGTCCGTCATGCGTACGTTTTCGACGACTATCGCTCGTGTGCATGACCCCCTGCCCCCAAACAACCCTAGCTCTCCCATCCCCTCCGTGTCCGCAGCCGTCGTCGCGGTCGTGGCGCAGAAGGCAGCCACACACTTTCTATGGAAGAAAGGATTGGGCTGGCGAGTGTTAGGGAGAGCGTGCGAGGTACGGTGGGTAGGGGATAAGGAGAGGATGGAGGCGGGCTTACGGATATGATGGGACCGAAATGGTCGGAGATGATGTTAACTACGAGGAGGATGTCGTGCTGTGACACCATAGCGGCACGCTGGCGGCGACGAGGGAGGCGTTGGGTTCGGGTGCGAGGTAGCGGCGGCCGACGGTGGACAGGTGGGATGGGAAATTGATGCCAACGAGGGGAGCGTGTTGGAGGAGACGGTATGGGGTACGAAAAGGCGCGCACGACGACGGTGGGGGAGGAGAAAGAGGCGCGCGTGCGCTGTCGTCCGCTCTGCCACCACCAACTGTGCGCCGGGTCAGGAGAGCGCTGGCCCGGGTGAGCGCGTTCCAAACGAGCCGAAAAAATTCACGGGGCCCATTTCCACGGTGGGTTTTAGCTAAGGGGAAATGCTCAGTTTCCTACCGAGAATTGGGCTCCCAAACTAGCCCTCACTTCTATAGCATGGGCTGTTTTTTGGCGCATGAGCAGAATCGTTCTCAGTGCTGGCCGTCTAGGGATGTACAGTAGACACTGGACAGTACCTATCGTTTCGGCTTGTGGTAGTAGATGGGATGGGCACGGCCTGCCGTTACAGGTAGCCTTATCAGCAGTCCAGGTCCAGCACTCGAACTGCCATGTCAAACCAGCCCTAAACCCAAGTAGCAAACGCTCGATAAATGAACCATGAGAGTGGACCACTCGAGTAAAATTAAGTTATTACTCAAATTTCTGTCTTTGCCTTTTCTAATTGGTGTATTATGTTCATTTCTGGTAGTGTTCTATATGCTATTCAACAAAACCAAGTCCGAGACATATCAAGAGAAGTGGAAAGAATAAATGTTCAACTTTTTAAGTATTGGTAGCACCGTCTGCAACTCAATTTTTAGTTTTTCAAGTCCACGCAGAGCTTGATGATTGGTTAAGCTCTTTATGAGATTTCAGGTCATGAGATTTCGGTCGAACACACATTATGTGCCACTGCCTAGCAGGACAGAACTGTTAAACGTTGTACATAGATATGGCAATGGAAACCCGATTCTCGATTCCCCGCGGTGAATTTCTCTATTTAAAGGATGGGGATAGGGAAGTTTTTTCCCCATGGAAAAATAAACGGAAAACTCTTCCTCCAACGGATAAACGGGGATGGGGACGGGAAAACATTCCATATCCCGTTCCACGCGGGGACCCGTTAAACTTACTCGTAACGATATTTTTGTGTACCAGTTAATGATAAAAATAAATAATTATCTTATCAAAAGATTACTCATTGTGCAAATATGTTTATTTTGATATACATGTAATGATTTCTTATATCTGACGATGTGTATAAGTGACAGTGTTTTATATTAATAAAAAATTATATGTCTTAATTGTAATTTAAGCGGTGACAGGATCCCCGCTGGAAACGGGGATAGGAAAGAAATATCCTCCGCAAGCGTTTGTGAAGATCTCCACGGGGAATTTGTTTAGTCGTAGGGATGAAGAGTTATTCCCTGACGATAATTTCTCCATTGTCATCCTTCCCTGCAAACATACAACAGAGACTTATCAATATCTCTACAAAGGAATAGATTAGTGTACGATTATCGATATATTGTTTGTTTTCATGTAATTGTTGTGCACTCGCGTTTTATTAATAATTTGTAAGTCGTCGCAACGCACAGACACCTAACTATCATATATATAGGTCTGCATGATATTGATGGTTGCAATGTAGTGGTGAAACAGGTAGATTAAAATAACAAAATTTATATGTATAGCCAGGATCACCAATGGATTATAAAATCTTTTCTCATAACAATATAACACATTTATATATAAATTATCATAATATTATATGTTCCCGTTATAATGCATGGGCACTAACCTATCATATATAGAAGTCTGCATGGTACTGATGGTTGCAATGTAGTGGTGAAATAGTTAGATTAAAGTAACAAAATTTATGTATGACTAGGATCACAAATTGATTACAAAATCTTTTCTCATAACAATATAACACATATTTATACATAAGTTATCGTGGTATTATATGTTTACGTTGCAACGCACGTGCACTCACCTAGTAAGTAGTATAGATTTAGAGAAGAAACTTTATACACCAAATTCAGGGGTTTAGACATTTGCAGGAGTAACGCCCATAATACAGCGAGATGTCGGTTGTTTTGGAGGCCCCAACCAGAGGCTTCTACGTGTGGTTATGCGGTTGATGGTTTAGGATTCTATTACATCCCGCATGGGCCTACCTAGAAGAAAAAATCTGATTCTAAATCGGCCATAATCAGTGTGACTGGTGGCTCACTCTCTGTGCCTCAAGTGATTTCTGAGCTTGAGAGATTAGTGTCTAGCTCATGGAAGTGGGAGGTAGAACATACTAAGAAGGATATGTTCAAGGTTCAATTTCTTTCTAGGGCAGAAATAGATCACATGATAGAATGGGGAGTTGTTCAGATTAAATTTAAAGCCCCCTGGTACTGAGAATGGTAGTGTTGTTCATAACTTGGTAGAGTTATGGGCTAATTCAAAAATTTCAAAACCGGAAGTGCATGTCAATCAGGACGCTCTCTCACGGGTACTGAGAAAGGAGGAAAATGATTTGGCAGAGAAGGATGAGCTCGATAAATTTTTTCCTAAGCACCTTGAGTGATGATATTTTAGAGGAGTTGACAGATACAAACAATGAGCATTTAATAAAGTCTCGATTCTAGCCCTAGCTAGAGTTGCCATTGCAGCTGCGCGACCATGGCTGAGACAGGGCACCTTAGATCCACCGCAGCAGGGCTGGGCATTTTAAACCCGAGAACCGAACCCGAACTGAACCCGAACCCGAATAGACCGAATTGGTCGGTTTTTCGGGTTTTGGTTTTCGGGTTCGGTCCACATATCTGTATCTATTCGGGTATCGGGTTAGGGTTCGGTTTTTGTACCGCGTAACCCGAATAGACAAAAAAAAACCGAACACAGATCGCTCACCAGCCCAATAGCTACTTGGCCCACTTAGCCAGCCATGACCCAGTCTTTCCTTCCTCCCTCCGGTAGTCCGGTCCGCTGTCCGCAGCCCGCAGGGAGCCGCAGGCAGAGCGCAGAGCCGCAGACCGCCTAGGCGCCCAGCCGCCCACCACTTCACCATCCAACCGCCGAACCCTAGACCTAGAGCTTCTGCACTGCTCGGCTGCCGCCTGCCGCAGCCCGCCGCCCCGCCGTCCACCGTCGTTCGCCTGGACTCCATTGCTCGGCCACCGCCCCGCCGTCCACTGCTCCCGGCTTCCGGCATTCTGCTCCTTGCGTGGGCGCGGCTGCGCTCGACTGCTCGAGCTCCAGCACCAGCAGGCAGCCAGCGGCGTACTGCTACTGCTCTAGCTTTCCTAGCTCCAACTCCGACGTCCGCTCTAGCTTCGGTGCCACTCCCCCGCTGGCCGTTGTAGCTCCAGCCACAATGCAAGGTACGTCCATCGAAGGCACGATGGCAACCAGCGAGGAATCCTGCAATGTAAGCTGACTTCTCATTTGCATGCAAATATGAATGTTGTTGCCATCTCGCTATTCCAATTTGCATGCTGTCACACCCGGTTTTTAGAAGGCAAACCGAATGCGAACCATGTACGTGCCAGGATCAGTTATTCACGTACACAGCAGTTACATAACATGGACATCATCACACAGTGCTCAAATAGTATTAAAAGGGGAAATAATAGTCGATTACATCATACGTCTGAGACGTCCATATAGTTCTTACAATAAATCAAAGTGCGAAAACGAAACGTAGATAACTGCGGCCTTCACAGGCAGCCGACTGGGGGTTGCCGCTAACCCACGCCTAGAACTCGTCGTAGTCTTGGAACTCCTGGAAGTCTCCTTCCACAGCTTCATCTTCTCCTGAGCAGTGGTTGCAATGCTGACAACCTGGGGGGGGATTGGTGTGTAGAGCAAGGGTGAGTACACATCAACATACTCAGCAAGCATCCTGTTTGGCTGTAGTGGACTAGCTTTATGTGGGGATAAGTCAAGCAGTTGCTTTTAATTGGTCAGGTTATTACTTACTAGTAGAGAGCCAGGTTTTAACATTAACCCAAGTTATTAGCCCAATGTATCCTTTCCAAACGGAAAGAATACCACTTACCAGCACCATAATCATAATCAGAATCATCAATCTCATTGCCACCTGTACCAAAATATCTCTGATCAAGTATCACTAATCTCTGGAGCTCCCTTGGCCGCTCATAACCGCGAGCACGGCTGATATATCAGTTTCATAACACTCTGCAGAGGTTGCGCACTTTACCCACAAGCCGTGATTCCCTCTTGCCTCGGGCTGATCAAACCCTTAAACACTACCAAGGTGAATAGGCAGGGTCTCACTACGTAGCCTTTACAAAGATTCCCCGGGGCTGTAGCCACCCGTTAGGTTTCCTAAATGTACCGCACTCCTCCCCAAGGGACAAATCAACCTTGGCAGAGCGAGCCGCATACACCGAGCCCCATTGACGGCACAACGGCTAAGCGAACTACACCCCGGTTCCTCTAATTATTCAGCTAAGGGCGTCCCATTCCACCCTCATGGTTGCACTGTTTTCCCGGGCGGTCATCCATAGAATAGGTCCTTACGGAGAGGCACTCGAGAAACCGCTCGAGTCCCCTTAAATGCCACAAGTATAATCATAAATAAGAAGGGGAAAACAGCGTATCATAGATAATCACATCATGTTCATTGATTAGAGTTGAGCAATAGCATCAAACTAAGCAGTAATAATCCGACCCAAATAGGTAAACAAGGACATGGATAACAAAAGCTAGTCAATCCTTAGGTATAAATGTGTAATGCGGGAGGTGAATTAAAGAATGAATAGGACAGAGATAGGTCAAAGGACACTTGCCTCCACCAACCGACTGCTGCTCAGGGGCTTCTCCTGCGAATTCCTCGGGCTCTTCGACCGGATCGTTCTCTATGCGAGCGCAAACATACATACATCCACATATTTAATACAAAAGAACAGTACACCATACAAGGGAACAATTAAAGTGAGTATGCATCAGGTACGACATTCGATATCGCATTTGTTATGACTAGAAAGAAACAGGAAAAAGGGGCTCGCAAGGGGGTTAAAGTTTATGCACTAATGATTAGTTACAATTGATTCTTAAAAGAATTCTGTTATATATATACTAATGGAAACCTAATCATTTTAAGTTGATCAACATTGAACGAGATAAACAATTAACTAAATGAATCAACTAGCGCAACAGAATTCTAAATTAAACTTCCTATTTCAATAGCATGAACAATGACTAGTCTACCTAAAATAAAATAGCTATGATAACAGAAAGTAAATAAAATAAAATAAAAAAAATAAAAAAACAGAGGGGGGGCGGTTGAACCGGCCCTAGGGCGGTTGAACCGGCCCTAGGCAGGGCGGCTGGGCTGGGGCGGCCGAGCGCGGGGGAGGGCGGCTGAGCCGGCCCGGGCGGTTGAACCGGTGGCCTGGGCGGCTGAACCGGCCCTGTGCAGGGGGCGCGGCCAGGGGGCCAGGCGGGCGGCCGGGCGCGGGCTGGGGCGGCCAGCGGCCAGCTGGGCGCGGCCAGCGGCCGGCTGGGGCCGAGCAGGGGGCGGGCTGGGGGCTGGCCGGGGCTGGCCGGGGCCAGGGCGGCGCGGCAGCGGCCGGCTGGGGGGCGCGGCCAAGGCGGCCAGGCCAGGGCGGCCAGGCGGCCGGGCTGCCGAGGGGATAGGAGGGGGAGGGGAGAGGGAGAGAGGAGGGAGAGAGGGGGGAGGGGGGCTCACCGGCGGGGGCGGCCGACGGCGAGGGGCGGCGGCCGAGCAAGGGGCGGCGGCGGCGGCTTAGGGCAGGGGGGTAGGGCGGCGGTGGGGAGAGAGAGGGAGAGAATGAGGGAGAGGGAGAGGGGGTTTTGGGAAAAAAAGGAGGGGGTGGGGGCGGCTGGGCCTTTTTGGGCCCAAGAGGGGGGCGCGCAGGGGGCTTGGGCCGGCCAAGGGGCGGCTGGGCCGGCCAAAGAGCCCATGGCGCGGGAGAGAGAGAAAGGGGAAGAGGGAGAGAGAAAGAAAGAGAAAGAAAAAAGAAAAGATTATTTCCCTGTTTTCGAAATCCGATCTTCCTAGATGAATGCATCTGCACTTTCAAACAATCAAAGAATGCATAGTTCGGCATGGTGCATCAAACAACATAAAGTATTTAGGGTTTTTCTTTACACGGGAATTCCAAACCGAATCCCGCTAAAACTTTGGAAAAGGTCAAGGTTTAGCGAGGGGAAAAGGAAAAGAAAAGGTAACGCCCGAATTTTGGCGAGTAAAGAAAAGAAAAAATTCAACTGCAAAATTCGGGGCGTTACAAACCTATCCCCCTTAAAAGAATCTCGCCCTCGAGATTCAGGGCTGGCTAGCAAAGAGCTCTGGGTACTTAGCCATCAAATCATCTTCACGCTCCCAGGTTGCTTCTTCCTCCGAGTGGTGATGCCATCTGACTTTGCACATTCTGATGGTTTTCCTTCGGGTGACTCTGTCTGCAACCTCAAGGATCTGAGCTGGCTTCTCAACATAGGTCAAGTCCTCCTGGACTTCCAGACCTTCCACTGGCAACTGCTCTTCTGGCACACGCAAACACTTCTTCAACTGAGACACATGAAAGACATCATGCACAGCAGACAAATTCTCTGGCAGGCTGAGCTGATAAGCCACTTCTCCACGCTTTGAGAGGATTTGATACGGACCAATGTAGCGGGGTGCTAGCTTGCCTTTGATTCCGAACCTTCTGACTCCCCTGATCGGTGACACTTTCAGATAGACAAAGTCTCCGACTTCAAAACTCAGCTCTCTTCTTCTTGTGTCTGCATAGCTTCGCTGCCTCGATTGCGCTATCTTCAGATTCTCTCGGACCATCTTGATGTTCTCTTCGGCTTCAAGCAAAATATCTGGCCCAAACACTTGCTTTTCTCCAGGCTGATCCCATTGCAACGGAGTTCTACAACTCCTTCCATAGAGCGCTTGAAATGGTGACATCTTCAAACTGGCCTGGTAACTGTTGTTATAGGAAAACTCTGCATAAGGCAATCGCTTGTCCCATCCGGACTGATCTTGCAACGCACAGGCTCTCAACATGTCCTCGAGAATTTGATTGGTTCTTTCGGTCTGGCCATCTGTCTGCGGGTGATAAGCTGAACTGAAATTCAGATGTGTGCCCAAGGCTTCATGCAACTGCTGCCAGAAATGAGAGGTGAACTGCGTTCCTCTGTCTGACACTATCTTCTTTGGCACACCATGAAGACAAACGATCCGAGACATATACAACTCTGCCAATACTGCACTGTTGTAGCTGGTCTTGACAGGTATGAAGTGGGCTGACTTGGTCAAACGGTCCACTACTACCCAAATAGAATCGTAGCCGGCTCGAGTGCGAGGCAATCCGACTATGAAATCCATACCGATTTCATCCCATTTCCACTGAGGGATCTGCAACGGTTGCAACAATCCAGCTGGTCTCTGGTGCTCTGCCCTAATTCTTCGACAACTATCGCACATAGCCACATGCTCTGCGATTTCCCTCTTCATTCCATACCACCACAAACTTATCGAGATAATCCATGAATACACTGTTCATCAAGTTCATGAAGAACGCTGGTGCATTGGTCAAACCAAAAGACATCACTGTGAACTCATATAACCCATACTTGGTAATGAATGCCGTCTTCGGAATGTCCGAAGGCCGGATCCTGAGCTGATGATAACCTAACCTCAGATCGATCTTGGAGAACACACTGGCTCCTCTCAACTGGTCGAACAGATCTTCTATTCTGGGCAAAGGGTACTTGTTCTTGATCGTGACTTCATTCAAAGCTCGATAATCGATACACATCCTCTTTGTGCCATCTTTCTTTTCCACAAATAGGACAGGGGCGGCCCAAGGCGAGGTGCTTGGCCGGATGTAACCTTTCTCTGATAGCTCATCAATCTGCTTTTTAAGCTCAACCAACTCTGGTCCAGATATTCTGTAAGCTCTCTTAAAGATAGGGGCGGTTCCAGGAAGAAGCTCTATGGCAAATTCAACTTTCCGCTCTGGTGGCATACCCGGTAAATCCTTTGGAAACACATCTGGGAATTCAGACACAACCTTGACACTCTCAATTGGGTCTGCTTCACTGCTATCGACAGCCATCTGATAACAACTTCCTTTCTTTGGCTCAGGCGGGACTAACTCGGTCACCACTTCCTCTCCTAGTGGGGACACCAACTTGATTGTCCTTTTATCACAACTGATAACTGCCTGATACTTATCTAGCCAATTCATCCCTAGGATGACATCTATTCCCTGAGTACCCATTACTATAAGGTTGGCGGGAAACGCTATCCCCCTTATTTCCACACTTACACCCAAACATATGCTATCAGCTCGAATTCTACCACCAGCTGAGTCAATTTGAATGGGGGTTGACATGGTAGTAATTGGAAGATTATGTGCTTTCACCCATGATGCAGTAATAAAAGAATGCGTTGCTCCAGTATCAAATAACACTTCTGCAATATGGGAGTCGACTGGGAACATACCTACTGTCATGCCGGGAGTCTCCTGAACTGCTTCAGCCTCCAAGTGGTTCAATCTTCCATGATTATAGCGCTGCTGAGGGCGGTTGCCTGCTCCAGACTGAGACGCATTCTGCTTTGCTGGGGCATTGGGGCCTGACTGCTGCTGGGCTGCTTTCTTCGGACATTGCATCACCCAATGGCCTTGCTCTCCACAGTGGAAACATGCTCTGTTTCCAACCTGAGCTGGTGCTGCCTGATTGTTCTGCTGATTTGCTGGGGCAGGAAGACGAGGTGTCTGCTGATTCTGCCTCTGAAACTAACCTCCTGATTGATTGCTCTGGCGGTTCTGGTACTGGTGCTGAGGATACTGCCTTTGGAACTGCTGATACTGCTAACGCTGCTGATGCTGCTGAGGTGGACGCTGATTCTGCCTGAACTGCTGAGGTTGATTGCCTGAGAAACGGGGACGGCTGCTGCTTCCAGGCTGGGGTCCACTGATCTTGCGCTTACGATCTTCCATCTCCTTACGCTTCCTTTCTGTCATGATTGCTCTGTCAATCAAGTGCTGGAATGTCGGGAAGGTGTGATTCATCAGTTGATACTGAAGAGGGTCAACCAAGCCTCTCAAGAAACGGTACTGTCGCTTGGCGTCGGTGTTGACATCTTCGGGAGCATAGCGAGACAACTGCAGAAACCTGTCTCGATACTCACTGACAGATGATGACCCTTGCTTAAGGGCCAGAAACTCCTCCTTCTTCACTGTCATCAGACCTGCAGGCACATGGTACTGACGAAAGCTACCTCTGAACTCTTCCCAGGTGATGGCATCGGGGTTGGCATGGGTGGCGAGGTAAGACTCCCACCATGATTGGGCTGCTCCTCTCAACAGACGGGGACCATACAAGACTTTCTCCCTGTCATCACACTGAGCGGTATGCAACTCCCGCTCCACAGTGCGCAGCCAATCTTCAGCATCCATGGGGTCAGAAGAGTGAGCGAACGTTGGGGGATGACCTCTCATGAATTCAGCACGCTTGTCTCTAGGCATCTGAGGCATCTGAGGCTGGGGTGGTGCTTGCTGCTGCTGCTGCTGAATGGCGGCCAGAGTCTGACCGATGACCTGAACTGCCTGAGTCTGCATCAGAAACATCTGCTCGATCGACATCGGGGGCGGGGGCGGCAGCTGCTGCTGCTGGGGCGCCTCATCTTGCTGACCGGCTTGCTCCTGCTGAGCACGCCTTCCTCCTCTGCGCCTGTTCTCTGACATCTGCAGAACGCAACCACACATCAGAACTGATCTGGCAAATCTTGCAGCATAAGAAAAGAGTATAGAATTCTCCAACAGCACTGAGCAGATGAGCATCTTCACTGATCTCCAACACAGACCACACAGCTTCTCAGATAAAGAGGAAAGTGGAATAAAGGTTTCCCAACTATATAACTAACTCCATTAACATAATAGGTAAACCAAAATGCAGGGGATACCCACACTCTGGTGACAATCATTACAAAGATCCAACCCAAACATAGTTCATCATGACAAACATAAATGCACAGGATATAGCAAACTACCCTGTCTAACTAAGACTAACTAAGACCGGGACTAACGCTAAGACTGAAGCTTCTATGTATATATATTTCGTATTAATTACAAGATCCAACTCTAACGATCTATGGTTCTAGATTTATCTTGGTCTTGCAGTCGGGATTGTCATAAGACTGGAGTCCACGCCGAGGTGAGCGGTACGGGTGCTGAGTCCCAACGGGGGCGGGGGAGCCATCATCCAAGTGACGACGTTCCGCGCGCTCAGCCCGCAGCAGGGCGATCTCAGCACGAGCCCTACTCAGCTCGTCTAGTGCATGGTCCAGCTCCGTGTTTAGCACGGCGGCTAGGTTGACTGTGCTGCTCAACCTAGGATTGTCCTCACCAGCAGGTGAAACAATCACGCCTCCTGTGCTGCCAGATGGACGGCGGGGGTAATACTTCAGGTCAAGACCGTCAGCTACCCCACCGAGAACCGAGCAGTAGTGCGAAAGCGCACGCCGTGCAGCATCCTGCATGGCTGCCTCAGCTGAGTCCCGCTCAGAGATAGAATAGTGCTCTGAGCAAGCCTCCGCGCCCTGGAGACTGTTCTCCGGACGGCGCACCAAGCAGGTCGCCTCCCAGCGGTCCGGGTAGACCCCGCGACTATGCTGGTAGACCACATAGCGATACTCGATGGACCAAGTACGCCGGTCAAGTGCCCGACGTAGCAGGGTGTCGAGCGCGTCGTGGAAGTGACACTCGCGAGCAGCGTCGCGAGTGATGGGTCGAGCAACCCATCCTTCCGGCTCATGGTTAGAGAGGTCGAGGTCGTGGCTCGAGCTGTCGTCGCCACCTCCGTCGTCTGGGTCTCCTCCGGCAGCTACTCCAGAAGCTGGGGCGCCCAGTGGTGGTGCAGGGGGCGCCTCCAGAGGAAGCACAGGAGAGCAGCTCCTCACAGACTCTATCTCCTGTTGGAGCGAGAAAGAAGAGCCCTGCTGCTCCTGTCGTCGACGTTCCTGCTCCTCATGCAGGCGGTGGTGCAGTCTCTCCAAGTGGCTGGACTATCCGGCCACGGGACGGCGAAGCGGGAGGGTAAGAAGGGGATGACGGACTTTCGTGCAGTGTGTCTAAGTCGAGCCATCTACAAAAGACATCGCAAGCAAAAGGGTGAGAACAGAATTAATATGACCAGCAAATAATGAATCATAAATAAATGAAGGATCAGAATAAACAAAATTTTCAGCAAGGTATAATATATAGTAAAACATAGGTTGGGTCAGTAGGACCAACTTTTGAAGGGATACCAAAGTCAAGGCAGGGACAGAGGTCTATAGTCCTTAGAACGACCATTCTACTCTAGGTTAGCGGTCCTACAGTCAGCACGGCTTTGATACCACTTATGTCACACCCGGTTTTTAGAAGGCAAACCGAATGCGAACCATATACGTGCCAGGATCAGTTATTCACGTACACAGCAGTTACATAACATGGACATCATCACACAGTGCTCAAATAGTATTAAAAGGGGAAATAATAGTCGATTACATCATACGTCTGAGACGTCCATATAGTTCTTACAATAAATCAAAGTGCGAAAACGAAACGTAGATAACTGCGGCCTTCACAGGCAGCCGACTGGGGGTTGCCGCTAACCCACGCCTAGAACTCGTCGTAGTCTTGGAACTCCTGGAAGTCTCCTTCCACAGCTTCATCTTCTCCTGAGCAGTGGTTGCAATGCTGACAACCTGGGGGGGGATTGGTGTGTAGAGCAAGGGTGAGTACACATCAACATACTCAGCAAGCATCCTGTTTGGCTGTAGTGGACTAGCTTTATGTGGGGATAAGTCAAGCAGTTGCTTTTAATTGGTCAGGTTATTACTTACTAGTAGAGAGCCAGGTTTTAACATTAACCCAAGTTATTAGCCCAATGTATCCTTTCCAAACGGAAAGAATACCACTTACCAGCACCATAATCATAATCAGAATCATCAATCTCATTGCCACATGTACCAAAATATCTCTGATCAAGTATCACTAATCTCTGGAGCTCCCTTGGCCGCTCATAACCGCGAGCACGGCTGATATATCAGTTTCATAACACTCTGCAGAGGTTGCGCACTTTACCCACAAGCCGTGATTCCCTCTTGCCTCGGGCTGATCAAACCCTTAAACACTACCAAGGTGAATAGGCAGGGTCTCACTACGTAGCCTTTACAAAGATTCCCCGGGGCTGTAGCCACCCGTTAGGTTTCCTAAATGTACCGCACTCCTCCCCAAGGGACAAATCAACCTTGGCAGAGCGAGCCGCATACACCGAGCCCCATTGACGGCACAACGGCTAAGCGAACTACACCCCGGTTCCTCTAATTATTCAGCTAAGGGCGTCCCATTCCACCCTCATGGTTGCACTGTTTTCCCGGGCGGTCATCCATAGAACAGGTCCTTACGGAGAGGCACTCGAGAAACCGCTCGAGTCCCCTTAAATGCCACAAGTATAATCATAAATAAGAAGGGGAAAACAGCGTATCATAGATAATCACATCATGTTCATTGATTAGAGTTGAGCAATAGCATCAAACTAAGCAGTAATAATCCGACCCAAATAGGTAAACAAGGACATGGATAACAAAAGCTAGTCAATCCTTAGGTATAAATGTGTAATGCGGGAGGTGAATTAAAGAATGAATAGGACAGAGATAGGTCAAAGGACACTTGCCTCCACCAACCGACTGCTGCTCAGGGGCTTCTCCTGCGAATTCCTCGGGCTCTTCGACCGGATCGTTCTCTATGCGAGCGCAAACATACATACATCCACATATTTAATACAAAAGAACAGTACACCATACAAGGGAACAATTAAAGTGAGTATGCATCAGGTACGACATTCGATATCGCATTTGTTATGACTAGAAAGAAACGGGAAAAAGGGGCTCGCAAGGGGGTTAAAGTTTATGCACTAATGATTAGTTACAATTGATTCTTAAAAGAATTCTGTTATATATATACTAATGGAAACCTAATCATTTTAAGTTGATCAACATTGAACGAGATAAACAATTAACTAAATGAATCAACTAGCGCAACAGAATTCTAAATTAAACTTCCTATTTCAATAGCATGAACAATGACTAGTCTACCTAAAATAAAATAGCTATGATAACAGAAAGTAAATAAAATAAAATAAAAAAAATAAAAAAACAGAGGGGGGGGCGGTTGAACCGGCCCTAGGGCGGTTGAACCGGCCCTAGGCAGGGCGGCTGGGCTGGGGCGGCCGAGCGCGGGGGAGGGCGGCTGAGCCGGCCCGGGCGGTTGAACCGGTGGCCTGGGCGGCTGAACCGGCCCTGTGCAGGGGGCGCGGCCAGGGGGCCAGGCGGGCGGCCGGGCGCGGGCTGGGGCGGCCAGCGGCCAGCTGGGCGCGGCCAGCGGCCGGCTGGGGCCGAGCAGGGGGCGGGCTGGGGGCTGGCCGGGGCTGGCCGGGGCCAGGGCGGCGCGGCAGCGGCCGGCTGGGGGGCGCGGCCAAGGCGGCCAGGCCAGGGCGGCCAGGCGGCCGGGCTGCCGAGGGGATAGGAGGGGGAGGGGAGAGGGAGAGAGGAGGGAGAGAGGGGGGAGGGGGGCTCACCGGCGGGGGCGGCCGACGGCGAGGGGCGGCGGCCGAGCAAGGGGCGGCGGCGGCGGCTTAGGGCAGGGGGGTAGGGCGGCGGTGGGGAGAGAGAGGGAGAGAATGAGGGAGAGGGAGAGGGGGTTTTGGGAAAAAAAGGAGGGGGTGGGGGCGGCTGGGCCTTTTTGGGCCCAAGAGGGGGGCGCGCAGGGGGCTTGGGCCGGCCAAGGGGCGGCTGGGCCGGCCAAAGAGCCCATGGCGCGGGAGAGAGAGAAAGGGGAAGAGGGAGAGAGAAAGAAAGAGAAAGAAAAAAGAAAAGATTATTTCCCTGTTTTCGAAATCCGATCTTCCTAGATGAATGCATCTGCACTTTCAAACAATCAAAGAATGCATAGTTCGGCATGGTGCATCAAACAACATAAAGTATTTAGGGTTTTTCTTTACACGGGAATTCCAAACCGAATCCCGCTAAAACTTTGGAAAAGGTCAAGGTTTAGCGAGGGGAAAAGAAAAAGAAAAGGTAACGCCCGAATTTTGGCGAGTAAAGAAAAGAAAAAATTCAACTGCAAAATTCGGGGCGTTACACATGCAAATATGAATACCGTTGCAAACTCGCAAATGTTGCTTAGATGAATGACGTTTCAAATATGAATGTTGTTCCAATGTTGCTTAAGGACTTCTTAATTGCAGATGGCACAACTAGAAGAAAGAATGCCTCAACTAGAATTGATTGAGAATGTTCCGATGCGAGACAACTCAACTCAAGAACCCGAGAAAGCGATTGCAGAAGAACCTGCAGAGAAAGAGGTGAAGAAAAGAAAAGCTATGGCACCCAGATCAGAGGTATGGCAGAGTTTTACCAAGATCATAGACAAAGATTCTAGTGTTGTGAAGGAAGCAAGGTGCAACTATTGCAAGATTATTATCAAGTGTGAGGCAAAGGTCAATGGTACATCTGCATTAGGAAAACACTTGAAGGTATGCAAAAAGAATCCCAATAAGATCAATGATGACAAGCAGCCTGTTTTGCAAGCTTGTAATGAAGATGGTAGTAGGTCTAGCATCACTGCTTGGAGGTTTGATCCAGAAATGCTAAGGGTGGCTTTTACTGAAATGTTAATTACAGATGAGCTTCCATTTGCTTTTGCTGAGCGACCAGGTTTTAGAAAGTTCATGTCTAAGGCTTGTCCACGGTTTGGGGTTCCATCTAGAAGAACAGCAACTAGAGATGTACTTGGTGCCTACAACAAAGAGAAAGAGAAGCTAAAAGCATTTTTGAAGACAAACTATCAAAGAGTATGCTTGACCACAGATACATGGACATCCAGCCATCAGCAAAGCTACATGTGTGTGACAGCTCATTTTGTTGATGAATCATGGCAACTATAAAAGAGGATAATAGGTTTTTTCATGGTGAAGGGTCATAGGGCAGATGACATAGGAAAAGACATGGAGAGGTGTCTAGCTGATTGGGGATTGGACAAGGTGTTTACCATCACCATTGACAATGCTTCAGCTAATAATGGTGCAGTTTCCTACATGGCAAAGGTCACAAACAAAGCAAAGACTAGCGTCTTGGAATCCAAGTTACTTCACATGAGGTGTGCAGCACATATTGTGAACTTGATAGTTCAAGAGGGATTGAAAGAGGTTGACATATCTATCAAGCGTGTTCGTGCTGCTGTCAAATTTATTAAGAGCTCCCCTGCTAGGATTGCCAGATTTAAGAAGTACCTTGCTGAAGTACCTTGCTGAAGAGAATGAAGAACATACTACCGAATTTAATATCATGGACTGGTGGAAGGTGAATACTACAAGGTTTCCAATTTTAGGGTGCTTGGCTCGTGATGTTCTAGCCATTCCCATCTCCACAGTCACGTCCGAGAGTGCCTTTAGTACCAGTGGACGCATTTTAGATGATTTTAGAAGCTCTCTCACTCCATTCATGGTTGAAGCTCTTGTTTGCACTCAAGATTGGATGAGGCGTGCATGTCATATCACCAATGAAGAGGATACTGAGGAGTTAGCCAAGTTGGAAGAAGGTACCTTGTAGTTTGTTATTTGTTGTTGTGCGCATTAAGTTCTTGTTTGTATTACTTTAATTGAGTTTTTATTTCAGCACTTCTTGCGGAAATGGATAGTTCGAATATTGCCAACAATACTGATACAACTTCTAAGGACAAGGAAGTTGTGATTGAGTGATATAGAAATAAGGTGACAAAATCTGATTGGTGTCACTATTACTGTGTAAGTTACACAATATAACTCTGTGATGTCTTGCTGTTGCTGGCCAGGCACCCAGGCATGGCGTCAGTGGACTTGGTGGGTGGACAAGGTCACAAGGTGATGCTGTGGTGGCGTGGTGGACTACTGGACTGGGCTGCTAGCACTGGCAGGCGGCAGCGTGTACCAGCTTCATCTTGTATGAACATATGTGTAGTGGCAGCAATGCAAGTGTGCAACATCAGTATTGTATCAGCTTGTTTGTCATGAACTTTGTTATGAACTCTGTATTATTATTACTTTGTTATGAACTTTGTTATGAACATATGTGTAGTATTATTTCTATTAATTTGTTATGAACTTTGTATGGACATATGTGCAGTATTGTATTGTTTGTCATCCATAAACTCATGATTTGCACCTGATTGTGTTATTCAGGTTCTATAGGAACCGAATAGACCGAACTGAATTTTTCGGTCTATTAGGGTTCGGTTCCTGAAATTATGGGTTCAGGTTCGGTTCCTATTTTACAGAACCCGAATTTTGTAGAACCCGAATAACCCGAACCAAATTACCTGTATTACCCGAATGCCCAATCCTACACCGCAGCAAGGGGCTATGGCGAAGCAGGGGGAGAACCTTCCTCAACCGGTGTCGCCAACGCAATTGCCACAGCCGCGGAAGATTCACCTTCCCCATCCAGCGAAGCAGGGGGAGAATCTTCCTCAACCGGAGTCGCCAATGCAACTGCCACGACCACGGAAGGTTCACCTTCCCCAACCAGCGAAGCAGGGAGAGACCCTTCCTCTGCCGGAGTCGCCAACGCAACTGCCACGGCCACAGAAGGTTCTACATCCCCAGCTATGGTAGATTTTTGCCATTATAAAATACGGTAAGTTCGGTTTTGTCGAAACAGAGGCGTTGCGAGGGATTCGACTATTTAGAAATCCACACGATGCGTAGCCGTTAGTATAGACTCAAAATCTCTCTTAAACGATGCGTAGCCGTTAGTATAGACTCAAAATCTCTCTTAGGCGCTGATGACCTCCTTCGTCCGAATCAGTCTGCAGGGGCACGGTTTCGTCCGCATCGCCGTCGGTGTTGATGCCGCCACTGGTGAGTATCTCCGTGAGCTCTCTTCTTCTCTCTTCTTCCTCCCCAACGGCATCATGATGGGCAGCTCGTCGCGGTTCGACATGTACGGCTGCGACTTCGGCTGGGGGGCTGCCCCTGGCGCCGCGCAGCGGCAGGGCCAACAAGCCCGACGGGAAGGCATCGCTGTACCCCGGCCAACAAGCCCGACGGGAAGGCATCGCTGAACACCAATCCGCGCAATGCCAACAAAATCCCAAACCCTGCCTCGTCGTCGCACCGCTCCACTCGTCCCGGATCAACCACCTCCTCGGTCCGCAACCACAACCACACCCGCCCTCCCGCTCGCCACAGCCAGAACCAGCTCCAACCCAACATCGTCGCGCCGGACGACATCGCGCGAGCCTTCGGCGCCCCCGCCTCCGAGCTCCCGCTGCTCCCCAGCGCCGACCCCAGCCCTGGGCTATGTTGCACGGGCACCGACCAGCCGCTGGCGGCAGTCGCGGACCTGGCCGCCACTGCCGTGGTCAACTCGGCTCCCACCGACGCCGCGGAGCGGGCCCTGTCGGACGCGTCGTTCCCCAGCACGTTCCCATCTGACGCGTCCGAGGTCGAGGACTCCGTGGCCAGGTTCATCGATAAGGTCGGCAAGCAGGTCTTCCAGGCGGAGGACGCACTTACCGAGGCCTACGACAAGCTGAGGCTGTCCGCGTACGACGCGCTCGGTGCGTGGAGGAAGAAAGAATTGCAATAATCTTCAGCAACTGGAAGAATAAGCGAGAGAGAAGCGGGAAAAAAGAGAAGAAAGAAGGATGAAAAAGATATATGCAGAGCAAGGCATGGCATAGTGAGCTCGACGATGGTAAAACAACCACGAGCTCACTCACAGTCACAGCCTGCCTACCTGCCGACGCTGTCACTACACAAATCTGTAAGACCTAAAATTAGTAAATAAAATAAAATAAACAAATATATATATTATAAAAGAATAAAATAAGGAAATAAAAATACCTATAATAAGTATGATGAGAATTTTTGAAGACCTTTGAAATCTATTAGGATTTCCCCTCGTATTCAATCAATAATATTAAATTAGTTAAGTAACTGATAAATCGATAAAGAAAAGGTTGATCTCTTGATGATGAATATCTGGTGATGCATTTTATGGAAAACATAAACTTGATCTCCAATGTTAAATAAAAACACAAAATAGAAAATGAGAAAAGGAAATGTTTATGAAATTATTTATTCCTTCCACAAATAAATGACAAGGAAAATAAATAATAACAAGGTAAAACAATAGTGTTTATACCCACTTTAGAATAAATTGTGACATTTGGAAAGTAGAAATTCAAAACGACAGTTTAAAATAATTTGAATCCTTAAATTTGGAAATGGAAAAGAAAGAATAAAAGAAAAGAGAAAGGATTAACCAGAAATGGACCCAAAGCGCAAATCTCTCGGCCCACTATCCCCACCCTTTGTAATACCTAAATTTGTAACTCCTATGAGAATAGAATAGTCCCTTTATCCATATGCGTGTACCACCTCTAGTTACTATCGCATGTGAATAAACACTATAAAAAAGGGGATTAAATAACCAATAATGCCTAAATAAATCATGCATCATGCTGAGTTTTTACTTGATTGTGCATTTATGGCCAATAAAATAAAGGAATTATTAATATATTACTAACCACATGGAATCCAAATTCTATTTTGGAAAACAAAACTCCAAAGAAATATGGAGGGGGAAGAAAAGAATCACTAAAAAAGGAAAATATATACAAAATAAATATTATAAATAAAAGCAAGACATCATGTTCAAATTATACTTTAAATGTGAGGAGAACTTACCAAAGAATTTGAGTTTGAAATTTGGACTCAAATGAAAAAGGAAAATATAAATAAAGAAAAGAGAAAGGGAAATAAAAGAGAGAAATGGCGTATTGGGCCCCCTTCCACGTATCTGGCCCATGGGACAATTGCATGCGCACGGCCCAACTCCTTACCGCGCGTGCTATTACACTGACAGGCGGGGGCCACTGGTTAATCCCTCATGCGCGCACCTAGCTACATGTGGCCGACACCTGGGACCATCGGGCTGACTCCCCACGGGCACGTGATATTCTCTTTTTCGCTGGCGTGTGGACCGCGATGTCAGCGTGACTTCCCCTTCGTCGTGGGCGCGTGGATGCCGCAACAACTCCGCGGAAATGGCGCCACTGGTCGTGATCCGGGGCATCGGTGTTGACCTGGGCAGCCCTCCTGGGAAGGTATATAAGCGTGGTCAGCTTCCCCTAGAACCCTTTAAGCCAAATCGCCGCCACCTCTACCACCGGATACTAGCCGTCGTAACGCTGCCGGCCGCGTGAGGCGCACTCGTCGGTGTGGAGAAATCTGCGCATCACCAAGCCGGTGAGTAATGCGCGTTACAATTCGTCGTCTTCCCTTCTACATCTAGGACGTGCCCTCAACCAAGATCTGAGCCTAGCGCCATAATTTGAGGTTGTCGGTGTGGGTCACCGTCGGTGAGAGGTTAGACGTGGATACAGCTCCCCAACCTGCTGGCTCAGTCAAAATTGGCGATACCCCGGTGATCGTTGTATAGTTCGCAAGGTTAGGACTCGTTTAATCGAGGTTCTATGCACTAGGGCCTCGCTTCACCAATTCGCCGTAGTGCGGGACTCGGTCCGATGACCGACTTCCAGCTCGATGGGGAAGAAAAGGTCATAGCCCTTGATCTGATAACGCACGGCTAGGATCGGGGTTGGATGTGGAGATAGTGCGCGCCATTGATTTTGGAGTGAACGGTGCAGATTAGAAGTTAGTATACCCCTTCGGCGCATGTTCATCCGACCGTCAAAATTGAATCGGATGACCGCGCAGGGATGTAGACGTGGCCGAACTCTGTCCATGGATCTTTGATCCGGTGGCTGCTACTGCTTATGGCTTCGGTTGCTGCGTTAGGTCTAATCTGGACCGCTGGTGCTCGATCTGGCGGCCTAGGGCAAGGGATACCCTTTCGCGACTGCAGTTTTGCATATGCGCCCCTCTGGTTCTAAGAAAATAACCCGCAGTCTAACTTATCAGTGCGCTGTGTCTTGGGATGTTTGCCCCGGGGCCCCTGGAGTTCTCTGGATTTGTGGCCCAGTCCAGAATAGTATAAAATCAGAGAAAATAAATTATAAATGGATTTTTAATATGAAAATAATTACTAGAACTTGATAAATTCATATAAAATCCATACTTGGTCCAAATTGATCCATTCCACTTTCTAAAATTTTATAATTTTATTCTCTACCACTTAGTGTCTCTGTTTTATCATGACAACAGTAGGAAAATTAATCCCACACTTAATCCCATTTTAAACACAAAAAATCTTTGAAAATCCATAACTTAAAATCTATAACTCCAAAAATTATGATTCCTGTTCCTAGAATTTTATTTTAATGTGTAGATCATTACTGTGTATTTTGTTTATATGTTTGGTGTAATGTTAATTTCTCTATATGCACTGTACTTGTTTGTATTGTGGCGAGTAGAAGAGCCCGTGACCGAGGATCCTGGTGAGCAGCAGGTTGAAGTAGCTGAGCAGGAGCTCATTGAAGGCAAGTTGTGCCCTTGACCACTTTTTACCTAATAATGTTCTTTAATATCACTTATCCCTGCATAGGTTAATTTTGATGGGACCCAATAGGTCACCCTAGATTGTTTATCTCATTACCTTGTTTACCCCTGAATCACTTGGGTAGTTTGCTATTGCTTTATATGGTTTTGGGATAATCATTTATTACCTCTATGTTCCAATTCTTTTTGTTATTCTATTTATGTTCATGTTGAGATCATTAATGTTAATTGGAACATAGAGCTTAACTTGAGAACCACGTGCCACCACAAGGGTTTAATGGGACGCCCTTGGCTGACTAATTAGGAAAGCTAGTGGAAGACTACCTTACCCGAAAGGGGCAAGGGAAGTAGGGGAGTGGTCAGTGTAGGGAGGTCCTTGGTTGATTTTGCTGCGATGGCGGTCAGCCAAGAACCCTGCATTAGAACTTCCTATAAACTGTAGCGGGTTTTCGGAAGCTAGTGGAACTTTGTAAAGGCCTCGTAGTGTTGCCCTGCCGCGCTTCCTAGGTAGAGGTGTATGGGATTCATGACCCCTTGGCAGATGGGTAGCATGACTTGTGGGTAAAGGGTACTGAAAGTCGCCTAGAGGGGGGGTGAATAGGGCGAAACTGAAAATCTTAAAAATAATCACAACTACAAGCCGGGTTAGCGTTAGAAATATAATAGAGTCCGCGAGAGAGGGTGCAAAACAAATCGCAATCGAATAATGAAGTAAGACACGCGGATTTGTTTTACCGAGGTTCGGTTCTCTCAAACCTACTCCCCGTTGAGGAGGCCACAAAGGCCGGGTCTCTTTCAACCCTTCCCTCTCTCAAACGGTCCCTCGGACCGAGTGAGCTTTTTTTTCTCAAATCACTTGGGAAACAAACTTCCCGCAAGGACCACCACAAGATTGGTGTCTCTTGCCTCAATTACAAGTGAGTGTATGATCACAAGAAAGAATGCCAAAGAAAAAGAAGCGATCCAAGCGCAAGAGCTCAAATGAACACTACAAATCACTCTCTCTAGTCACTAGGGCTTTGTGAGGTGTTGGGAGAGGATTTGATCTCTTTTGGTGTGCTTTGCAATGAATGCTAGCTCTTGTATAGTGGTTGGAAGTTGGAAAACTTGGATGCAATGAATGGTGGGGTGGTTGGGGTATTTATAGCCCCAACCACCAAACTTGACCGTTGGTGGAGGCTGTCTGTCGATGGCGCACCGGACAGTCCGGTGCACACCGGACATGTCCGGTGCCCCCGCCACGTCACCAATGCCGTTAGATTCTGACCGTTGGAGCTTCTGACTTCTGGGCCCGCCTGGATGTCCGGTGCACACCGGACATCAACTGTTCATTGTCCGGTGCGCCAGTATGGGCGCGCCTGACTTCTGCGCGCGCAGAGCGCGCATTAAATGCGACGCAGGTAGCCGTTGGCGCCGAAATAGTCGTTGCCCCGCTGTTACACCGGACAGTCCGGTGCACACCGGACATGTCCGGTGAATTATAGCGGAGCGGCTGCTGCGCGATCCCGAGGCTGGCGAGTTGAGGAGGCCGCGCTTCCATGGAGCACCGGACACTGTCCGGTGTACACCGGACAGTCCGGTGAATTATAGCGAAGCGGCCTGAGAAATTCCCGAAGGTGGCGAGTTCGAGTTGGAGTCCTCTGGTGGCGCACCGGATGCCTCCAGAACAGAGGTGCCTTCGGTTGCCTCTTTGCTCCTTTGTTGAATCCAAAACTTGATCTTTTTATTTGCTGAGTGTGAACCCTTTTGCACCTGTATAACTTATACACTAGAGCAAACTAGTTAGTCCAATATTTGTGTTGGGCAATTCAACCACCAAAATTATTTAGGGACTAGGTGTAAGCCTAATTCCCTTTCAATCTCCCCCTTTTTGGTGATTGATGCCAACACAAACCAAAGTAAATATAGAAGTGAATAATTGAACTAGTTTGCATGATGTAAGTGCAAAGGTTGCTTTGAATTTGAGCCAATATAAAAACTTACATGATGCGCATGGATTGTTTTCTTTGTTTTTGACATATTGGACCATATTTGCACCAAAAGTTTTGTTTTAGCAAACTCTTTTGTAAATTCTTTTCAAAGTCTTTTTGCAAGATAGTCAAAGGTAAATGAATAAGATTTTGCAAAGCATTTTCAAGTTTTGAAATTTTCTTCCTTTGTTCAAATGCTTTTCCTTTGACTAAACAAAACTCCCCCTCAAATAAAGTCTCCTCTTAGTGTTCAAGAGGGTTTTAAGACATCAATTTTGAAAATACTACTTGCTCCCCCTTAAGAACACGAAGAGATACCAATTTGAAATTTTCAAATTGAAAACCATGAATTTTTAAAATTAGGGTGATGGTGCGGTCCTTTTGCTTTGGGCCAATACTTTCTCCCCCTTTGGCATGAATCGCCAAAAACGGATAATTAGAATGAAATATAGGCCCTTTAAAGTATTTTCTCCTCCTTTGGTCATAAAATATATGAGTAAAGATTATACCAAAGATGGAGAGTGATGCGGAGTGACGGCGAAGGATGAGTGGTAGAGCGGAGTAAAAGCCTTTGTCTTCGCCGAAGACTCCAATTCCCTTTCAATATACCTATGACTTGGTTTGAAATACACTTGAAAACACATTAGTCATAGCATATAAAAGAGACACGATCAAAGGTATTCTTATGAGCTATGTGTGCAAGTTTAGCAAAAGAAATTCCTAGAATCAAGAATATTAAGCTCATGCCTAAGTCTGGTAAAAGATTGTTCATCAAGTGGCTTGGTAAAGATATCGGCTAATTGATCTTTAGTGTTAATGTATGAAATCTCGATATCCCCCTTTTGTTGGTGATCCCGAAGAAAATGGTACCGAATGGCTATGTGTTTAGTGCGGCTATGCTCAACGGGATTATCCGCCATGCGGATTGCACTCTCATTATCACATAGAAGATGAACTTTGGTTAATTTGTAACCGTAGTCCCGCAGGGTCTGCCTCATCCAAAGCAATTGCGCGCAACAATGACCTGCGGCAATATACTCGGCTTCGGCGGTAGAAAGAGCGACCGAATTTTGCTTCTTAGAAGCCCAAGACACCAAGGATCTCCCCAAGAACTGGCAAGTCCTCGATGTGCTCTTTCTATTAATCTTACACCCCGCCCAATCGGCATCCGAATAACCAATCAAATCAAAGGTGGATCCCCGAGGGTACCAAAGCCCAAACTTAGGAGTATAAGCCAAATATCTCAAGATTCGTTTTACGGCCGTAAGGTGTGATTCCTTAGGGTCGGCTTGGAATCTTGCACACATACATACGGAAAGCATAATGTCCGGTCGAGATGCACATAAATAAAGCAATGAACCAATCATCGACCGATATACCTTTTGATCCACGGACTTACCTCCCGTGTCGAGGTCGAGATGCCCATTTGTTCCCATGGGAGTCTTGATGGGCTTGGCATCCTTCATTCCAAACTTGCTTAGAATGTCTTGAGTATACTTCGTTTGGCTAATGAAAGTGGCCTCTTGGAGTTGCTTGACTTGAAGTCCTAAGAAATATTTCAACTCCCCCATCATCGACATCTCGAATTTCTTTGTCATGATCCTACTAAATTCTTCACATGTAGATTCGTTAGTAGACCCAAATATAATATCATCAACATAAATTTGGCATACGAACAAATCATTGTCAAGAGTTTTAGTGAACAAAGTAGGATCGGCCTTGCCGACTTTGAAGCCATTTGCAATAAGGAAATCTCTAAGGCATTCATACCATGCTCTTGGGGCTTGCTTGAGCCCATAAAGCGCCTTAGAGAGCCTATAAACATGGTTAGGGTACTCACTGTCTTCAAAGCCGGGAGGTTGCTCAACATAGACCTCTTCCTTGATTGGTCCATTGAGAAAGGCACTCTTCACGTCCATTTGATAAAGCTTGAAGCCATGGTAAGTAGCATAGGCCAATAATATGCGAATTGACTCAAGCCTAGCTACGGGTGCATAGGTTTCACCAAAATCCAAACCTTCGACTTGTGAATACCCCTTGGCCACGAGTCGAGCTTTGTTCCTTGTCACCACACCATGCTCGTCTTGCTTGTTGCGGAAGACCCACTTGGTTCCTACAACATTTTGATTAGGACGTGGAACTAAATGCCATACCTCATTCCTTGTGAAATTGTTGAGCTCCTCTTGCATCGCCATCACCCAATCCGAATCTTGAAGTGCTTCCTCTACCCTGTGTGGCTCAATAGAGGAAACAAAAGAGTAATGTTCACAACACGAGATCGAGTTGTTACCCCCTTATGAATGTCGCCGAGGATGGTGTCGACGGGGTGATCTCGTTGTATTGCTTGGTGGACTCTTGGGTGTGGCGGCCTTGGTTGTTCATCCTCCTTGTCTTCATCATTTGCATCTCCCCCTTGATCGTTGCCGTCATTTTGAGGTGGCTCATCTTCTTGATCTTCTTGTTCAACATCTTGAGCCTCATCCTCAATTTGAGTTAGTGGAGATGCTTGCATGGAGGAGGATGGTTGATCTTGTGCATGTGGAGGCTCTTCGGATTCCTTAGGACACACATCCCCAATGGACATGTTCCTTAGCGCTGTGCATGGAGCCTGTTCTTCACCTATCTCATCAAGATCAACTTGCTCTACTTGAGAGCCGTTAGTCTCATCAAACACAACGTCACAAGAAACTTCAACAAGTCCTGAGGACTTGTTAAAGATTCTATATGCCCTTGTGTTTGAGTCATATCCTAGTAAAAAGCCTTCTACAGTTTTAGGAGCAAATTTAGATTTTCTACCTCTTTTAACAAGTATAAAACATTTGCTACCAAAAACTCTAAAATATGAAATATTTGGCTTTTTACCGGTTAGGAGTTCATAGGATGTCTTCTTGAGGATTCGGTGAAGATATAACCGGTTGATGGCGTAGCAAGCGGTGTTGACCGCTTCGGCCCAAAACCGATCTGGTGTCTTGTATTCATCAAGCATGGTTCTTGCCATGTCCAATAGAGTTCGATTCTTCCTCTCCACTACACCATTTTGTTGTGGAGTGTAGGGAGAAGAGAACTCATGCTTGATGCCCTCCTCCTCAAGGAAGCCTTCAATTTGAGAGTTCTTGAACTCCATCCCATTATCGCTTCTAATTTTCTTGATCCTTATGCCGAACTCATTTTGAGCCCGTCTCAAGAATCCCTTTAGGGTCTCTTGGGTATGAGATTTGTCCTGCAAAAAGAACACCCAAGTGAAGCGAGAATAATCATCCACAATAACTAGACAGTACTTACTCCCGCCGATGCTTATGTAAGCGATCGGGCCGAATAGGTCCATGTGTAGGAGCTCCAGTGGTCTGTCACTAGTCATGATGTTCTTGTGTGGATGATGAGTGCCAACTTGCTTCCCGGCTTGGCATGCGCTACAAATCCTGTCTTTCTCAAAATGAACATTGGTTAGTCCTAAAATGTGTTCTCCCTTTAGAAGTTTGTGAAGATTCTTCATTCCAACATGGGCTAGTCGGCGGTGCCAGAGCCAACCCAAGTTAGTCTTAGCAACCAAGCAAGTGTCGAGTTCAGCTCTATCAAAATCTACCAAGTATAGCTGACCCTCTAACACTCCCTTAAATGCTATTGAATCATCACTTCTTCTAAAGACAGTGACACCAATATCGGTAAATAGACAGTTGTAGCCCATTTGACATAATTGGGATACGGAAAGCAAATTGTAATCTAGAGAATCTACGAGAAAAACATTGGAAATAGTGTGGTCAGGTGATATAGCAATTTTACCCAATCCTTTGACCAAACCTTGATTTCCATCCCCGAATGTGATAGCTCGTTGGGGATCTTGGTTTTTCTCATATGAGGAGAACATCTTTTTCTCCCCTGTCATGTGGTTTGTGCACCCGCTGTCGAGTATCCAACTTGAGCCCCCGGATGCATAAACCTACAAAACAATTTTAGTTCTTGACTTTAGGTACCCAAACGGTTTTGGGTCCTTTGGCATTAGAAACAAGAACTTTGGGTACCTAAACACAAGTCTTGGAGCCCTTGTGTTTGCCCCCAACAATCTTGGCAACTATCTTGCCGGATTTGTTAGTTAAAACATATGATGCATCAAAAGTTTTGAATGAAATAGCATGATCATTTGATGCATTAGGAATTTTCTTTCTAGGCAACTTAGCACGGGTTGGTTGCCTAGAGCTAGATGTCTCACCCTTATACATAAAAGCATGGTTAGGGCCAGAGTGAGATTTCCTAGAATGAATTTTCTTGATTTTGTTCTCAGGATAGCCGGCAGGGTACAAAATGTAACCCTCGTTATCATGAGGCATGGGAGCCTTGCCCTTAACAAAGTTAGATAAATTCTTTGGAGGGGCATTAAGTTTGACATTGTCTCCCCTTTGGAAGCCAATGCCATCCTTGATGCCAGGGCGTCTCCCATTATAGAGCATACTTCTAGCAAATTTAAACTTTTCATTTTCTAAGTTATGCTCGGCAATTTTAGCATCTAATAATGCTATATGATCATTTTGTTGTTTAATTAAAGTCATGTGATCATGAATAGCATTGATATCGATATCTCTACATCTAGTACAAATAGAAACATGCTCAACATTAGAAGTAGAGGGTTTGCAAGATTTTAGTTCTACAACCTTAGCATGCAACATATCATTCTTAGTTCTAAGGTCAGAAATTGTAACATTGCAAACATCTAATTCTTTAGCCTTAGCAATTAATTTCTCATTCTCATTTTTAAGGCTAGCAATAGAAACATTTAACTCATCAATCCTAGCAAGCAAATCATCATTTCTAAGATTGGGAATTGAATCAATACAAACATGAGAATCAACCTTAGCAATTAATTTGGCATTTTCATTTCTAAGGTTGGCAATAGTGTCATGACAGGTGCTTAGCTCACTAGATAATTTGTTACATTTTTCTACCTCTAGAGCATAAGCATTTTTAACCTTAACATGTTTCTTGTTTTCCTTGATTAGGAAATCCTCTTGGGAGTCCAAGAGATCATCCTTTTCATGGATAGCACTAATTAGCTCATTTAATTTTTCTTTTTGTTCCATGTTAAGGTTGGCAAAAAGGTTATGCAAATTGTCTTCCTCACCACTAGCATTATCACCACTAGAAGATTCATATTTAGTGGAGGATTTAGATTTAACCTTCTTTCTTTTGCCGTCCTTTGCCATGAGACACTTGTGGCCGACGTTGGGGAAGAGGAGTCCCTTGGTGACGGCGATGTTGGCGGCATCCTCGTCGGAGGAGGACTCAGTGGAGCTCTCGTCGGAGTCCCATTCCCGGCAAACATGGGCATCGCCGCCCTTCTTCTTGTAGTACTTCTTCTTTTCTCTCCTCTTTCCCTTCTTGTCGTCGCCCCTGTCACTGTCACTAGACATAGGACATTTTGCAATAAAATGACCGGGCTTACCACATTTGTAGCAAACCTTCTTGGAACGGGATTTGTAGTCCTTCCCCTTCCGTTGCTTGAGGATTTGCCGAAAGCTTTTGATGATTAAGGCCATCTCCTCATTGTCGAGCTTGGAGGCGTCAATTGGTTGTCTACTTGGTGTAGATTCCTCCTTCTTTTCCTCTGTTGCCTTGAAGGCCACCGGTTGCGCCTCGGATGTGGAAGGTTCGTCAAGCTCGTTGATCTTCTTTGAGCCCTTAATCATGCATTCAAAGCTTACAAAATTCCCGATAACTTCCTCGGGGGTCATTAGTGGATATCTAGGATTACCACGAATTAATTGAACTTGAGTAGGGTTAAGGAAAATAAGAGCTCTTAAAATAACCTTAACCACCTCGTGGTCATCCCACTTTTTGCTCCCGAGGTTGCGCACTTGGTTTACCAAGGTCTTGAGCCGGTTGTACATATCTTGTGGCTCCTCCCCTTGGCGAAGACGGAAGCGACCGAGCTCCCCCTCGATCGTTTCCCGCTTGGTGATCTTGGTGAGTTCATCACCCTCGTGCGCCGTCTTGAGTAGGTCCCAAATCTCCTTTGCATTTTTCAACCCTTGTACTTTGTTGTATTCCTCCTTGCTTAGAGAGGCGAGGAGAATGGTTGTGGCTTGGGAGTTGAAGTGCTCGATTTGGGCCACTTCATCCGTATCATAATCCTCATCCCCTATTGATGGTACCTGTGCTCCAAACTCAACAACATTCCATATACTTTTGTGGAGTGAGGTTAGATGAAATTTCATTAAATCACTCCACCTAGCATAATCTTCGCCATCAAAAGTTGGCGGTTTGCCTAATGGAACGGAAAGTAATGGAGTATGTCTAGATGTACGGGGATAGTGTAAGGGGATCTTACTAAACTTCTTGCGCTCTTGGCGCTTAGAAGTTACGGACGGTGCATCGGAGTCGGAGGTGGATGTTGATGAAGTGTCGGTCTCGTAGTAGACCACCTTCCTCATCCTCTTGTGCTTGTCCCCACTCCGATGCGGCTTGTGAGAAGAAGATTTTTCTTTCTTCTCCTTGTGGTGAGAAGAGGAAGATCTTTTCTCCTTCCGCTTGGAGGAGTTCTTCTTCTTCTCCCTTCTCTTGGTGCGGGACTCTTCCGATGAAGTGCTCCCTTGGCTTGTAGTGGGCTTGTCGCCGGTCTCCATCTCCCTCTTGGTGTGATCTCCCGACATCACTTCGAGCGGTTAGGCTCTAATGAAGCACCGTGCTCTGATACCAATTGAAAGTCGCCTAGAGGGGGGGGTGAATAGGGTGAAACTGAAAATCTCAAAAATAATCACAACTACAAGCCGGGTTAGCATTAGAAATATAATAGAGTCCGCGAGAGAGGGTGCAAAACAAATCACAATCGAATAATGAAGTAAGACATGCGGATTTGTTTTACCGAGGTTCGGTTCTCTCAAACCTACTCCCCGTTGAGGAGGCCACAAAGGCCGGGTCTCTTTCAACCCTTCCCTCTCTCAAACGGTCCCTCGGACCGAGTGAGCTTCTTTTTCTCAAATCACTTGGGAAACAAACTTCCCGCAAGGACCACCACACGATTGGTGTCTCTTGCCTCAATTACAAGTGAGTGTATGATCACAAGAAAGAATGCCAAAGAAAAAGAAGCGATCCAAGCGCAAGAGCTCAAATGAACACTACAAATCACTCTCTCTAGTCACTAGGGCTTTGTGAGGTGTTGGGAGAGGATTTGATCTCTTTTGGTGTGCTTTGCAATGAATGCTAGCTCTTGTATAGTGGTTGGAAGTTGGAAAACTTGGATGCAATGAATGGTGGGGTGGTTGGGGTATTTATAGCCCCAACCACCAAACTTGACCGTTGGTGGAGGCTGTCTGTCGATGGCGCACCGGACAGTCCGGTGCACACCGGACATGTCCGGTGCCCCCGCCACGTCACCAATGCCGTTGGATTCTGACCGTTGGAGCTTCTGACTTCTGGGCCCGCCTGGATGTCCGATGCACACCAGACATCAACTGTTCATTGTCCGGTGCGCCAGTATGGGCGCGCCTGACTTCTGCGCACGCAGAGCGCGCATTAAATGCGACACAGGTAGCCGTTGGCGCCGAAATAGCCGTTGCCCCGCTGTTACACCGGACAGTCCGGTGCACACCGGACATGTCCGGTGAATTATAGCGGAGCAGCTGCTGCGCGATCCCGAGGCTGGCGAGTTGAGGAGGCCGCGCTTCCATGGAGCACCGGACACTGTCCGGTGTACACCGGACAGTCCGGTGAATTATAGCGAAGCGGCCTGAGAAATTCCCGAAGGTGGCGAGTTCGAGTTGGAGTCCTCTGGTGGCGCACCGGACACTGTCCGGTGTACACCGGACAGTCCGGTGCCTCCAGAACAGAGGTGCCTTCGGTTGCCTCTTTGCTCCTTTGTTGAATCCAAAACTTGATCTTTTTATTTGCTGAGTGTGAACCCTTTTGCACCTGTATAACTTATACACTAGAGCAAACTAGTTAGTCCAATATTTGTGTTGGGCAATTCAACCACCAAAATTATTTAGGGACTAGGTGTAAGCCTAATTCCCTTTCAGGTACAACCTCTGCAGAGTGTAAAACTGGTATACTAGCCGAGCTCACGGTCATGAGCAGCTCAGGACTCTCTGATGTTTAAATTATGGAACTTAAATTCCAATTTGTCATTTGCATTGCATGGGTTTATTATAAATTGTGTTCTATTACTTTATTTATGGTTTGGTATTTACTTACACTTAGTAACTGCTAATAAAAGTTTGACCAACTACTTAAAAGCAATGCTCAGCTTTAACCCTATCATTGATTAGCCTTACACAACACATGAACTCACACCTTTGTGAGTTTATGTCCACTGGTTCCCCACAACTTGTTGAGCTATGATCATGTGTGAGCTCACCCTTGCTGTCTCACACCCCCCACAGGAGAAGAACAGGTGGTTCAGGAGGAGCCACAAGGCGAGGAGTATGATCTGATCTAGGTGGCGTTTCTCAGTTGACATTGGCGCCGACGATCCTTAGTTCGTTTTACTTTTATCTTTTATTTTGTAATAAGTCTTCCGCTATGTAATAAATACTCTGATTATTGTGACATTTATCTCTATACACTCTGTTATTATATATGTTGTCTTCTTGGCGCATGTATGAGATGCACCTGGCTTTGTTCCTTAAAGCCGGGTGTGACAGAAGTGGTATCGGAGGAATGTTGACTGTAGGACGAGACCTAGATAGAAATGGACAAACCCTCTCCTACTTACCTTACTCTGACTCATTCTATACTCATCTCATCTTGATCTTGTCTCACCTTCTACCGTTCTACTCTGATCATTCTTACCTTTTCTACTCTAAGACAAGATGGATTTCACACCTTGGAATCCCTACCCTTATGACATTTTTAAGAGATAGGGAACCTAAGATGAAAATAAAACTATTTTATCTATTTTAAAAATGTTGGTTGATTGTTCTGATGCTAAATGCCTGATTTGCTTCTTTGATTGACTGAATTATTATAGATGGACATCTTAGTATGTACCACCATAAGTAATAAATTAGCTATGGTAGGTAAAATATTAATCTGCTTAGCTAATAAAATTCCCCAAAGTAACCTGCTTTGTAAATACCTGCCTTGTCTACTATTTTCTTACCATATGTATCTAACTCAGATGGTCAATACCAGGCGGGGTGGTGGAATTGATTTGCCTCCTAATCGACACACTCGGAGAATATACATACAACCCCAGCCACAGCCTGCAGAGATGAATCCTCCTAATCCTCCACCAGGCAGAGTTGACCCACTGGTTGCTGCTCAGATGGCGGTGATGCAGCAAATGGCGGACACTATGGCTGATATGCGTGCCCAGATGCAGCAAGAACGCCAGGAGATGCGTCAGGAAAGAGAAGATATACGCCAGGAGTTGCGCCAGGAGCGAGATGAGATACGCCAGGAAAGGAGGGCACAACAACAGCAGCTGCAACAACAAATGCAACAGCAACAACAGCAGCAACAGCAGCAACAAGTGCCACTGCCTCCACCACCACCACCAATTCCACCCCGAGACAAGCATAGAGAGTTCATGAGTCATAAGCCACCTACATTTGCAAGCTCACCTGATCCACTAGACGCGGATGATTGGCTGAAGTCCATTGAAAAGATGCTGAATATTGCACAGTGCACGGACCGGGAGAAGGTTTTATATGCTTCTGGACGTCTGACGGGTCCTGCTGCTGACTGGTGGGATTCATATACTGCTGCCCACAATGCTGCTGATACTATTACTTGGGCGGAGTTTAGTACACAGTTCAAGAACTACCATATTCCAGCTGGTATGATAAAGATCAAGAAGAAGGAGTTTTTGTCATTGAAGCAAGGCAACATGTCAGTCAGCGAGTATAGAGACAAATTTATTCAGCTGTTGAGATATGCTCCGGAGGAAGTTGCTGAGGATGAGAGGAAGCAGGAGCACTTTATTGAAGGACTTAATGGACCCCTACAGTATGCACTGGTTGCACACACTTTTCCATCATTTCAGAGACTGCTGGATAAGGCTCTTGCTATTGAACACAAGCGTGTTCAGCTGGGAGATTTGAAGAGAAAGGCAATATCTCAAGGACAAGGAAGCAGCAGTGTTCGTCCTCGCTACAGTTCACCACAGGGTACACCGACTCGACCAGGAGGACCGCGCCTAGTTCAGCAATCACCACTGAGGACTCCACCTCCTCGGCAGGCTACCCCTATTGGCACCCCGACGAAGTTTTCAGGACAGAGTCCAGGCACTACTTGTTTCAAGTGTGGGAAGGCTGGTCACTATGCAAATGTCTGCCCACAGAGGATTGCTACTACTCCAGTTCAGAATAGGCAGCAAACTCCAGGATCTGGCAAGGGATATTCTATTGCCAAAGTTAATCAAGTCAGCGTTGATGCTACCCCGGATGGTGGGGACCTCGTAATTGGTATGTTTTATGTTAATGCAATTCCTGCAACCATATTATTTGATTTTGGTGCTACACATTCATTCATGTCTGCTAGATATGCCAACACAAATGAAATACCACTGCTAAATATGAGAAAACCCATGATAGTAATTACACCTAAAGGGCCTGTTGAGGCGAATCAAATGACACGTAGATTGACATTGACCATTATGGGTAGAGAATTTGGAGCTACTGCTATAATATTAGAGTCAAGCAGTATAGATCTGATCCTTGGTATGTCATGGCTAAGAAAGGCAAAGGCCGTTATAGCATGTGGAAGAGGTACCGTAGAACTCACTACCACTAAAGGAGAAAGGTTTCAAGTTAATATTGCAGTAACCTCCTCACCCATGCGTGCAATGTTCTTTATACCTGAGGAGTTTGTTGGTGACAACATCCGGGTGGTTAGAGATTTTCCGGATGTCTTTCCAGAGGAGTTACCAGGGATGCCACCTGATAGAGAAGTTGAGTTTGTTATTGATCTCTTACCTGGAACCGCCCCTATTTCTAAACGGCCATATAGGATGTCCGTAGAGGAGTTGAAGGAACTTAAGAAGCAGTTAACTGAGTTACAAGAGGCTGGGTACATTCGTCCGAGTTCCTCACCTTGGGGAGCGCCGGTCTTGTTTGTACAGAAGAAGGATGGATCGCAGCGGATGTGTGTGGATTATAGATCTCTTAATGATGTTACGGTGAAGAACAAGTATTCGTTGCCCCATATTGAGGATTTATTTGATCAGATGAGAGGTGCTAGAGTATTCTCGAAGATTGATCTCCGATCCGGTTACCATCAGATGAGGATTAGACCATCGGATATTCCCAAGACAGCATTCTCGACTCGATATGGATTATATGAGTTCATAGTTATGTCATTTGGATTGACCAATGCCCCAGCTTATTTCATGAACTTGATGAACAAGGTGTTTATGGAGTATTTGGACAGGTTCGTCGTGGTGTTCATCGACGATATTCTTATCTATTCTAAGAGTGATAGTGATCACGAGGAACATCTAAGGTTGGTGCTACAGAAGCTACGAGATAACCAGCTATATGCCAAGTTCAGCAAGTGCGAGTTTTGGATTGGCGAGGTGCCATTTCTTGGTCATATTATTTCTAATGGAGGAATTTCAGTGGATCCTGCTAAGGTTAAGGAGATAATGGAGTGGAGAGTACCCACTACAGTTACTGAGATTCGGAGTTTCTTGGGATTAGCAGGATATTATCGGAGATTTATTGAAGGATTTTCTAAGATTGCTAAACCTATGACTTCACTTTTGGAGAAAAGGAGGGAATTTAAGTGGGACGAGAAGTGCCAAGACAGCTTTGATCAATTGAAAAAGAGGTTGATGTCGCCACCAGTATTGGTTATGCCAGACCTACAGAAAGGATTTGATATCTATTGTGATGCATGTGGCCAAGGCTTAGGATGTGTGCTCATGCAAGAAGGACATGTGATTGCCTATGCTTCTCGTCAGTTACGCAAACATGAATTGAACTACCCCACTCATGACTTGGAATTGGCAGCCGTTGTGCATGCACTTAAGATTTGGAGACATTACATTATGGGAACCAAGTGCCAAGTATATACGGATCATAAGAGTCTGAAGTATATATTCACCCAGAAGGATCTCAACCTTAGGCAACGCCGTTGGTTGGAGCTTATTAAGGATTATGATTTGGAGATTCACTATCACCCGGGCAAGGCAAATTTGGTTGCCGATGCCTTGAGTCGCAAGGAGCATGTTCATTCAGCTATTGTTGCCCAGCTACCCGACGAGATTGTTGAGGATTTCAGGAGACTTAACCTGGGGATAGTTGCTCATACTGAAAGAGTTACTATTGATGTGGAACCTACTTTGGAGCAAGAGATTCGCAAAGGACAAATCGGTGATGCTAAAATAAAAGAGATTAAGGATCTGATTACTGAAGGTCGAGTTCCGGAATTTACGGAAGATAAGCAAGGCACTGTATGGTTCAAGGACAGGATGTGTGTTCCTAATATTAAAAGCCTTCGAGAGACTATTTTAAAGGAGGCCCATGATTCGGATTATTCTATTCATCCTGGTAGTACTAAGATGTATCAGGATTTGAAGTGGAAGTATTGGTGGTATGGATTGAAGAGAGATGTGGCTGCACATGTGGCTATGTGCGATGTATGTCAAAGAGTTAAGGCTGAACACCAGAGGCCAGCTGGACTATTGCATCCACTGAAGATACCCGAGTTGAAGTGGGAAGAGATTGGTATGGATTTCATTACTGGATTGCCTCGCACCCAGAAAGGATATGATGCTATATGGGTGATTGTGGATAGATTGACTAAAGTGGCTCACTTCATTCTTGTGAAGACTACATATAAAGGTTCTCAGCTAGCAGAGTTATATATGGCTCGAATTGTGTGTTTACATGGAGTACCAAAGAAGAACGTGTCTGATCGAGGTTCGCAGTTTACCTCAAGGTTTTGGAGAAGCTTTCATGAGAACATGAGCACAAAGTTGAATTTTAGTACGGCTTATCACCCTCAGACTGATGGACAGACTGAAAGGACTAATCAAGTATTGGAAGATATGTTGAGAGCATGTGCCCTTCAGCATGGAGGAAGTTAGGATAAAAGTCTACCATATGCTGAGTTCTCATATAATAATAGTTATCAGGCCAGTCTGAAGATGTCACCTTTTGAAGCTTTATATGGGAGAAAGTGCAGGACTCCTTTGTATTGGGATCAGACTGGAGAAAGACAGTTCTTTGGGCCTGAACTGATTCAAGAAGCAGAGGAACAAGTCCGTATAATTCGAGAGAATTTGAGGGTGGCTCAAACCAGGCAAAAGAGCTATGCTGATAATAGAAGGAGGCCACTGGAATTTGAAGAGGGAGATTATGTGTACCTCAAGGTGTCACCACTTCGTGGAATGAGGAGATTCAAAGTTAAGGGCAAATTGTCCCCTCGCTATATTGGACCATTCTTGATCTTTAGGCGAGTTGGGGAGATGGCATACCAACTTGAGTTACCTGCTAGTCTATCGGATGTGCATAATGTGTTCCACGTATCTCAACTTAAGAAGTGTCTCTGTGTCCCTGAGGAACAGTTACCCATGGAAGAGCTTAGTGTTCAAGGTGATTTGACTTACACGGAGTACCCGATCAAGATTTTGGATACTTTGACTCGAGTTACAAGAAATAAGGTGATAAAGATGTGCAAAGTCCAATGGAGTCACCACGGTGAAGATGAAGCAACGTGGGAGAGAGAAGAAGAGCTTCGCATAGATTTTCCCCACCTTTTCTCTAGTTCTTCTTAAATCTCGAGGACGAGATTATCTTTAAGGGGGGTAGAATTTGTAATACCTAAATTTGTAACTCCTATGAGAATAGAATAGTCCCTTTATCCATATGCGTGTACCACCTCTAGTTACTATCGCATGTGAATAAACACTATAAAAAAGGGGATTAAATAACCAATAATGCCTAAATAAATCATGCATCATGCTGAGTTTTTACTTGATTGTGCATTTATGGCCAATAAAATAAAGGAATTATTAATATATTACTAACCACATGGAATCCAAATTCTATTTTGGAAAACAAAACTCCAAAGAAATATGGAGGGGGAAGAAAAGAATCACTAAAAAAGGAAAATATATACAAAATAAATATTATAAATAAAAGCAAGACATCATGTTCAAATTATACTTTAAATGTGAGGAGAACTTACCAAAGAATTTGAGTTTGAAATTTGGACTCAAATGAAAAAGGAAAATATAAATAAAGAAAAGAGAAAGGGAAATAAAAGAGAGAAATGGCGTATTGGGCCCCCTTCCACGTATCTGGCCCATGGGACAATTGCATGCGCACGACCCAACTCCTTACCGCGCGTGCTATTACACTGACAGGCGGGGGCCACTGGTTAATCCCTCATGCGCGCACCTAGCTACATGTGGCCGACACCTGGGACCATCGGGCTGACTCCCCGCGGGCACGTGATATTCTCTTTTTCGCTGGCGTGTGGACCGCGATGTCAGCGTGACTTCCCCTTCGTCATGGGCGCGTGGATGCCGCAACAACTCCGCGGAAATGGCGCCACTGGTCGTGATCCGGGGCATCGATGTTGACCTGGGCAGCCCTCCTGGGAAGGTATATAAGCGTGGTCAGCTTCCCCTAGAACCCATTAAGCCAAATCACCGCCACCTCTACCACCGGATACTAGCCGTCGTAACGCTGCCGGCCGCGTGAGGCGCACTCGTCGGCGTGGAGAAATCTGCGCATCACCAAGCCGGTGAGTAATGCGTGTTACAATTCGTCGTCTTCCCTTCTACATCTAGGACGTGCCCTCAACCAAGATCTGAGCCTAGCGCCATAATTTGAGGTTGTCGGTGTGGGTCACCGTCGGTGAGAGGTTAGACGTGGATACAGCTCCCCAACCTACTGGCTCAGTCAAAATTGGCGATACCCCGGTGATCGTTGTATAGTTCGCAAGGTTAGGACTTGTTTAATCGAGGTTCTATGCACCAGGGCCTCGCTTCACCAATTCACCACAGTGCGGGACTCGGTCCGATGACCGACTTCCAGCTCGATGGGGAAGAAAAGGTCATAGCCCTTGATCTGATAACGCACGGCTAGGATCGGGGTTGGATGTGGAGATAGTGCGCGCCATTGATTTTGGAGTGAACGGTGCAGATTAGAAGTTAGTATACCCCTTCGGCGCATGTTCATCCGACCGTCAAAATTGAATCGGATGACCGCGCAGGGATGTAGACGTGGCCGAACTCTGTCCATGGATCTTTGATCCGGTGGCTGCTACTGCTTATGGCTTCGGTTGCTACGTTAGGTCTAATCTGGACCGCTGGTGCTCGATCTGGCGGCCTAGGGCAAGGGATACCCCTTCGCGACTGCAGTTTTGCATATGCGCCCCTCTGGTTCTAAGAAAATAACTCGCAGTCTAACTTATCAGTGCGCTGTGTCTTGGGATGTTTGCCCCGGGGCCCCTGGAGTTCTCTGGATTTGTGGCCCAGTCCAGAATAGTATAAAATCAGAGAAAATAAATTATAAATGGATTTTTAATATGAAAATAATTACTAGAACTTGGTAAATTCATATAAAATCCATACTTGGTCTAAATTGATCCATTCCACTTTCTAAAATTTTATAATTTTATTCTCACCACTTAGTGTCTCTGTTTTATCATGACAACAGTAGGAAAATTAATCCCACACTTAATCCCATTTTAAACACATAAAATCTTTGAAAATCCATAACTTAAAATCTATAACTCCAAAAATCATGATTCCTGTTCCTAGAATTTTATTTTAATGTGTAGATCATTACTGTGTATTTTGTTTATATGTTTGGTGTAATGTTAATTTCTCTATATGCACTGTACTTGTTTGTATTGTGGCGAGTAGAAGAGCCCGTGACCGAGGATCCTGGTGAGCAGCAGGTTGAAGTAGCTGAGCAGGAGCTCATTGAAGGCAAGTTGTGCCCTTGACCACTTTTTACCTAATAATGTTCTTTAATATCACTTATCCCTGCATAGGTTAATTTTGATGGGACCCAATAGGTCACCCTAGATTGTTTATCTCATTACCTTGTTTACCCCTGAATCACTTGGGTAGTTTGCTATTGCTTTATATGGTTTTGGGATAATCATTTATTACCTCTATGTTCCAATTCTTTTTGTTATTCTATTTATGTTCATGTTGAGATCATTAATGTTAATTGGAACATAGAGCTTAACTTGAGAACCACGTGCCACCACAAGGGTTTAATGGGACGCCCTTGGCTGACTAATTAGGAAAGCTAGTGGAAGACTACCTTACCCGAAAGGGGCAAGGGAAGTAGGGGAGTGGTCAGTGTAGGGAGGTCCTTGGTTGATTTTGCTGCGATGGCGGTCAGCCAAGAACCCTGCATTGGAACTTCCTATAAACTGTAGCGGGTTTTCGGAAGCTAGTGGAACTTTGTAAAGGCCTCGTAGTGTTGCCCTGCCGCGCTTCCTAGGTAGAGGTGTATGGGATTCGCGACCCCTTGGTAGATGGGTAGCATGACTTGTGGGTAAAGGGTACAACCTCTGCAGAGTGTAAAACAGGTATACTAGCCGAGCTCACGGTCATGAGCAGCTCAGGACTCTCTGATGTTTAAATTATGGAACTTAAATTCAAATTTGTCATTTGCATTGCATGGGTTTATTATAAATTGTGTTCTATTACTTTATTTATGGTTTGGTATTTACTTACACTTAGAAACTGTAATAAAAGTTTGACCAACTACTTAAAAGCAATGCTCAGCTTTAACCCTATCATTGATTAGCCTTACACAACACATGAACTCACACCTTTGTGAGTTTATGTCCACTGGTTCCCCACAACTTGTTGAGCTATGATCATGTGTGAGCTCACCCTTGCTGTCTCTGTAACACCCGGATTTTAGGGGTCCAAAACCCGGGCGTAAACATAATCACCAGGTGTGCTGGGACCAAGTCTCACACATATGATGAATCATGGCACAGGATCGAATGTCACATCTTTACTATATAACAGGAGTTCTATACAAAATAAATAATTACATTATAAGGAGACAACGGTCCAGCAACCCAAAGTTGACTGGGAGACGACGGCCTAGATCTCTCACGAACTCATCGCAGCATCCTCCAAGCGCCTCATCCTGCGGTACCTGCTCTTGACCTGTGGTGTGTGTGAGACAGCAAGAGTGAGCTCACATACGTTCATCGCTCAACAAGTTGTGGGGAATAATGTGCATGAACTCGCCAAAGGTGGGAGCTCACGTGAAGTGTAAGGCTTACCAAAGAGGATGGTTAGAGCTGAGCATTGCTTTTAAAGTTGGTCAAAATTTTATTAGCAGTTACTAAGTATAAGTAAATACCAACCCAATTAAGTAATAGAACAAAAGTAACAACAACTTCACCTGCGATGCAATGCATATGACAAATTGAATTTAGTTCCATCATTTAATCATGTGAGTGTCCGAGCTGCTCATGACCGTGAGCACGGCTAGTATACCAGTTTTACACTCTGTAGAGGTTGCGCATCTTTACCCACAAGTCATGTTACCCATCTGCCAAGAGACGGCCAATCCCATACACCTCTACCGAGGAGGCGAGGCAGGGTAACATTACGAGGCCTTTACAAAGTTCCACTAGCTTCAGAAAACCCGCTACAGTTTATAGGAAGTTCCAGTGCAGGAATCCCTTGCAGGACCGCCATCGCAGCAAAATCCTCCCGAGGGCCTCCCTACACTGACCACTCCCCTACTGCCCTTGCCCCTTTCGGGTAAGGTAGTCTTCCACTAGCTTTCCTAATTAATCAGCCAAGGGCGTCCCATTCCACCCTTGTGGTAGCACTGTTTTCCCGGGTGGTTCTCCATGTTCCAATTAACATAATGATCTTAACATGAACCATAAATAACAACTGATAACAAAAGTATAATCACGAATAGTGTAATCTTCATACCCAAAACCACATATAGCACTAGCAAGTACTACCCAGAAAGTTCAGTGGTAAACAAGGTATAAAGATAGACAAACTAGGGTAACCTATTGGGTCCCATCAAAATTAACCTATGCAGATCATTATGATTAATTAGAACATGAGTAGGTGAAAAGAAGTGATCAAGGGCACAACTTGCCTGGGCCTTGAGAATCCAGGTACCAGGATGATTCTTCAGATCCTCGTGACCTCACTGCTAATCGTAGCAATACAAACAAACATTGTATAGGCAAAATTTAACATTACATCAAACATAAGAACAAAATACACATTAATAATATACATATTAAAATAAGATCATAGGAACAGGAATCATTAATTTTGGAGTTATAGATTTTAAGTTATGAATTTCTGAAGTTATCAAGTACTTGGAATAGCATAACTTATGTGATTAATGTTAGTTCAAGTTTCATGACTAAACAAATTTACTAAGTGATAAACAATATGAAAACAAAATTAATGCCACTGGAATGAATTAATTTGGAGTTAAAATGAATTTAATATCAATTATACAAGTTTCTAGAATTATTTTTGTATTAAAAATCAATTTCTATAATTATTTCACTATTTTTACTACTCTCTGGATCAGGCAGCGAATACAGAGAAGTGCAGGGGCAAAACCAAAATTGTTCCCAAGGCACAGATCACTGGCACTTGGAGTGCGGGTTGATTTCTTTTAACCATAGGGTCTCTTTAGCAAAAGAAGCAGGCCGAAGGGGTATCGGTTGATCAGATCCGTCCGATCAGATCTGAGCGATCAGGATTAGATGGTGGATGGTACGCAGCGAGGGACGCAGGATCCGGGATCCACGGTCCAAAATCTCTCTCCCGCATTAAATCGTTCTAGCCTTTCGATTTCCGATCCACGGCCGAAAACAATCCTCTTACCTCAATCCTTGATGGCGCATCCAACGGTCCTCCACCATCTTCCCTTCGAGAGGCAGACAGAGCAATGGTTGCTCCCCGCCGGTGATGGATCTTGGAGCGCCATCCACCCCACAGGTTCCCTGACAGCGGACCTGCCAGAGCCTGCCTGCTCCCTTCATTGTCGCACCGCCCTCCAGTCGCTTTGCTGCGTGCGCAGAAGGAACACCGAGCGCGAGGTTCAGACGGGAATCGATCTGGGCGGCGGCCACGGTCGGACGGAGACCGACACGAAGGGCGCCGAGAGCGCGCTCAAGAATCAGACCCCGGGGAAGCTGTCTTCGCCACAGCGGACCACCGATTTGGCGACGGGAGGCAAGGACGCAGCCCACGGTGGCGTTTGGTACGTGACGAGGGACAAAATCGAGCGTAGCTAGACGAAGGGAAAAGTTCTACTCGCCACAGCGAGCAGCGCGTAGACGGCACACCGCAGGCCGATTCCATGGCGGCCCCGAGCCCCAACCACTGGATTCCTGCCCATGGAACCCAGCGGGCCCGGTGTGATGATGTTGCTTAGGCGAGCAATTGCCATGCCGCCATGCCCCCCCCCCCAGCGACTGCATCAATGGCACGGCTCGAGAGCAAGTAGATGGATGAGCCAGGGGGCGGCGGGTCTTGCTTATGTACCCGAGGGATACCAGTAAAGGTCGGATCCCGCGGTGAAGTCGTTGGAGGCAAACGCGAGCTTCACGGAGGCGCCCAACAACCTGGATCGCGGAGAACCTGCGATGTTTATTATGGTGACGAGGACGATTCTGACATATGGGCCCGCGATGCTAGCTCTCATGTTCGGAGGGACGGGAGGCTGACGCCCGGTGCCCCCATGTCGGCGCTTCCTTCTGCTGGTCGGGCCGCGCGCGTGGGAGGTGAGGTGAGTAGTTGGGCCGCCCAGGCACATTCGGCCCACGCGGGTAAGGTTCTTTCTTTCTTTTTTTTTCCTGTTTTGTTCAAATTTATGTTTTGAATTCAAATTTGTTTATGAATTGCACACAGGGATCAAGTGCACAAATAAAAAGATTACTAGCTTAAAGTGATATATTTTATATATATATATGTATATATATATATATATTTCTTTAGTGCATATTGTTTCCCTTTTCTCCTCCTTTTTCCCATTTCCATTTTCAAACCCTAACCTCCTTTTGAGTTCCAATTCAATTTTATTATTAGTATATTTTGATTAATAGTGTTGCTATTATTATTATATGCACAACAAACAAAAACTCTAATATGATGCACATGTTGTCTAGTTAACATTAGTCATTTAATCCTTTTAAATGGGGTTGTTCACATGCTTAGTTAAATTGAAACAAATCAAATAGGAGAATTATCTCCATTACCATGGTTTACAAATTTGGGTATTACAAATCCTACCCCCCTTAAAAATAATCTCGTCCTCGAGATTTGTAAGAAAAGAGGTTGCAATAGGTTTGGTTTGCAGTCTATGTTTCAGTTTTTTTTTAAGTGGTTTTAATTGCAAATGATTTTTTTTTAAGTTTTATAAAAAAATTTGAAGATGATTAGGAAAGCTTGAGTATGTACATCCATTTTATTGTGTATGGTAAAAGATGTCTTTAAAGCATAGAGAGGTTTGGGTAAGAAAGAGTGTGGTAAGGAAAGACTTCATCCAAGATTGTGGATCTTGATTCCGCTGGCGATTCAACTTGTTCTTTGAAGTCTTGAGTTGATGCTTATCCTTTTTTTGACGTGGTTGGTCTCCCTTGGCCCTTCTTCTTGGAGTTGCCATCCGAGTTAAGGACATATGGTTATGATATATGTGAGTAGGATGGATTTTGTGGTATATGTAGGTTAGAATCTCTTGCTAGGTTAAAATCGAGGGGTTATGCAACTATCAGATGGTTAAGGTAGTTGCATATGGCCAAGTCGGTCTGTCGTTCTTAATTTAATGTAGGGTGAACTAAGTTAAGACATGTTCTGTAGGAGTAGAGTCTATTCTATTTCATCAGTATTATCTAACATGTTTGGTAAGTCATTTTAGATTAGATCAGATCTAGGTTAGATTGGTGTGACTAGTTTGACTAGATAAGATCTAAATAAATTTTGGATTAGCTTATGATTGTTATTCTAGGATGGGATAAATATACTAATTAGGGCAAGGTGAATCCACAAGGATAAGGTAGAATCTTTTGAGGTCAGTTAGATCTTGTTAGGATGACATAAGATCGTTTCAAGATAAGATGAATCTACTAAGGTAATAGAGTATCTTTTAAGATAATATGAATCTATTAAGCTAGATATATGTTGCTTAGGATAGGTTAGGATCTTTTGAGATAAAATGGATCTGTGAGTGTAGGATAGAATCTTTTAAGATAACATGAATATTGTTAGGCTAGATACTTTAAAGAGGGATAATCTAGTGTGTCTAGTTATTTTTATAAGCATTTTTTTTCCTACATGTATATGCAGATGTAATTGTGGGCATTACTCCACAACTAATCACACTCAATCAAAGATCCAAATCAGACATGTATCACAAGAACAAACATTCAAGCATATATATACTTATAAAAATAGTTTTGATTTTTTTTCCTAAGAGCAGGTTCCTATTCCTAGAGGTCACTTTAGGTACGAGATTTCAAAGTGTGAAATCCACCTTTGTCTTTAGAAGGAAAAAGGTAAGAATAATCAGAGTAAAGCGGAAATAGACGAGAACAGATTAAGGTGAGTTTAGAAAAGAATCAGAGTAGTAGAGGTAAGTAAGTATTGGTTGTCCAGTTCTATCTAGGTTTCGTCCTACAGTCAACATTCCTCTGATACCACTTCTGTAACACCCGGATTTTAGGGGTCCAAAACCCGGGCGTAAACATAATCACCAGGTGTGCTGGGACCAAGTCTCACACATATGATGAATCATGGCACAGGATCGAATGTCACATCTTTACTATATAACAGGAGTTCTATACAAAATAAATAATTACATTATAAGGAGACAACGGTCCAGCAACCCAAAGTTGACTGGGAGACGACGGCCTAGATCTCTCACGAACTCATCGCAGCATCCTCCAAGCGCCTCATCCTGCGGTACCTGCTCTTGACCTGTGGTGTGTGTGAGACAGCAAGAGTGAGCTCACATACGTTCATCGCTCAACAAGTTGTGGGGAATAATGTGCATGAACTCGCCAAAGGTGGGAGCTCACGTGAAGTGTAAGGCTTACCAAAGAGGATGGTTAGAGCTGAGCATTGCTTTTAAAGTTGGTCAAAATTTTATTAGCAGTTACTAAGTATAAGTAAATACCAACCCAATTAAGTAATAGAACAAAAGTAACAACAACTTCACCTGCGATGCAATGCATATGACAAATTGAATTTAGTTCCATCATTTAATCATGTGAGTGTCCGAGCTGCTCATGACCGTGAGCACGGCTAGTATACCAGTTTTACACTCTGCAGAGGTTGCGCATCTTTACCCACAAGTCATGTTACCCATCTGCCAAGAGACGGCCAATCCCATACACCTCTACCGAGGAGGCGAGGCAGGGTAACATTACGAGGCCTTTACAAAGTTCCACTAGCTTCAGAAAACCCGCTACAGTTTATAGGAAGTTCCAGTGCAGGAATCCCTTGCAGGACCGCCATCGCAGCAAAATCCTCCCGAGGGCCTCCCTACACTGACCACTCCCCTACTGCCCTTGCCCCTTTCGGGTAAGGTAGTCTTCCACTAGCTTTCCTAATTAATCAGCCAAGGGCGTCCCATTCCACCCTTGTGGTAGCACTGTTTTCCCGGGTGGTTCTCCATGTTCCAATTAACATAATGATCTTAACATGAACCATAAATAACAACTGATAACAAAAGTATAATCACGAATAGTGTAATCTTCATACCCAAAACCACATATAGCACTAGCAAGTACTACCCAGAAAGTTCAGTGGTAAACAAGGTATAAAGATAGACAAACTAGGGTAACCTATTGGGTCCCATCAAAATTAACCTATGCAGATCATTATGATTAATTAGAACATGAGTAGGTGAAAAGAAGTGATCAAGGGCACAACTTGCCTGGGCCTTGAGAATCCAGGTACCAGGATGATTCTTCAGATCCTCGTGACCTCACTGCTAATCGTAGCAATACAAACAAACATTGTATAGGCAAAATTTAACATTACATCAAACATAAGAACAAAATACACATTAATAATATACATATTAAAATAAGATCATAGGAACAGGAATCATTAATTTTGGAGTTATAGATTTTAAGTTATGAATTTCTGAAGTTATCAAGTACTTGGAATAGCATAACTTATGTGATTAATGTTAGTTCAAGTTTCATGACTAAACAAATTTACTAAGTGATAAACAATATGAAAACAAAATTAATGCCACTGGAATGAATTAATTTGGAGTTAAAATGAATTTAATATCAATTATACAAGTTTCTAGAATTATTTTTGTATTAAAAATCAATTTCTATAATTATTTCACTATTTTTACTACTCTCTGGATCAGGCAGCGAATACAGAGAAGTGCAGGGGCAAAACCAAAATTGTTCCCAAGGCACAGATCACTGGCACTTGGAGTGCGGGTTGATTTCTTTTAACCATAGGGTCTCTTTAGCAAAAGAAGCAGGCCGAAGGGGTATCGGTTGATCAGATCCGTCCGATCAGATCTGAGCGATCAGGATTAGATGGTGGATGGTACGCAGCGAGGGACGCAGGATCCGGGATCCACGGTCCAAAATCTCTCTCCCGCATTAAATCGTTCTAGCCTTTCGATTTCCGATCCACGGCCGAAAACAATCCTCTTACCTCAATCCTTGATGGCGCATCCAACGGTCCTCCACCATCTTCCCTTCGAGAGGCAGACAGAGCAATGGTTGCTCCCCGCCGGTGATGGATCTTGGAGCGCCATCCACCCCACAGGTTCCCTGACAGCGGACCTGCCAGAGCCTGCCTGCTCCCTTCATTGTCGCACCGCCCTCCAGTCGCTTTGCTGCGTGCGCAGAAGGAACACCGAGCGCGAGGTTCAGACGGGAATCGATCTGGGCGGCGGCCACGGTCGGACGGAGACCGACACGAAGGGCGCCGAGAGCGCGCTCAAGAATCAGACCCCGGGGAAGCTGTCTTCGCCACAGCGGACCACCGATTTGGCGACGGGAGGCAAGGACGCAGCCCACGGTGGCGTTTGGTACGTGACGAGGGACAAAATCGAGCGTAGCTAGACGAAGGGAAAAGTTCTACTCGCCACAGCGAGCAGCGCGTAGACGGCACACCGCAGGCCGATTCCATGGCGGCCCCGAGCCCCAACCACTGGATTCCTGCCCATGGAACCCAGCGGGCCCGGTGTGATGATGTTGCTTAGGCGAGCAATTGCCATGCCGCCATGGCCCCCCCCCCAGCGACTGCATCAATGGCACGGCTCGAGAGCAAGTAGATGGATGAGCCAGGGGGCGGCGGGTCTTGCTTATGTACCCGAGGGATACCAGTAAAGGTCGGATCCCGCGGTGAAGTCGTTGGAGGCAAACGCGAGCTTCACGGAGGCGCCCAACAACCTGGATCGCGGAGAACCTGCGATGTTTATTATGGTGACGAGGACGATTCTGACATATGGGCCCGCGATGCTAGCTCTCATGTTCGGAGGGACGGGAGGCTGACGCCCGGTGCCCCCATGTCGGCGCTTCCTTCTGCTGGTCGGGCCGCGCGCGTGGGAGGTGAGGTGAGTAGTTGGGCCGCCCAGGCACATTCGGCCCACGCGGGTAAGGTTCTTTCTTTCTTTTTTTTTCCTGTTTTGTTCAAATTTATGTTTTGAATTCAAATTTGTTTATGAATTGCACACAGGGATCAAGTGCACAAATAAAAAGATTACTAGCTTAAAGTGATATATTTTATATATATATATATATTTCTTTAGTGCATATTGTTTCCCTTTTCTCCTCCTTTTTCCCATTTCCATTTTCAAACCCTAACCTCCTTTTGAGTTCCAATTCAATTTTATTATTAGTATATTTTGATTAATAGTGTTGCTATTATTATTATATGCACAACAAACAAAAACTCTAATATGATGCACATGTTGTCTAGTTAACATTAGTCATTTAATCCTTTTAAATGGGGTTGTTCACATGCTTAGTTAAATTGAAACAAATCAAATAGGAGAATTATCTCCATTACCATGGTTTACAAATTTGGGTATTACAAATCCTACCCCCCTTAAAAATAATCTCGTCCTCGAGATTTGTAAGAAAAGAGGTTGCAATAGGTTTGGTTTGCAGTCTATGTTTCAGTTTTTTTTTAAGTGGTTTTAATTGCAAATGATTTTTTTTTAAGTTTTATAAAAAAATTTGAAGATGATTAGGAAAGCTTGAGTATGTACATCCATTTTATTGTGTATGGTAAAAGATGTCTTTAAAGCATAGAGAGGTTTGGGTAAGAAAGAGTGTGGTAAGGAAAGACTTCATCCAAGATTGTGGATCTTGATTCCGCTGGCGATTCAACTTGTTCTTTGAAGTCTTGAGTTGATGCTTATCCTTTTTTTGACGTGGTTGGTCTCCCTTGGCCCTTCTTCTTGGAGTTGCCATCCGAGTTAAGGACATATGGTTATGATATATGTGAGTAGGATGGATTTTGTGGTATATGTAGGTTAGAATCTCTTGCTAGGTTAAAATCGAGGGGTTATGCAACTATCAGATGGTTAAGGTAGTTGCATATGGCCAAGTCGGTCTGTCGTTCTTAATTTAATGTAGGGTGAACTAAGTTAAGACATGTTCTGTAGGAGTAGAGTCTATTCTATTTCATCAGTATTATCTAACATGTTTGGTAAGTCATTTTAGATTAGATCAGATCTAGGTTAGATTGGTGTGACTAGTTTGACTAGATAAGATCTAAATAAATTTTGGATTAGCTTATGATTGTTATTCTAGGATGGGATAAATATACTAATTAGGGCAAGGTGAATCCACAAGGATAAGGTAGAATCTTTTGAGGTCAGTTAGATCTTGTTAGGATGACATAAGATCGTTTCAAGATAAGATGAATCTACTAAGGTAATAGAGTATCTTTTAAGATAATACGAATCTATTAAGCTAGATATATGTTGCTTAGGATAGGTTAGGATCTTTTGAGATAAAATGGATCTGTGAGTGTAGGATAGAATCTTTTAAGATAACATGAATATTGTTAGGCTAGATACTTTAAAGAGGGATAATCTAGTGTGTCTAGTTATTTTTATAAGCATTTTTTTCCTACATGTATATGCAGATGTAATTGTGGGCATTACTCCACAACTAATCACACTCAATCAAAGATCCAAATCAGACATGTATCACAAGAACAAACATTCAAGCATATATATACTTATAAAAATAGTTTTGATTTTTTTTCCTAAGAGCAGGTTCCTATTCCTAGAGGTCACTTTAGGTACGAGATTTCAAAGTGTGAAATCCACCTTTGTCTTTAGAAGGAAAAAGGTAAGAATAATCAGAGTAAAGCGGAAATAGACGAGAACAGATTAAGGTGAGTTTAGAAAAGAATCAGAGTAGTAGAGGTAAGTAAGTATTGGTTGTCCAGTTCTATCTAGGTTTCGTCCTACAGTCAACATTCCTCTGATACCACTTCTGTAACACCCGGATTTTAGGGGTCCAAAACCCGGGCGTAAACATAATCACCAGGTGTGCTGGGACCAAGTCTCACACATATGATGAATCATGGCACAGGATCGAATGTCACATCTTTACTATATAACAGGAGTTCTATACAAAATAAATAATTACATTATAAGGAGACAACGGTCCAGCAACCCAAAGTTGACTGGGAGACGACGGCCTAGATCTCTCACGAACTCATCGCAGCATCCTCCAAGCGCCTCATCCTGCGGTACCTGCTCTTGACCTGTGGTGTGTGTGAGACAGCAAGAGTGAGCTCACATACGTTCATCGCTCAACAAGTTGTGGGGAATAATGTGCATGAACTCGCCAAAGGTGGGAGCTCACGTGAAGTGTAAGGCTTACCAAAGAGGATGGTTAGAGCTGAGCATTGCTTTTAAAGTTGGTCAAAATTTTATTAGCAGTTACTAAGTATAAGTAAATACCAACCCAATTAAGTAATAGAACAAAAGTAACAACAACTTCACCTGCGATGCAATGCATATGACAAATTGAATTTAGTTCCATCATTTAATCATGTGAGTGTCCGAGCTGCTCATGACCGTGAGCACGGCTAGTATACCAGTTTTACACTCTGCAGAGGTTGCGCATCTTTACCCACAAGTCATGTTACCCATCTGCCAAGAGACGGCCAATCCCATACACCTCTACCGAGGAGGCGAGGCAGGGTAACATTACGAGGCCTTTACAAAGTTCCACTAGCTTCAGAAAACCCGCTACAGTTTATAGGAAGTTCCAGTGCAGGAATCCCTTGCAGGACCGCCATCGCAGCAAAATCCTCCCGAGGGCCTCCCTACACTGACCACTCCCCTACTGCCCTTGCCCCTTTCGGGTAAGGTAGTCTTCCACTAGCTTTCCTAATTAATCAGCCAAGGGCGTCCCATTCCACCCTTGTGGTAGCACTGTTTTCCCGGGTGGTTCTCCATGTTCCAATTAACATAATGATCTTAACATGAACCATAAATAACAACTGATAACAAAAGTATAATCACGAATAGTGTAATCTTCATACCCAAAACCACATATAGCACTAGCAAGTACTACCCAGAAAGTTCAGTGGTAAACAAGGTATAAAGATAGACAAACTAGGGTAACCTATTGGGTCCCATCAAAATTAACCTATGCAGATCATTATGATTAATTAGAACATGAGTAGGTGAAAAGAAGTGATCAAGGGCACAACTTGCCTGGGCCTTGAGAATCCAGGTACCAGGATGATTCTTCAGATCCTCGTGACCTCACTGCTAATCGTAGCAATACAAACAAACATTGTATAGGCAAAATTTAACATTACATCAAACATAAGAACAAAATACACATTAATAATATACATATTAAAATAAGATCATAGGAACAGGAATCATTAATTTTGGAGTTATAGATTTTAAGTTATGAATTTCTGAAGTTATCAAGTACTTGGAATAGCATAACTTATGTGATTAATGTTAGTTCAAGTTTCATGACTAAACAAATTTACTAAGTGATAAACAATATGAAAACAAAATTAATGCCACTGGAATGAATTAATTTGGAGTTAAAATGAATTTAATATCAATTATACAAGTTTCTAGAATTATTTTTGTATTAAAAATCAATTTCTATAATTATTTCACTATTTTTACTACTCTCTGGATCAGGCAGCGAATACAGAGAAGTGCAGGGGCAAAACCAAAATTGTTCCCAAGGCACAGATCACTGGCACTTGGAGTGCGGGTTGATTTCTTTTAACCATAGGGTCTCTTTAGCAAAAGAAGCAGGCCGAAGGGGTATCGGTTGATCAGATCCGTCCGATCAGATCTGAGCGATCAGGATTAGATGGTGGATGGTACGCAGCGAGGGACGCAGGATCCGGGATCCACGGTCCAAAATCTCTCTCCCGCATTAAATCGTTCTAGCCTTTCGATTTCCGATCCACGGCCGAAAACAATCCTCTTACCTCAATCCTTGATGGCGCATCCAACGGTCCTCCACCATCTTCCCTTCGAGAGGCAGACAGAGCAATGGTTGCTCCCCGCCGGTGATGGATCTTGGAGCGCCATCCACCCCACAGGTTCCCTGACAGCGGACCTGCCAGAGCCTGCCTGCTCCCTTCATTGTCGCACCGCCCTCCAGTCGCTTTGCTGCGTGCGCAGAAGGAACACCGAGCGCGAGGTTCAGACGGGAATCGATCTGGGCGGCGGCCACGGTCGGACGGAGACCGACACGAAGGGCGCCGAGAGCGCGCTCAAGAATCAGACCCCGGGGAAGCTGTCTTCGCCACAGCGGACCACCGATTTGGCGACGGGAGGCAAGGACGTAGCCCACGGTGGCGTTTGGTACGTGACGAGGGACAAAATCGAGCGTAGCTAGACGAAGGGAAAAGTTCTACTCGCCACAGCGAGCAGCGCGTAGACGGCACACCGCAGGCCGATTCCATGGCGGCCCCGAGCCCCAACCACTGGATTCCTGCCCATGGAACCCAGCGGGCCCGGTGTGATGATGTTGCTTAGGCGAGCAATTGCCATGCCGCCATGCCCCCCCCCCAGCGACTGCATCAATGGCACGGCTCGAGAGCAAGTAGATGGATGAGCCAGGGGGCGGCGGGTCTTGCTTATGTACCCGAGGGATACCAGTAAAGGTCGGATCCCGCGGTGAAGTCGTTGGAGGCAAACGCGAGCTTCACGGAGGCGCCCAACAACCTGGATCGCGGAGAACCTGCGATGTTTATTATGGTGACGAGGACGATTCTGACATATGGGCCCGCGATGCTAGCTCTCATGTTCGGAGGGACGGGAGGCTGACGCCCGGTGCCCCCATGTCGGCGCTTCCTTCTGCTGGTCGGGCCGCGCGCGTGGGAGGTGAGGTGAGTAGTTGGGCCGCCCAGGCACATTCGGCCCACGCGGGTAAGGTTCTTTCTTTCTTTTTTTTTTCCTGTTTTGTTCAAATTTATGTTTTGAATTCAAATTTGTTTATGAATTGCACACAGGGATCAAGTGCACAATTAAAAAGATTACTAGCTTAAAGTGATATATTTTATATATATATGTATATATATATATATATATATATATATATATATATATTTCTTTAGTGCATATTGTTTCCCTTTTCTCCTCCTTTTTCCCATTTCCATTTTCAAACCCTAACCTCCTTTTGAGTTCCAATTCAATTTTATTATTAGTATATTTTGATTAATAGTGTTGCTATTATTATTATATGCACAACAAACAAAAACTCTAATATGATGCACATGTTGTCTAGTTAACATTAGTCATTTAATCCTTTTAAATGGGGTTGTTCACATGCTTAGTTAAATTGAAACAAATCAAATATGAGAATTATCTCCATTACCATGGTTTACAAATTTGGGTATTACAGTCTCACACCCCCCCCCCCCCCCCACAGGAGAAGAACAGGTGGTTCAGGAGGAGCCACAAGGCGAGGAGTATGATCTGATCTAGGTGGCGTTTCTCAGTTGACATTGGCGCCGACGATCCTTAGTTCGTTTTACTTTTATCTTTTATTTTGTAATAAGTCTTCCGCTATGTAATAAATACTCTGATTATTGTGACATTTATCTCTATACACTCTGTTATTATATATGTTGTCTTCTTGGCGCATGTATGAGATGCACCTGGCTTTGTTCCTTAAAGCCGGGTGTGACACCCTTCCACCGCGCGGCCCATTATCGGTGCGCGCTCACGGCCCATGCTCCACCTGCGCCTTGTCTCTGACTTGCGGGCCGCTCGACCAGCGTCACATGTGGACATCGCCCAGTCATCCGCGTACTGACGATCATGGCCCATGTGCCGCCGTTTCTCCCTCACGCTGGTCACTTCCGGGCGGGACCCACGGGTCATCTTCCTCAGCCGCACTCGCAGGCTTCAACAGATCGCGCGCACTGCCGTATCCGCCGCTGCTTCCTTCGGGGATCCGTTGCAACGGCGCGAGCTGCCCGCGATAAAGCACCTCAGGCTTGTTGTTCTCCCATATATACCCTAAGCATACCCCCTCGGCCATAGATCCAACCTTGGTCTTTTCTCCTGCGGATCCAAAAGTTGTGCTCGCCGGTCTGGTCGTCCTGTCGAACACCGCCACAGCCTTAGCCTTCACTGCCGATTGCTGTCAGCCCTGTGGTCCTGGTTCGTCGCCAGGACGTGTGCGTGCCAGTAATAGCGTCGTCGGGCGAGGAAGGCTACCAACTCCAACTCAATTTCTCATCGGAGTTCTCCCCCTGCCGCTGGTATACCCCTCTGTGGTCGCGAGCTTCAACTTCGGGGATTGTGGTGAGATCTTTCTCCTCGGTGTTATCGTATTCCTAGGACTTGATGTCAACTATCAGCTTGTGGTTTGGGACCCTCGACCGCCAGGCGGGGTGACAATGGCGGAATCGCCGCCGCGGTCCGCGCACAGTGTTGCTGTGACCGATGATAGGATGAAGGTGATGTGTGTGTCGTCCATCTCTTGTTGAGCGGTGGAGATTAGAGCGTTCAGCCGATTGATCTCGATCGTCGGATCACTAGGGTATGGTTAGGATTAGGTCGGCGCTTACCCTTTCGTTCGTTGAATACGTGTCGTAGATCGTCGATCGGTGGGTGGAGAACGGTTTAGATCTCATTAAATCCTGGTCGTCGGATCTTGATCCGATGGCGGTTCCTACGGTGGGAGTGCGATCTAATCTGGGGCATCGGTCCATAACCGGACGGGCGAGATCCGTGGATACCCCTTCGGCCAGCGCGTCTTTCAAAAGAGCCCCTCAGTTATTGAGAAACCAACCCGCGGTCCGCGATGACTATGCAGTGAGTCTGGGAATTCTTGCATCAAGATCCATGTGCTTCCAAATAATAATGCGCACAGTCCAAGAAATTAGAAAAATCAGAAAATAAATAAATAAATGGATTATTAATGTAGAAATAAATGCTAGAATTGGTTTATTTCATAGAAAATTCATATGAAGTCTAAATTAATCCATTCCAATTTCTATAATTCTATAATATTATGGTTTATCATCTAGTACCACTGTTTTCATATGAAAGTCACATTAGAATTTATATCTTATTTAATCTTGTGCGAAACACATAAAACCATTAGAAATTCATAACTCCTTCGTTTTAATTTCGATTTGACTTCTTTGACACAGATATGAGATGCAACCGGCTTTGTTCTTTAAAGCCCTGGTGTGATAAAATCTCACCACCATCCGACACGCTGCAAGGTGCAGCCAATCACTCCTCCAGATCTTCAGTCCCCCTCCTCTTCCACCTTCGGCTCAATGTCGTTGAGAAGGCCGAATCTGCTGCATGGCGGGCCTCTTGGACGGCAGCTCCGCGGTGCACAGGTAGGCGATCCTAAGCGCCTCCTCCATCTGCCGCTCCGGTCCCGTGTCGCGAATCTTGGGGTTGATGATGCTCGGCGCGAGGCTCGCCTTCACCATCGCCCTGGCCCAGCTCACCAGGCTCGCCTAATTCTGCGCCTCAGGGTACTCGTCGCCCAGTGGTTTCTTGCCCGTGACCAGCTCGAACAGCACGACGCCGAAGCTGTAGACATCGGACTTGGCGGTCGCCACGGCGTTCTCCGAGCCGGAGAACTCCGGCGGCGCGTAGCCCGGGGAATGGTGTAGCAGATCGGCCCTGGTTCCTGCCACCATCGACAGCCCAAAATCGGACAGCAAGGTGACGGCGGAAAGGATGGTGGAGGAGGAGTCACAGCAAGGTGACGGCGTAAACCTCTAGCTGCTAAATGATTGTCCTCAGCGTCTAAAAGAAATTTTGATTCCATATCAGCGACCACGCTTCGCGTGGATTTCTAAATTATCGAATCCCTTCCCAACGCCTCAATTTCGACGAAACCGAATGTGTTTCATAATGCAAAAATCTCCAGCCATGGGGGCGTCAGTCGCTAGGAGCGAGAAGCCCATTGCCGGCTTCCAGCGAAGCCGTTTTCTGGTGTAGACCCGAACGGGTGGAGCCGAATGGGAGTGGGTTAGAGGGACCACGCAGGCCGTAGGGGCCCAGAGCGCGCCAAAAGGAATGAGCCAACTCTGAGAAAGGGATGGCCCAAACACTGGCCCATCATCCATTGGAGGGCTAAAGGGCCCAATAGGACTTAGGGAGGTGTCCGCCACGTTGAAATTTAAAGTCTTGAGCGATCAGCTTCGCTCCCGCGCCGCTTTTAATGACAAGCTGCAATTCGTCGCCACAGGTGCCACCTTTACTGAAATGGGTGTTGGGAGCAGCAGGCGTCGCTGGGGGATACCGAGCCAAAAGGCTGCTCAATGCACTCGATGCACAACGCTTCAATCAAGCCCCTGCCCATTAACCTCATGTAACCTCCTGCTGGACGAAAATCCAGCTTCATCCCGGGCCGGCTGACATGAACGTTGAGAGGCACCAGACTGGCCGTCACCATGGCCGCCCCTGATGCCGCAGAGGACGATGAGGATCAGAAGACCAACTCGAAAAGAATTCAGGGTGACGTTTGGTTCACATATTAGTAAGTTTCATCCCCTTGTATCAGCTACACCATCATCATCAGCCCTAACGCACGGGCTCTCAACGACCGTAATTGCTGACAACGGGCGTGTCGTTTAGCTCAACAGCAGGACTATGGTGGTTATGGGCTTATGTCGCGTTGGCTTCAGCAGGTCAATGCTCGCAGGGCCAATGCAGAGGTGTCTTCTAAAGCTGGAATCATGGCTGCAGTTGAAAGAGGGATGGAATGGAATGTAGCTGTGCTGTTCTGTGCTGTGGTGCCACCCTCAAGTGAGTCTCTGCACTTTCTACCTACTGCAGGGTGCAGGCATGACATGTATTGTAGGTGTCCCCTTTGTTCCTTGCGTCAGATGAAACTCCACCTCAAGCAGCCTTTCACTCTATAGTAACATGAACATGCTGTATTCAGCAGATGGACATGGCATCTTAACACTGAGAACAGTGGCCATGCAGGTCTCCTATACAAGCATACCATGTCTTACAACTTGTGATGGAGCCTAACAAATTAATACTGCTGGAATCAACATGGCATGTCTCTACAGATAAGTAAATTGGAAGACTTGGTATCTCCCTATGCAATCATCTTTCTGTCTAAATCAGTCATTTCTGACCTTATCTTGTACTTTCGCATGCGCATCTCTCGATGAAGCTCTCAAGTCAAAAACTTCTCTAGATAAAGTGTATATTACACCTTCTCCCTTTCCTGAACTTTCCGTTCACTGGATTTCAAGAAATTTGCGTCAGCGGTGTGCTTTAGAACTTCACGTTCTAAATTGATTATTGAATCATACATTCAGCATACATTTTGGAAGCAAAAGTAATCTCAAAACCACATCATGGTTGCTAATCCATCTACATTTGCATCCACCGATGTGCTACATCAATAGATACTATTATAGCATAACTCAACAACTACAAATTGAAGTAAAAAGAAGCAAGAGAACTTGTTACAACTAGCAAAAATGCAAAATGTGTGCAAATTAAGAAGGGAAGCAGGGCCTATAAAGTTCCATGCTTCACCACCGCCGTCAATGGAATATTGTGAGCATTTGAGTATTCCAGAATCCAGATACATGCTTGAGTTCAATGGAAATGCATGTGCATAATTTCCACCAATTTCATGTACATAGTATCAATGATTATAGACAATTAAAGAATGATAATATGCTAGTGACATGATTATTCAAGTAGTCACTCTAATATTCTGCTAGTTCAGAGATTACAGGTATATCACTCCTTTAATCAGGAGAACAAAAAAAGAGAGAGGCTGGAGATACACATAAGTAGTAATCTCATCAGAGGACATCTTCATATAAGGATACTAACACTGAAACCACTTTAAAACCACTCATATAACTGATGACCAGTGGTTGAATAGCTTAAGCAATGTATCGTTGCTTTCATTCACTTTGTTGTTGAGCCTTCACCCAGCATGGACGGCGTCCTAGGGCTGCGCTCATGCCAGAGCTCAATGACACGAGGGCTATATGCTTTTTCAGAAATGGATGGGCTGCGGATGCCTTTCAGTTCTGCCACAGGCGTGCCACCTGAGCTGGTGATCTTCGGGCTGTTGATGCGTTTGATCTCACCCCGGCTTCTTGTGACCATGTTGTCTAGGATTTCTGCACTCTGGGTGTTTCCAAATGCAACATCGATGTCTTGCTGAAATACATGAGATTTGAGTTTCAGGGAAATGCAACATGACTAAGAATGTTCTAGTACAAAATACTATGTCGATGAGCAAGACTCGTGTATTTTTCAGGATAGATGGTGTCTTTCTGAACTTACCGCAGCAAGGCTGAATGGTATAGCCCGCGATTCCTCATATTCAGCTGCATCTAGGTCAGTTAGATGCGCACCTTTGAAGAGCTTGGGGAGGATGTACTGCCTGACTGGAACCAGGAGCATGATCATGAGGGGGAAAAGAACTCCAGCTATTGGAATCCATGTGATTCCAAAGCAGACCAACAGGTACGCTGTCTGGAAAATTGTGAACATGGCTATCGTCTTGAATGGCACTGTCTCGACGAACGTGGTGTGGTACTCTTCAAGCACCCTGGGAAATATTTACAGTACAGTATAATAATAATTTCAGTCTCCCAAAGCAGCTACATTAACAGTATTTAGCATAATATATTCTTCCTTGCATCCATATTTTGAGACAAAGTAAACATACTTGTATCTTCTGCTGGGAGCAGTGAAGAGCAGCAAGATCCTTTCCCAAAACTGGTTACCAGGCAAGCTCTCAATGGCCATGAAGGCAAAATAGCCCCAGAGGACAGATGTAGGGATCTTCTTGAGTAGTGGCATAGCAGCGACACAACCACCCACCATGGAAGCCTGTAGCAAGTTGCTCAAGCGCTGCTCCTTGACCTCAATGGGCAGCAGATCATCAATTTCTTTCTCTATGTCAAAGACTGTCTCATCAACTGGTGCATCAATGTTACCCATACTCGAAGCTAGCTGGACTGTTGAGTCCTTGAGCTCATTTAAGCCCTGTATTTTTTTTTGAAAAGGTGTAGAAAAATGTCATATAACCAAATCATCTGAATAGATATGAACTACTAAGTTTTGGGCAATAGAACACATACTCTTCTGACAGACTGTTGCTGATAAACCAGTGGTGTCTGCATCTGCTGATAAGCATCCTGCATGCTGCCATACAGTTGGCTCAAGCTCGCATTCTGGCTCATGCTCTCTCGTGCAGTGGCTACTAGCCGGTTACGAAGCAGCTGAACAGAAATGCTTGCCATTTGAGTGAGAAATCAGATATCCAGATGGTATTCTGAAGTACTATTTTAAAACTTCCATAACTCACCTGATGCTTGAGAGTAGCCAAACTCTTCGTGTGCATGGGTGATTGTGGAATGACACCATTTGATGGAGGGATACCAATAAGGCCACACATTAACGTCTATTGTTCAAACACTGATGTTATTGAAATGTATAGAAAACACCAGAACTTAGTACTCAAGAATTAGAACTATGCACATCTGGGCATACCAGGAAGCCTAAGAGAAGCAAATCATAATGGAAGGATGGAGGTTTCCTCAAATTGAACTCTTTCTGCTGAGCAAGCTGGGATGCAACACTATGATCGAAGTAGTAGAGAACAGCAATCATTGTTGCTGGTATGAAGGCACCAATGATATAGAGGAGTGGAACTTGTGTCATATCCTGCTCATTTGGTTTATGTCGAAAAAAATAATTGATAAGCAACGATGTTTCACATCAATAAAAACAATATTTTAGAATCTTTCTGTGAATGTTTGAGTACCTTGATGACTGTCCAGTTATCGTATGCACCAGGGGACCATGGATTAGGACTGAAAAGGCGTCGCGGAATTGCTTTTGGTACATTTCCATATGGTATGTAAGACACTCCAGTCCAAACTAGCACCATCAGTGGAACACCATAGTCAGCGATGAAGCCACGCAGCCAACCTAGGTATAAGAGTATTATCATCAGAAATTTGGTATTGGACTAAGTGAGGTGCTTCACACTTTCAGTCATAGGCAACACAAAGGGTCAAGGGAGAAAGTTATATACAGTTCTCATAGCATCTGCAGGACAGGATCAGTTTTCAGATGCATACCTGCTCCATAGCGCCATGACCGTGCCTTCCTGCTCCTCAGGGCAGTGAGTAAAAGGCCAAACGACAACACGATTGCAAACATTCCGTTGGCAAACCGCCATGATGGAACAAACTCTAGCGCCTTTCGGTCTTCCCTCTCAGGAATGCGGAACTCGTCGATAAGTCCCTGTGCCCATCTCACAGATTGGTGAGCTTACACATCCAGATGGCCACAGAGAAGTCAGCTTGCAAATTACTTTGGTACATATGAATTTATGACATTTTTAAAATATTTCTTAGGAACCTTTTTTTCCAGCAAAACACCATTTATTTTATAAACAAGCATTCTTAATTTTATCTACTTCTTCTGTTCCAAACCGAGAACACTGAAATATTTGGTTGCAGTAGTGACCAATGGCACAAAAGCAGAAGCTGGAGACACCTTCACATCTCCATTGGCTTCCATGTGCTTTTCAGCACTTGCACATGCCTTTGACCAACCTACTCGATTCTCCACTAGTTAGTTGCATTCAGACTGACTGGAGTACTAGGCAATCTGGAGAGGCAAGGTAACTGGAGTTTGGTACTATAAAGCTATATGGTCCAGCAGCAGCACGCCTGGAAAGCAGCAAATGGCTTGGAAACGAAAAGCCCTGCAGCTTTCACCAACCTTGATAGCCTGCTGCATGAAGAGCATAGCGATCAGAAGCCCAAACAGCTCGCCAGCGACGCGGGTGAACCGGTTGATGATGGAGCACGCGCCTAGTATGGCCAGCAAGAAGAGTAGGATGGCAGTCCACACGCAAACCCTGCACGCGTACATGACACACCGCAAGGATCAGCTGAAACAACGTCCAATCTGCAATAGAATTCTCAGGCAGCACACACAGCAAGGATGACCTACCAACCGGTCCAGGCCAGGAACAGACTCCGCCCGAGGTCGGGCCTGTCCTTGGCGAAGCTGAACATGAATGTGTACATGAGCACCGTCGGTTCGGCGACTCCCAGGATCAGCAGCGGCTGCCCTCCCACGATGGAGTGGATTACGCCGCACAGGGCAGTGGATGCCAACGTCTGCACTGCCGTGAGGACTCCATCTGCTCACAAAGTTTCGAGCCCCACCCCAAGACAAAATAAGCTCCTCTGCTCACCCACTGTACTGACTGAAACTAACGCCACCAAGCACAAGTTTTGAATCCTCCTGTTTTATTTACCAGTGTTCCTCTCCAATTGCTCCCCGAACGATATGACCGGTATCGCGGACGCGAAGAATATGTAGGTCGTCGGCGCCAGGATCCTGAAACATCCCCCAAAAAAAGCACTCCTTTTCAATCAAGATCTTGGGGGCAGGCAAGAACAAACAAACTTGAGAACAGCAACAGAAGGACATCGCAGCCAGTTTCAAGGTTTTGGCGTCATGGTGAATTGGTGATACTGATACCGAACTTGTAATCCTAAACAGCACAATGCAAGGTTGTTGCGAGGCGAGCAAAGATTAGATTAGCCTTACCTGATACCGGCACGGAACCCTCCGGCCCAGTCCTGCTTGTAGCAGGCGAGCCTCCCGTGGAGGTCGTTCTTGATGCCCCGCAAGGGCACGAAGCTCTCCTCCATTGAAGGGCGTCGCTTTTTTCTCAGACAAGAAGATCTGAGGATGTATTCTGGATGGCCTCCCACTCCAAGTGAGGCCCTTGCTTACATCTTGCGGCGGATGGAGCAGGAAGAAACGCTACCGGTTTGGAATCTCGCGATGCATTTAGCGCGGGTCCATGGAGGGAGACGAAGGCCGAGGCTACGAACGGAAGGGGAGCATAGAGAGCACGGGAAGCGGGCTGATTGCCGACGAGGGAGAGAACGGCAAGGCTGAGAGAGAGAGAGAGAGCAGTAGAGCGAAAGGGAGGTAACCGCTACAGAGCAACGGAGTTGGGATAGAGGGCGGATAGCAGATATATAGGCAGTGCCGCAGTGGAGGGGCACCACCGTCAATTCACAAAGAGAAATCTTGGTAGAAAAAAGTTTAAAGCAAAAAGTTATCTGAGGAAAAAAAATGCATTGCTCGAGAACTGTTGCAGCGAGTCTTGCTGAATGCTGAGCTATGCACACGCAAAGCAAAATGCATTGCTCGAGAACTGTTGCAGCGAGTCTTGCTGAATGCTGAGCTATGCACACGCAAAGCAAAAGCACAAGAGGGCTCCAGTGGGGTGTGTGACTGGTGGGCTTTGTGATCCTGTAACTGCTGCAGCAAGTGTCGCAGCTAATTTTATTTTATCTACCACTGTATTGTGCAGTTCAAAAGGAAAACAAAACCGGGGGGGGGGGGGGGGGGGGGGGGGGTGGGGGGCTTGCAAGAGGACAAATAACAAATTTTAGTTTTGTTTCACTCGGACTCGGATGGCATGGCAGGGCACCTCTGGCTCAGCTGTCTGCTGTCCAGGGGAAGAGAAGGACCCAACGAGATTCCTCACGCCGTTTCCCTATTACCAAATAAATATAACTCCATTGGTCCTAAAATATTATTTGTTTTACTATTTTGATAGATTCATATAATATTTAAAATATATGTGTCTTACATATATATATATATCTAGATTTATTGACATTCATTTAAACATAGACGTAATAAAATTTAACCGCTAAAACGACTAATATTTTGAGACGTAAGGAGTATTAGATTAATTGTAAAATACATTTTTATAGTTGATTCAGAGCCATAAATATGGATACAATTCATTAGAAATCTAACCAAACGTAAACCACTTTAAATGGCACCGTATTATTATTTTTTTTCTTACGGAGGGAGTACCTCCAAATGGTGGATGGCATCTCTAGGATTGACCACGAATGTTCTAAACCCTAAACATTCTTTTACCACACCTGCTGCAGTTAATGTAAACTGCAAATTTAGTGCAAGTTCCTTCCACATGCATGCATGGAGCTAGTAGTATCCAGGCTGAAACAAAATAAAGTAGAGGCTATTATATAATACTAGTAAGATAATCCACCTGTTATCTGCTACATGATCAGCCTCAAGTTGCCATCAGTGTGATGTGCACATGAATCATTAATCTTTTTTCTCCCTAATAATACGGTGCTTGTACAAGGTGACGGCGTTCCTTGAGACCTGCATCCTGTGTCATGTGTGCTGTGGAATCTTCCCATAAAACAAGAAACCAGGAACCCAAGAAAACTGAGGTTTGCTTCAGGCTTCAGCTGGGGTACAAGAAGAACAAGAGTTGACCTTACCTTTGTCCCAATGCAACATGCACGATTGTTGTCTTGGCGGAGGTATTTAATTAGCAAGAGGCAGCATCTTTCTTACTGTTGCTTTGGTCTGGTGTTATCTGACGAATGTTTGTCTAATCGGCCATGCCAGGCTGCCAGCTCTGCTTCTCCAACCAAATGAATGTCTCCCGGATTAGATGGAGCTTGTGTTCTCCAATTTACAAGAGCTTAATTAATGCTCAAGATGATGTGGAAGCACAAATCCTGCTTGAAAAGGTAGGTCATGACAAGTTCGGTTCGATGGGGCTAATTAATCTGGTAAGGTTTCGTTGACAGTGTGGTTAATATGCATGATTTTTTTTTGGGACATGACAAGTGAGTGTGGTCACAGGCTAGTAGGCGGTGCTACAGTGAGTCTCTTGCAACAGTGCACCTGCACTTCCGGCGTGAGCTAGGTCTAGGTGAGTGGCTGTTGATTATTTAAAATGTAAGCAGGAACCCGAGGAACTCATCTTGAAAGTAACACAAGTACAGAACGTCCAAACTGTCCAGTCTTTTCTACTAGACTAGGGCCCTGTTTGGGACAGCTGCTGCTTGTTGAAAAAGCAGCTTATCTGATAAGCTGGTAAAAAGCAGCTTCTACTTGTTGGCTGCTTTTAGTTCATTTTGAGAAGCAGCTAAACTGATAAGCTGCTGCACAAGCTGCCTGTTTAGCAGAACTTCAGCTTAAATTTGTGAAGAAGCTGAAAATAAGCTGTGCCAAACAGGGTCTAGAAGATCATCCACCTGCCTCGGCCTACACGTATTTGGGGGGTTTGTTTTGTATATCTTAGCTTCACTAGTTAAGCAGTTCTTTGACTTTTTGGTTCTATGAGCAGCTTCACTTGTGAAGCTAAAACTGTTTTTTTTAACATTTACTAAAACATCTTTTTAGAGAAGATGGCAAGAGAGAGTTGAAAAAAAAACCCCTAGTGTTTCCAGTTTCACTAGGCTTCTTATGCATATGAGAGAAGCTGGAAACAGTTTTTAGGCTATGGACAATGCAAAATACTGTTTTATATTGTAGATTGTACTATTTATAAAGTAGAGTTTAAAATGAGAATTGGGGTGAGTAGACTGCTAGAGAGATTGCAGATTGTACTATTTATAGAGTAGAGTTTTAAATAGAAAATAGGGTGAGTAGACTGCTAGAGATATAGCCTTAGGAAGAAGCTAGGAGCTGAAAAACAACTATGCGAAACTATTTTATATTCTCTCCGTTTAAATTTATAATTCGTTTGATATTTTTACCTTAAGTTTGACCTACTCGACTTATTCAAAAAATTTCATAATTATTGTTAGTTTTTGCTGTGATATTGTTTAGCATATAATATACTTTAAATTTGGCTTTGAAATTTTCATTTTTTCCAAAAAGAATTGAATAGAATGAGCCGGTCAAACGTGACACAGAAAAGTTAAACCAATTCTAATTTGTGACGGAGGAAGTAACTGTTGTCCATTTAAATGATTTTCACTTTATTTAAAAATAAAAAAAAAGATTATGGCCAGCCAGGCTGGGCCGCTACAAGGCCCAAAAGGCCGAGCAGCCCAACCCAGCCGGCTGGAAGAAAGGCTGGCCGAGCAGCCCTTTCAGGAGCACGTTTCCTAGGGCACGGTAATCCCATGCCGTGAGAGCAGGAGAGGAGGTAGGGAAAAGGAATTTGGCTTTCCTGGCGGCGGCGCGCTGCAGCCTGGTCTTTCGGCCACGCTGCAGCCTGGTCTTTCGGCGCTTGCGAATTCCTGGCCGTCAGCTGCGCAACCTCCTCTAGTTCGGCTCCATAACTATGGAGATTTGCTCTCTGCTCAGCACCTCGCCAAAAATCGCTAGCTCTCTGTTCCTATTCCTCCTCTCGGTTCCAGTCACGGTTTGGATCGATTCCTTCGATTCTTGGTGTTCTGGTGTTAATCCTGCTGGTGGAAGAAGGTGGAGGTGGCCCTGCTTGTGCGCAGCGAGGTTCTCCTGCGCTCCGTTGTCTCACCAGTGCACCTGTGAGGTGCTCTGTATGTTCTGATTGTTGTCCACCGTGGCCTGGTGTTTGGGCTCCCTGCTGCGCGGTGTTCATCTTCTCGGGCTGGTGCCGTGGACGTCTCCCTCGGTTCCGGCAGCGGCTCTAGTATCTCCGTCAACCTCCCGCCGTGCAGGCCCGGACATGGGCGGCGGAATTGGTTTTCTGGGACAGAACCTTGTGTTCGCTGAGCTGGTCTTCCCACGTAGACAATCTACGTGCTGTGAGTTATTCGTTGCCTCATTTTATTTACTGTTTAATTTTGTGCAATCTGCTAGTATTAAATACTTGGGTGTGATTGCACTGTTGTGGGCAGATTTGTGTGCTCGATGATGATAGCGGTGTAGTGAGACAGCGTGACAGTCTGGGTTTTAGTGTATTATCATTTTCATCATTGATATTATTTGTGCCTAATTAAATCTCTCTTTGTTGAGGCTGTTTACCTGTGTTAAATTCTGTTAATTTATTTAGTACACAGCTCCTTTCTATCAGTATTTATATTTGATTATTAGGCTTATTACATCTGATCTAAAACCCTTATTTGGTAAGATACGACTGTCACGTTAGTCGAGGATCTCTGATCACCTTTTAGCGTTGGAGGGCTGTTTATTACAGCAACCCGCTATTTTGAGAGCAATAGTTTAAGATAAACAATTATGTTTATTTGTTTAATCTGCCTTCTTCATCTGCAAGCCATGTTTAATTATGAAATGGACCTGTGTAGCTATTTTACATGTTTACATGTCTTAGAATTGCTACTGTTCGTTGCTGCTATAATTTCATATGGTATTTATCTGAGTTATATGATTATTTTATTCGGAATTAGAATATTTAATTTATTTAAATATGAAGGAAGCATGTCACTTATTTCTCTAAATTTACAACAATCCAGAAAACCAATTCGTGTAATGGCCTCCAGTTCTGATATCATTAAGCCTGAAGCGTTCGACGGCGCAAGCTTTAAACGCTGGCAGATTAAGACTCGCATGTGGCTCACTGACCTAAAATTATTTTGGGTAGTGACGTCGGTTGTTCCCCAGGCTGCATCAGATAATTCTGATGATGCAGCGAAAGCCGCCGCACTAGCGGAGAAGGCCAAGTGGGACGAAGCCAATGAGGCATGCTTGTCTCGTCTGCTGAACGTCTTGTCGAACCGCTTATTTGACGTGTACTCTGGTTTTACCTCCGCCAAGGGTCTATGGACTGAACTTGAGAACAAGTTCTCTGAAGTTGACAATGGCAATGAGTCATTCACAACGGAAAACTACCTCAACTATAAAATGGTTGAGGGAAGGTCTGTTATGGAGCAGCTACAGGAGATTCAACTCCTTGTTAGGGACTTGGTCCAATATGGCTGCGTCCTACCAGACAGCTTTCAGGTGAATGCAATACTGGCAAAGCTCCCGCCTTCTTGGCGAGACTTTGTGACTTCACGCCGCCACATGAAGAAGCAAATGACTCTCACTGAGTTGTCAGCTGCGATTAATGTGGAAGAGCGTGCAAGGTCCAGTAACAAGCCATCTCAGCAACTCCAGGCTCACGTTGTTGAGAAGGGTGGAGATAGAAAATTCCAGAAGAAGAAGAAGAACTCCCCACAGAAGAATATGAACCAACCTAAGTCCAAAAAGATGAAGAAGAAAAAGGAGGACTTTATCTGCTATGTTTGTGGTGTTTCCGGGCATACAGCTCGGAGGTGCAAACTTAGGAAGGGAAAAGGTCCTCCACCTCAGCGCAAAGAAGGGAACGTGGTGGTTAACTCCACCCCAGGGTATGCACCTCAGGCCTTTATGGCAAGTCCATCAGATGACTGGTGGATGGATTCCGGTGCTACTGTTCATATTTGTGCTGATCGATCCATGTTCTCTTCATTCCAGGGATACAGCAGCGCACCAGTCTTGATGGGAAATGGTGTTCCGGCAGCAGTTCGAGGTACTGGACAGGTCTACCTGAAGTTAACTTCAGGAAAGACGCTCGTGCTGAAGGACGTACTCTATGTGCCATCGATGAGCCGGAACCTCATTTCAGTGTCGCTGCTATGTCGACAGGGTCTCAAATTAGTGTTTGAGTCTAATAAAGTGGTCCTGTCTAAGTTTGGTACTTTTGTTGGAAAGTCATATGAGCCAGGCAGTTTGTTCCGTCTTTCTGTTTTGAATAATCATTCTTCTTACCATGTTAATGTGGTCTGTAATAACGATTCCATTAATAATATATGGCATTCCCGTTTGTGTCATGTGAATTTTGAGGCCATTAAGAGATTAAGTGACATGTCTTTAATTCCTGAATATAAACATGTTAAAGGTGTAAAATGTGGTATTTGTGTGCAGGCTAAGCAGCCTAGAAAACCGTTTCATACGGTTGAAGGCAGAAGTACCACTCCTTTAGAATTAATTCACTCAGATATCTGTGAGATGAATGGTATAATCACAAAAGGCGGTAAAAGATACTTTCTTACCTTGATAGATGATGCTACCAGGTTCTGTTATATTTACTTACTCAGAACTAAAGATGAGGCACTAGAACACTTTAAGATCTATAAGACTGAAGTTGAAAACCAGTTAGACAAGAAAATTAAAAGGTTCCGGTCTGATAGAGGAGGTGAATACCTTTCCAACCTTTTTTATGAGTACTGCAAAGAGTGTGGAATCATTCATGAAACCACTGCTCCATATTCACCTCAGTCAAATGGGGTAGCTGAAAGGAAGAACCGAACGGTGTGTGACTTAGCTAATGCTTTGTTGCAAAGTTCGGGGATGCCTGACATCTGGTGGGGCGAGGCAGTACTCACGGTGTGCTATGTCCTGAACAGGGTGCCGCCTCGCAACCGTGAGGCCACGCCCTATGAAGGATTTAAAGGAAGGAAGCCAGATCTTTCGCATCTTCGGACTTGGGGTTGCCTTGCAAAGGTGAATGTCCCGTTGCCGAAGAAGAGAAAGCTAGGCCCTAAGACCGTAGACTGTGTCTTCCTGGGTTATGCACATAACAGTGCAGCTTATAGATTTCTAGTGGTCCATTCCGAGGCAAGCGAAATCGCTGTAAATGTAATAATGGAGTCTCGGGATGTGACATTCTTTGAGAGCATCTTCCCTATGCGGGATAAGGAAGTAGTAGCCCCAGATGGTCCATCTCGGACATATTCTCTGCCCTCGAGTGTCCATGACCAGACTCCAGATTTGGAGTTAAGGAGGAGTAAGAGACAAAGGACTGAAAAGTCTCTGGGTGATGATTATATTATTTATCTAGTGGATGAAGAACCACGCTCCCTCACAGAGGCATATACATCTCCGGATGCAGAGTACTGGAGGGAGGCTGTCCGTAGCGAGATGGATTCAATCATCTCGAACGGAACTTGGGAGATAACTGATCTCCCAGCTGGTTGCAAGCCTGTGGGCTGCAAATGGATCTTTAGGAGGAAGAGGAGACCCGATGGTACTATTGAAAAGTACAAGGCCCGTCTTGTGGCTAAGGGTTTTACTCAAAAGAAAGAGGAGGATTATTTTGATACTTATTCTCCGGTGGCTCGATTGCCCACAATCCGTGTGCTTTTAGCACTGGCAGCTGCTTATAAACTTCTTGTCCATCAAATGGACGTAAAGACAGCATTCCTAAATGGAGAGCTGGAAGAGGAAATTTATATGCAGCAACCAGAAGGATTTGTGGTTAAAGGTCAAGAGAGCAAAGTGTGTCGCTTGATTAAATCCTTATACGGTCTTAAGCAATCTCCCAGACAATGGCATGAGAAGTTTAATAATACTCTGACCACTGCCGGGTTTTGTGTAAACGAAGCCGACAAGTGTGTGTATTATCGCTTCTCTGGGGGCAAAGGTGTCATCATGTGTTTATACGTTGATGACATATTGATATTTGGGACCGATTTGGAGGCTATCATGGAGACAAAAATATTCCTCTCCAAGAACTTTGATATGAAGGACTTGGGTGAAGCTGATGTAATATTGAACATCAAGCTGATAAAGGATGAGGATGGGATTACTTTGTCACAATCCCATTATGTGGAAAAGGTCCTGACTCGCTTTGGACATATGGACTGTAAACCAGTCACCACGCCCTATGATCCATCCTACACGCTCAGTAAACATGAAGGCGAGCCTGTGAACCATCTACTATATTCGCAGATCATCGGATCTCTCATGTACCTGAGCAGTGCAACTAGACCAGATATCTCATATGCAGTATGCAGACTGGCTCGTTATTCGGCCAGTCCAGGAGATAGACACTGGGTAGCCTTGTACAGAGTGCTTCAGTATTTGAAGGGAGCGATGAATCATGGTATTAAATATACCGGATTTCCGTCAGTACTTGAAGGATTCAGTGATGCAAACTGGATCTCTGACTCGGATCAAATGAAGTCTACAAGTGGCTATGTGTTCACTTTAGCTGGTGGGGCCATGTCATGGAGATCGTCTAAACAATCAGTGTCGACACGTTCCACCAAGGAGGCTGAATTAGTTGCACTTGATTTAGCAGCATTGGAGGCTGAATGGTTGAGAGACCTGTTGTCAGACCTTCCAATGTTAGCAAAGCCGATAACGGCTGTCCTAGTATACCGTGACAACACTTCTGTGTTGCTGAAAGTGAACAGTAGAAAGGACAACCAAAAATCCTCGAGGCATATCAGAAGACGACTTGATTCATGTCGGCATGCTAGAGAGACGGGTGTAATAACCGTAGATTACATCAAGTCTGAAAGGAACCTTGCTGATCCTTTCACCAAAGGGCTGGCTCAAAAGCCAATTCAAGCAGCGTGCATGGGAATGGGACTCGTACCCTGTTAGCGGTTTCAACTGCGGATAACTGTCCTGTGTGACCGGAGATCCCGAGATCCAGGCTCCAGGAAACGAAGCACTGTGGAACCAAGAGCACAAAAGATAAAGAGTCTCATGAGCTGCTGTGCTCTGACTGTATGGCAGGTTGAGCAATATGCTCTTAATGAAGTCAATGCTATAAGCAGGGAAATTGTCCTACAGAATTTCCTTAACGATTTCACCTATATGAGCTGACTGTGGGGTCGTAGTCCAGGAGAGAATGGGGTTTTCTCTCTAGTGAGCTCATGAATAGATATTAAAGGGCATGACCGTAACGCCCTGCCCCGTAAGAGAAGCAGATAATCTGCCTAGTACTATGTGCCTTTTGTGCGAAGATTCTCACACTAGGGTTTGTGGATCAAGGCGTAGTCCTCCGCTTACTCGTGCAGGGTTGGAGTACACTGGGATAGGCTTTGGTTCAAACCTAACAAGTACCTCTGCCGAAAAGTAGTATATAAACAGTACGGGAGCTCAATGACATTGATCAGAAAAATAAGAGTGAAAATGGTGGGGATTGTTGTCCATTTAAATGATTTTCACTTTATTTACAAATAAAAAAAAGATTATGGCTAGCCAGGCTGGGCCGCTACAAGGCCCAAAAGGCCGAGCAGCCCAACCCAGCCGGCTGGAAGAAAGGCTGGCCGAGCAGCCCTTTCAGGAGCACGTTTCCTAGGGCACGGTAATCCCATGCCGTGAGAGCAGGAGAGGAGGTAGGGAAAAGGAATTTGGCTTTCCTGGCGGCGGCGCGCTGCAGCCTGGTCTTTCGGCCACGCTGCAGCCTGGTCTTTCGGCGCTTGCGAATTCCTGGCCGTCAGCTGCGCAACCTCCTCTAGTTCGGCTCCATAACTATGGAGATTTGCTCTCTGCTCAGCACCTCGCCAAAAATCGCTAGCTCTCTGTTCATATTCCTCCTCTCGGTTCCAGTCACGGTTTGGATCGATTCCTTCGATTCTTAGTGTTCTGGTGTTAATCCTGCTGGTGGAAGAAGGTGGAGGTGGCCCTGCTTGTGCGCAGCGAGGTTCTCCTGCGCTCCGTTGTCTCACCAGTGCACCTGTGAGGTCCTCTGTATGTTCTGATTGTTGTCCACCGTGGCCTGGTGTTTGGGCTCCCTGCTGCGCGGTGTTCATCTTCTCGGGCTGGTGCCGTGGACGTCTCCCTCGGTTCCGGCAGCGGCTCTAGTATCTCCGTCAACCTCCCGCCGTGCAGGCCTGGACATGGGCGGCGGAATTGGTTTTCTGGGACAGAACCTTGTGTTCGCTGAGCTGGTCTTCCCACATAGACAATCTACGTGCTGTGAGTTATTCGTTGCCTCATTTTATTTACTGTTTAATTTTGTGCAATTTGCTAGTATTAAATACTTGGGTGTGATTGCACTGTTGTGGGCGGATTTGTGTGCTCGATGATGATAGCGGTGTAGTGAGACAGCGTGACAGTCTGGGTTTTAGTGTATTATCATTTTCATCATTGATATTATTTGTGCCTAATTAAATCTCTCTTTGTTGAGGCTGTTTACCTGTGTTAAATTCTGTTAATTTATTTAGTACACAGCTCCTTTCTATCAGTATTTATATTTGATTATTAGGCTTATTACATCTGATCTAAAACCCTTATTTGGTAAGATACGACTGTCACGTTAGTCGAGGATCTCTGATCACCTTTTAGCGTTGGAGGGCTGTTTATTACAGCAACCCGCTATTTTGAGAGCAATAGTTTAAGATAAACAATTATGTTTATTTGTTTAATCTGCCTTCTTCATCTGCAAGCCATGTTTAATTATGAAATGGACCTGTGTAGCTATTTTACATGTTTACATGTCTTAGAATTGATACTGTTCGTTGCTGCTATAATTTCATATGGTATTTATCTGAGTTATATGATTATTTTATTCGGAATTAGAATATTTAATTTATTTAAATATGAAGGAAGCATGTCACTTATTTCTCTAAATTTACAACAGTAACTTATACCAAATAGACCCTTATTTACTATATAGAGAGTCTACCATGTTTACTTTTAGGAATCTACTAACACTACTGTGTTGGGGTTAGAAAACTGGGCATAAGCATATCTTAGCTCGTTGTTGGAACCTACATAACTGAATTTAAGTGGTGGTCACCTCTTTTTATTTGAATTTATTATAAATTTAATGGCGCTATTTGTTTAATGGTAGTCAATGATCCAACTCAATCCTTTAAAGTTGCTCATAGAGATAGAAACTAGTGTTTGCTCACGTATGCTAATAAGCGATGGAAAGAGAAATATGGTTGGCTTTAATTTTTCTTTATTTGCTGACCCAGGTGTCGACCTCGTCTTGGACGGCTCGCTCTTCTGGTGTTGGTGTTGGATGGTTTTGGATGGTTTACGTGCTTATTTAGGATGGTTGAATGCATTAGAGTTAATAATTAGTGGCTAAAATTAGTTGAAACATGCAAATATCTTAGCTAATAGTTTAGTTGTTAGCTATTTTTAGTAAATTAGTTAATGGTTAGATAGTTATTTGTTAGCTAGCTAATTTCATCAATAAATTTTAGTCAACTAACTATTAACTATTAGTTATAGTGCATTCAAACATCCCTCTTAGCAAACTAGGCGTTTTAGAGTAGCTGAAGAAGTATATGTATATAATAGCGCTCTTTGGGCTAAGCTATATTAGTTTAATGGTCCGTTGTTAGGCTACTTAGCAGATTCTCTATTTCGTCCTCTATCTCATCTCATATTTTAAACTTCACTGTATAAACAATGTCATCTACAGTTTTATATCTTCTAATTTACACTGACTGCTGGAGACAACATTAGGAAAGAGTGTGTGCAAAGTGGGAAAATGTTGCTTGCACGAAAAATAAAAAACCCTAACATGGCCATTGCTAATTAGTTTGAAGAAACATTGTTGCATTGTCTGCACTACACACAAAACAGAAAAAAAAACGTCGGTCAGGAACCAATGATCTTATTTTAATAGGCCGACGTTCAGCAGATTAAGAATGTCAGGGCCGACATTCTTATCTAGGCTGACATATTTTACTATTTTTCTATAGTGCTGTGATAAACTTTTTCATTGCAGGATCCAGAGTTGTACCAATGCCTAATGCCTTGTATCTTCTTGATGTATTGTTTTTTTATCTATAAATTTCTCCCTTTACTGAAAAAAATTACATAATGACATACTTGTATGAAGCTAGACTAGGTGCTCGCATGGTGACTTGTGTGATGCAGACATGTGGTGAAGAAATGGACAAATCTTGTCATAACAACGAAAAAAAGTAGTATCGTTTTCGTTTTTCAGGTTTGCATCAGTGTCATTGCGTAACGCGATAAAAAGAAACAAAAATCTTGTCATAAATAATGAGATATGCTAATAACCTGCTAAAAAAACGTCCGGGCCTAGATGGATAAATAACCTTCCATTCTTGTGTCACATACTATGTCAGTTTGGCGGTGATTATCATTATGTGCTGTCACTCCTCACTCCATACTCAACATAGTGTTTATGCTTATCTGATCCAAATTCTTCTGACAGAAGCCTAGTTTGGGGATTCAGGTCAGGCTCTAAACGTCTAGAGCTACTTGTTAGCTAGCTAATAAGTTATTAGCTAGTTGTGGTAGCTAACAACTAATAACTATTTGAGGGGTATAACTAATAATTAGCCTGTCTCATTAGCTAACCCGTTCTAAACCTCTCACCTAATTTTAGCTGCTGACAAATAGTTTTAGGGGTTTGGAATATGTTCTTGTATCTGTGTTCAATTGTCCATCCATACATTACTATTTTTAGCTTGTCTCATATATATATATATACACACACACTAGTCAATTGGCCATACGTTGCTACAGTTTCTATATATCATATAGGTAAATATTGCTTAAATAAGATATTTATCCAAACACGATCCAAACTTATAGAATTCTATATCAAGCCAAATCAATGTTGAGCTAGGCGCGCGACAGTGTCGTCCCCATCGGCATGGCGGATCCTACGGTGCAACTCATGTGGATCTAAACGCATGGCGGCTCATCTTTGCGGTTGGATCACACGGATTCGGCCACGCCTCATGGTGCACTTATGATTTCGCCCTAGAGACATCGAGTGGCGATGTGGCGAGAGAGGCAGAGATGACAAACGATGAGTTTTGTGGTGTGGGCTATATATGTGAAAGTCGCCTAGAGGGGGTAAATAGGCGAAACCTGAAATTTATAAACTTTAAACACACTAAAGGCCGGGGTTAGCGTTAGAATTAAATTCAAGTCTGAAAGATTGTTTCTCTTGCTAAGAGTTGCTCAAATGATGCAGATGACGTATGGGAGCGAACTCAAATCAATACTAGCAAGGAAACGTTAGAGATAGAGGAAAGAGGGCAAACAAATCAAGCGAGAATCAAAGCGAGTAGGCACGGTGATTTGTTTTATCGAGGTTCGGTTCCAAAGAACCTAGTCCCCGTTGAGGAGGCCACAAAGGCCGGGTCTATTCCAACCCTTTCCCTCTCTCAAACGGTACTTAGACCGAGTGAGCCTTTTCCTTAATCTCACGGGTCACTAAGACCCCGCAAGGACCACCACACACTTGGTGTCTCTTGCTTCGCTTACAAAGCACTTGAGATTAAGAAGGAAAAAAGAAAAAGCCAATCCAAGCAACAAGAGCAACAAAAGAACACAAACACCCTCTCTCAAGTCTCTAATGGTATTGAGGTGATTTTGAGGCTTGGAGAGGATTTGATCTATTTGATGTGTCTTGGAGTGAAGACTTTTGCTCTTGCAATGAATGGGATGTTCAGAATACTTGGATGCCAATGAATGAGGTGGTTGGGGGTATTTATAGCCCCCAACCACTTCCTAGCCGTTGGCAAAGGTTGCTGGTGATGGGCGCACCGGACAGTCCGGTGCGCCACCGGACAGTCACTGTGCACTGTCCGGTGCATGCCACGTCTGCACATCCGTTAGGGTTTGGAGCAGTTGACCGTTGGAGACGCTTATCGTCTTGCTACACCGGACAGTCCGGTGACCTCTGACTTCTATGCTCTAACTTCTGCGGCGACACTGTTCATCAATGTTCACCGAGTCAGACGACCGTTGGCGCGCAGGGAGCCGTTGCTCCGCTGGTTCACCGGACAGTCCGGTGAATTATAGTGGAGCGCGCTTGCTGAATTCCCGAGAGTGGGATGTTTGGAAGTGTACGGGCCTAGTTGTAAACCCTAAAACTGAGCTAAGAGTTCGGGTATTCCTTTTTATGTCTTCTATAAGGAATAATATTACGAAGTTGAGTAAACATAAAATAGGAATACCTTCAATCTAGTAGGACAAGTTATTCTCCGCAAGAAATTTAAAGAATGCCCTTAAATATATTCAAGATAATGTGACTCTTGGTAAAAGAGAAAAACATTGTTCTTCCCTAAACAAGTAAGGTAATGAATATTTTTTTCTTCTTACTTGGGATTTGATCACACACACTCAAGAGTAATAATTCTTCCAAAAAAATAATATGGGTGCATAACATACTTTGAATCTTTAACTAAACAAACGAAACATAATAATTAAAATAAAAATATATAAGTCTATAAATATGTACTTTTCCTTCATGTTTCTATTCTGGTTGTTGCATTTAGATTAGAAATTGAAACCCATTTCAAATCCGAATTTTGAAGATGGGAATAAAATAGAAAAGAAAACAAAAATAAAAGAAAAACTTACCTGTTGCCACTTGGGCTGAAATGTGGCCTTGGCTGGCCCATTTGCACCACGCGCATGCACCATCGTGTTACACTAGCATGTAGGCCAGGAACCAGCCGCTCCGCGCCCTCGCTTTGCATCACACGTGTGCACAGATTCTACCACTGTCTGGCGCGTGGGCCCCTCGCGCCAGGTTTGCCTTCGTCAAACCGAAGACCAGGCCGTCGGCTCAACCACTACGACCAAAGCTGCGGGCGCATTCGTTGGCAGACCCTGTCTTCGCACGCGGCCATAATGATTTTTAATACAAAAACAATACTAGAAACTTGTATAATTCATATATAATTCATTTTAGCTCCAAATTGAGTCATTCCAGTTGCAATAATTTTGTATTAATATTGTCTACCAACTAGTAACACTGTTTAGCCATGAAACTTGAATTAAAATTATTTATTTGGATTAATCTATTCTAAGCACTAAATAATTTCTAAAATTCATAACTTGGTAACCGCAACTCCGATCTTAGTGGTTCTCGTTACCACGATCTCGTAGCAACGCGTATATCATTATTATGCAGTATGTTCTTATGTTTGGTGTGATGTTAATTTTGTCTATACTATGTTTGTTTGTATTGCTATGACTAGCAGTGAGGTCACGAGGATCTGAAGGATCACCTTGGTAACTAGAATCTCAAGTGCCAGACAAGTTGTGCCCTTGATTCACTTTTGTTATCCAATAATGTTCTTTATAATCATTTACCATGCATAGGCTTAATTTTGATGGGACCCAATAGGTCACCCTAGTTTGTTATCCTTTTTACCTTATTTACCCCTGAATCACATGGGTAGTTTTTGCTATTGCTTTACATGGTTTGGGTTAATATTTCATTATATCCATGTTCCAGTTATTTTGTTATCTTATTTATGTTCATGTCAAGATCATTATATTATTGTTAATTGGAACATGGAGCTTAACTTGAGAAACACGTGCCACCACAAGGGAGGAATGGGACCCCTTAACTAACTAATTAGGAAAGCTAGTGGAAGACTACCTTACCCGAAAGGGTAAGGGCAGTAGGGGAGTTGCATGCAAGGAGGTTCTCGGGTTGATTTTGCTACGATGGCGGTCAGACGAGGGATTCTTGCAAGTGCTCTTCCCATAAACTGTAGCGGGTTTTCGGAAGCTAGTGGAACTTTGTAAAGGCCTCGTAGTGGATCCCTAGCCATTCACCTCGGTAGTGTCTAAGGGTCTAGCTAACCCTGGCGACATGGGAAACACGACTTGTGGGTAAAGGGTACAACCTCTGCAGAGTGTAAAACTGGTATACTAGACGAGCTCACGGTCATGAGCAGCTCAGGACTCTCTGATGATTAATTTATGGAACCTAAACTCAATTTGTCATTTGCATTTGCATGGGTTTATTATTAATTTTGTTATGTTATTATTATTATGGTTTTGTATTTACTTACATCTAGTAATTGCTAATAAAATTTTGACCAACTTTAAAAGCAATGCTCAGCTTTAACCATTCTCTTTGGTAAGCCTTACACTTTACATGATCTCCCACCTTTGGTGAGTTCATGTCACATTATTCCCCACAACTTGTTGAGCGATGAACATGTGTGAGCTCACCCTTGCTGTCTCACACCCCCCAGAGGTCAACAACAGGTACCACTGGATGAGGCGCATGGTGGTTGTTGCGCTGTGTTCGTGAGAGGTCTAGGTCGTCGTCTCCTAGTTGACTTTCTGGCGCCAAGGATGGATTTTAGATCCTGTTATATTTATCTTTTATTTTGTAAGACTTCCGCTATGTAATAATACTTTGATGTTATTGTGACATTTATCTCTATACACTCTGTTATTATATATGTTGTCTTCTTTGGCGCATGTATGAGATGCATCCAACTTTGTCCCTTAAAGCCAAGGGTGTTACAAAAGTGGTATCAAAGGAAATGTTGACTGTAGGACGAAACCTAGATAGAAATGGACAAACCCTTACCTACTTATCTTATTCTGATTCATTCTATACTTACCTTACTTTGATTCTTTCTATACTTATCTTGATCCTGTCTCACCTTCTACTGTTCTACTCTGATCAGTCTTACCTTCTCTATTCTAAGACAAGACGGATTTCACACCTTGGAATCCCTACCCCTATGACATTTTTAAGAGATAGGAGGCCTAAGACCAAACCAAAACTATTTTCTATATAAAAAAATGTTGGTTGATTGTTCTGATGATCAATGCCTGATTTGCTTCTTTGATTGATTGAAATAGTATAGACGGGCATCTTAACATGTACCACCATAAGGTAATGAATTAACTTTAGTAGGTGACACTCCAATCTACTTAACTAATAAATCCCCTGCAGTAACATTCATCGTAATTACTCGCCTTATCTACAATTCTTCCTTTCTTACCCTGTATTTCTAACCCAGATGGGCTACCCCTATACTGTTAGAAGAGAGCAGTATAGACTTGATCCTTGGTATGTCATGGTTAAGAAAGACAAAAGCAGTATATACACTGTGCTAAGGGAACCATAGAACTCACCAGTTCCAAAGGAGAAAGATTCGAAGTTGAGATTGCAGTAACTACCACCACCAGATTAGTGGCATTCTTAGTAGATGAGAAGTTTGTGGGTGGCAACATCTGTGCAGTTAGGGATTTTTCGGATGTCTTTCTAGAGGAGTTACCAGGGATGCCACCAAGTAGGGAAGTTGAGTTCGCTATTGATCTCTTACCTGAGACTACTACTACTCCCAAACGGCCATACAGGATGTCTGAAGAAGATTTAAAAGAACTTAAGAAACAGTTAACAGAGTTACAAGAGGCTAGGTACATTCGTTCGAATTCTTCACCTTGTGGAGCGCCGGTTCTATTTGTACAGAAGAAAGAAGGATCGCAAGGGATATGCGTGGACTATAGGTCCCTTAATGATGTTACTGTGAAGAACAAGTATCTATTACCCCGCATTGAAGATTTATTTGATCAGATGAGAGGTGCAAGGGTATTCTCGAAGATTGAACTCCGGCCAGGTTATCACCAAATGAAGATTAGGCCATCGGATATTTCCAAGACGATTTTATCGACCCGATATGGTTTATATGAGTTCACCGTTATGTCATTTGGACTAACTAATGCACTAGCTTATTTTATGAATTTGATGAATAAGGTGTTTATGGAGTATTTGGACAGATTCGTCGTAGTATTCATCGACGATATCCTTATCTATTCTAAGAGTGAGAGTGAACATGAGGAACACCTGAGATTGGTGCTACAGAAGCTAGAGACAATTAACGCTATGCCAAGTATAGCAAGTGCGAGTTTTGGATTGACGAGGTGCCATTCCTTGGACATATCATTTCTAATGGAGGGATATCAGTGGATCCTGTTAAAGTCAAGGAGATAGTGGCGTGGAGCATACCCACTATAGTTACAGAAATTCGGAGTTTCTTGGGACTTGCAGGATATTATTAGAGATTTATTGAAGGATTTTCTAAGATTGCTAAGCCTATGACCTCACTTCTGGAGAAGGAAAGAGAGTTTAAGTGGGATGAGAAGTGCCAAGATAGCTTTGATCAATTAAAGAAGAGGTTGATGTCACCACCAGTGTTGGTTATGCCAGATCTACAGAAGGGATTTGATATCTATTGTGATGCATGTGGCCAAGGCTTAGGATGTGTGTTTATGCAAGAAGGACACGTGATTGCCTATGCGTCTCTTTAGTTGCGGAAACATGAATTGAACTACCCCACTCATGACTTAGAATTAGCAGCTGTTGTGCACACACTTAAGATATGGAGACATTATATCATGGGAACCAAGAGCCAAGTATACACGAATCATAAGAGTTTGAAGTATATATTCACTTAGAAGGATCTCAACCTTAGGCAACGCCTTTGGTTGGAGCTTATTAAGGATTATGATTTGGAGATTCACTATCACCCGGGCAAGGCAAATTTGGTTGCAGATGCCTTGAGTCGAAAGGAGCATATTCATTCAGCTGTTGTTGCCCAGCTACCCGATGAGATCGTTGAGGATTTCAGGAGACTTAACCTGGGGGTAGTTGCTCACACTGAAGGAGTTACTATTGATGTGGAACCTACCTTGGAGCAAGAAATCTGCAAAAGGACAGATTGGTGATGCTAAGATACAAGAGATTAGGGATCTAATTACTGAAGGCCGAGGTCCGAAATTCACGAAAGATGAACAAGGCACTGTGTGGTACAAGGACAGGATATGTGTCCCTGAGATTGATAGCCTTCGTGAGACTATTTTAAAGGAGGCCCATGACTCGGATTATTCTATTCATCCTGGTAGTACCAAGATATATCAGGATTTGAAGCGGAAGTATTGGTGGTATGGATTGAAGAGAGATGTGGCTGCACATGTGGCTATGTGAGATGTGTGTCAAAGAGTTAAGGCTGAACACCAGAGACCAGCTGGACTACTACACCCACTTCAGATACTCGAGTGGAAGTGGGAAGAGATTGATATGGATTTCATTACTGGATTGCCTCGCACCCAGAAAGGATATGATGCTATATGGGTGATTGTGGATAGATTGACTAAAGTGGCTCACTTCATTCCTGTAAAGACTACTTATAAAGGTTCTCAATTGGCAGAGTTATATATGGCTCGAATTGTGTCTTTACATGGAGTACCAAAGAAGATCGTGTCTGATCGAGGATCACAGTTTACCCCCAAAGTTTTCATGAGAATATGGATACGAAGTTGAATTTTAGTTTGGCCTACCATCGTCAGACTGATGGACAAACTGAAAGGACTAATCAAGTATTGGAGGATATGTTCAGAGCTTGTGCCCTTCAGCATGGAGGAAGTTGGGATAAAAGTCTACCTTATGCTGAGTTCTCATATAATAGATAACAGGCCAGTCTGAAGATGTCCGTTCGAGGCTCTATATGGCAAGAAGTGCAGTACTCTATATTGGGATAATACTAGAGGAAGACAATTCTTTGGATCTGAACTTATTCAAGAGGCAGAAGAACAAGTCTGTATAATCAAGGAGAACTTGAGGGTAGCTCAAACCAGGTAAAAGAGCTATGCATATAATAGAAGAAGACCATTGGAATTTGAGGAAGGTGATCATGTGTACCTCAAGGTGTCACCACTTCATGGAATGAGGAGATTCAATGTTAAGGGCAAATTGTTCCCTCGCTTTATTGGACCATTCAGAGTTTTTAGACAACTTGGAGAGATGGCCTATCAACTCGAGCTACCTGATAATATATCTGAAGTGTATAATGTAATTTACATGTCTCAACTTAAGAAGTGTCTCCGTGTCCCTGACGAACAGATACCAATGGAAGAGCTCAGTGTTCGGGGTGATTTGATTTACACGGAGTATCCTGTCAAGATTCTGGATACATTGACTCGAGTTACAGGAAATAAGGCGATAAAGATGTGCAAAGTGCAATAGAGTCACCATGGAGAGACGAAGCCACATGGGAAAGAGAAGAAGAGCTTCGCATAGATTTTCCCATCTTTTCCCTAGTCCTTCTTAAATCTCGAGGACGAGATTCTTTTTAAGGGGGGTAGGATTTGTAAACCCTAAAACTGAGCTAAGAGTTCGGGTATTCCTTTTTATGTCTTCTATAAGGAATAATATTACGAAGTTGAGTAAACATAAAATAGGAATACCCTCAATCTAGTAGGACAAGTTATTCTCCGCAAGAAATTTAAAGAATGCCCTTAAAATATTCAAGAGAATGTGACTCTTGGTAAAAGAGAAAAACATTGTTCTTCCCTAAACAAGTAAGGTAATGAATATTTTTTCTTCTTACATGGGATTTGATCACACACACTCAAGAGTAATAATTCTTCCAAAAAATAATAATATGGGTGCATAACATACTTTGAATCTTTAACTAAACAAAGGAAACAGAATAATTAAAATAAAAATATATAAGTCTATAAATATGTACTTTTCCTTCATGTTTCTATTCTGGTTGTTGCATTTAGATTAGAAATTGAAACCCATTTCAAATCCGAATTTTGAAGATGGGAATAAAATAGAAAAGAAAACAAAAATAAAAGAAAAACTTACCTGTTGCCACTTGGGCTGAAATGTGGCCTTGGCCGGCCCATTTGCACCACGCGCATGCACCATCGTGTTACACTGGCATGTAGGCCGGGAACCAGCCGCTCCGCGCCCTCGCTTTGCATCACACGCATGCACAAATTCTACCACTGTCTGGCGCGTGGGCCCCTCGCGCCAGGTTTGCCTTCGTCAAACCGAAGACCAGGTCGTTGGCTCAACCACTACGAGCGAAGCTGCGGGCGCATTCGTCGGCAGACCCTGTCTTCGCACACGGCCATGGCGGCATCCCCTAGGACGCGCTTGGACTCGGCCCCCTCCCGCACCGCATCCGCGCGCTGGCCAAGTCGTTGGAAATCATGGGGCCCACTGAACAGAACCTTCTTCTCCGCGTGAATCGGATCCCGCTGACCGAATCAGCCGTGGTCGAGATCCTCGCGCGCGCCCTGAACGACCTCCGTGGAAGACGCGCCGTCGTAACCTCTGGCTGATTTCTACCCAGTGGTATAAACATTCCCTAAACCGTACCTTGCCTCCTTCATCCACCACCGTTCAAGCAAACTTGTGCGCACCATTGGGGGCAAACAAAGGGTGATGTGTGAGAGAGAGAAGAGGAGCGACCGAGAAAAGTGAGAGTCGTCGCGCCACTGCCGGTGAATCGGTGCCTCACCGTCGCTGGGGGCTCGGCCGTGGCACTATGAGGTTCGGCGGCGGGCATGGATACTTGCGGTGGCGTTGCTGGGCGGGGAAAGACCTTGCGGCCATCGGAATTGCTCAACGGTGCCCCGTGTCTACCATCTTTCCGCCGTGCGCCGTGGGCAGGGGCATCTTCGCGGGCGATTCTCAGTGAGCAATCCTCCAATAGCTTCGTGCTTGTTTCCGCTTCGTGTAGCAGCTCGTCGTGTCATGAATAGATCACCGAGGCGGGGATGGCGCTGCTCGCCGGAGCACCGCGCCGCCGTCCCTGGGAACGCGCTGCTCGGGGCTACGTTAGGGTAGAGGATGGCGTTCTAACCGTTAGATCTCTATCCGATGGTTAGGATCCGATCTGAACGCATCCCTTCGTGCACCTAATCTAAACTGTTAGATTGATGGCCGACGATCGTGATCGCACAGATGATACTCTCTTCGGGATCGATCGTGAGTCGTTGGATGGGATCGGGCGGTCCAGAACCCTCTTTACCTCTTTAAAACCGCCACCGTCGGATCGTGATCCTAGGGTTGTGAGCGCATACCGGTTTGGTGTGATGGCGATCTAATCTAGATCTTCAGATTTTGATCGGACGGCTCAGATCCTCCGATACCCCTTCGACCAACCCTTTTTACATAAGAGCCCCTAGATTTATTCAGAATAAACCCGCAGTCCACTCAGGTGCACCACTGAGTCTTGGACTTTTTGCGCTCTAGCCCCTAGGGTTTCTGATAATAATGCGCCAAGTCCAGAGAACAATAAAAATAGAAAATTAAGTATAGAAAATGATTTTTAATACAAAAAACAATACTAGAAACTTGTATAATTCATATATAATTCATTTTAGCTCCAAATTGAGTCATTCCAGTTGCAATAATTTTGTATTAATATTGTCTACCAACTAGTAACACTGTTTAGCCATGAAACTTGAATTAAAATTATTCATTTGGATTAATCTATTCTAAGCACTAATGAATTTCCGAAATTCATAACTTGGTAACCGTAACTCTAATCTTAGTGGTTCTCGTTACCACGATCTCGTAGCAACGCGTATATCATTATTATGCAGTATGTTCTTATGTTTGGTGTGATGTTAATTTTGTCTATACCATGTTTGTTTGTATTGCTACGACTAGCAGTGAGGTCACGAGAATCTGAAGAATCACCCTAGTAACTGGAATCTCAAGTGCAAGGCAAGTTGTGCCCTTGATTCACTTTTGTTACCCAATAATGTTCTTTATAATCATTTACCATGCATAGGCTTAATTTTGATGGGACCCAATAGGTCACCCTAGTCTGTTATCCTTTTTGCCTTGTTTACCCCTGAATCACATGGGTAGTTTTTGCTATTGCTTTACATGGTTTGGGTTAATATTTCATTATATCCATGTTCTAGTTATTTTGTTATCTTATTTATGTTCATGTCAAGATCATTATATTATTGTTAATTGGAACATGGAGCTTAACTTGAGAAACACGTGCCACCACAAGAGTTTAATGGGACGCCCTTGGCTGATTAATTAGGAAATCTAGTGGAAGACTACCTTACCCGAAAGGGGCAAGGGCAGTAGGGGAGTGGTCAGTGTAGGGAGGTCCTTGGGATGATTTTGCTGCGATGGCGGTCATGCGAGGGGTCCCTGCATTGGAGCTTCCTATAAACTGTAGTGGGTTTTCTGAAGCTAGTGGAACTTTGTAAAGGCCTCGTAGTGTTACCCTGCCTCGCCTCCTCGGTAAAGGTGTATAGGAAGTCGTGATCCCTTGGCAGATGGGTAACATGACTTGTGGGTAAAGATGCGCAACCTCTGCAGAGTGTAAAACTGGTATACTAGCCGTGCTCACGGTCATGAGCAGCTCGGACCCTCACATGATTAATTTATGGAACTAAATTCAATTTGTCATATGCATTACATCGCAGGTGATGTTGTTGTTACTTTTGTTCTACTACTTAATTGGGTTGGTATTTACTTATACTTAGTAATTGCTAATAAAATTTTGACCAACTTTAAAAGCAATGCTCAGCTCTAACCATCCTCTTTGGTAAGCCTTACACTTCACGTGAGCTCCCACCTTTGGCGAGTTCATGCACATTATTCCCCACAACTTGTTGAGCTATGAACGTATGTGAGCTCACTCTTGCTGTCTCACACCCCCCACAGGTCAAGAACAGGTACCACAGGTGAGGTGCATGGAGGATGTTGCGATGTGTTCGTGAGAGATCTAGGTCGTCGTCTCCCAGTCAACTTTGGGTTGCTGGACCGTTGTCTCCTTATAATGTATTTATTTATTTATTTATTTTGTATAGAACTCCTGTTGTGTAATAAAGATGTGACATTCGATCCTGTGCCATGATTCATCATATGTGTGAGACTTGGTCCCAGCACACCTGGTGATTATGTTCGCACCCGGGCTTTGGACCCCTAAAACCCGGGTGTGACAGCGAGGCGCTGACAAGTGGGCCAACGGCGTCAGCGACCGAGGCGAGGGGCGCGCCGACCGGTAGGACCTAACGCTAGGGGGCGTAGGTGCTGACAGGCGGGTCCGGGCGCAGGGCACGCGTGCGTGAAGCGGTGTCCCGTGATCTAGGTCGAGCGATAGAGATCGGACGGGGGAGATCAAAATCGGGAGGGGTTAATGGCCGCGGCGGTGCGGCTCCTTCTCACGGCGGTGAAGTCGCTAGAGTTGGGGCGGGTGCGAGTTATGGCAGCTCCGGGGTCGCCGGAGCTGGCCAAAGATGAAGGGGACGGCACGGCGAACTCACTGGTGGAGTTGCGGCCACGAGACCGGGGTCAGAGAGGGGAGAACGGTGGAGAAAAGGCTCTGGGCGGGTCGGGGTAACTCCTGTGAGGGATTCCGGCCACGAGGAGATGGCTTGAGGCACGCTAAGGCCTAGGATAGCTTCAGCAGAGCGAGAGGTACCTCAGGGACCGACGCGAGGGCGCTAGGCCGGACTAAATCTGCCGGCCACCGTGAGGGCACGGCGGACCGCCACGGCCAACTCCGGTGAAGCTGAAATTGGCCGGTGACAAAGCGCAACTGGGAAAATTGAGCATGGGAGAAGATGCCTCACCTCGGGGCGGAGCTCGGGGTCGCTTGGTGTGGCCTTCGGTGAGCTAGAAGACCGGGATAGTGGGCACGGGTCTCCGGCGAAGCTGAGCGGCGTGGGTAGAGCGCGAGAGAGGGCAGGGCTATGTGAAATGGGATAGGGAAGTGAGTGCGGGCGTGAGCGGTGCTCAAAAAGGGACTGGGGGCATGGGCGAGTGACGTGGCGGAAGATTTTGGCGACGTGGGCGAGCGCTGGTCCACGACGGGGCGCGGGGAAGGCGGAACTGATAGGGGAGGCCCACGGCGCAACGAGGGAGAGAGCAAGCGTGCGGGGGCAACGGCTCGGCGTCTAGCAAAGCGGGCCTGCAAGGCGGAGAGGGAAGAGGGGCACATGGGCGAAGAAACTGGCGCCGACAGCCTAGCCCCACTGGGCAGAGAGAGGGAGAGAGTGAGCGTGCGGGGGCAGAAACCACCGCTGACAGGTGGCGCCCACCTATCAGGCGGCGTGGGCATGCGGCCCCGCTAGGCTGGATGGGCCGGCTTGGGCTGCTTTGCCTTTTTCTTTTTCCCTGGATTTTCTAATTGCTTTTCCATTTCTTTTTTCTCTAGAGTTTTCAATTAAAATTCAAATCAAGTTTCAAATTCAAACTAATTCAACTATGTGCAACAATTCAAAGAGTATTTAAGCTCAGCATGATGCAACATGTCATAATTCATAATGTTTTGGCAAAAATAAATAATTAATCCCTCCTTAATTAAGCTATATTTACTCAAAAGGAAAAAGAGAGAGAGAATCTAGGGAGAGATAGAACCTAGGGTGAGAGAGAGAAGAGTAACACCTGAATTTGGATGATAATAAGGAAGAAATTTTATACCCCCAAATTCAGGGTGTTACAGGCTTGCTTGAGCCCATAAAGCGCCTTTGAGAGTTTGTAAACATGATTAGGGTACTCACTATCTTCAAAGCCGGGAGGTTGCTCAACATAGACCTCTTCCTTGATAGGGCAATTGAGGAAGGCACTTTTCACGTCCATTTGATAAAGCTTAAAGCCATGGTAAGTAGCATAGGCAAGTAATATATGAATTGGCTCAAGCCTAGCTACGGGTGCATAGGTTTCATCAAAATCCAAACCTTCGACTTGTGAATATCCCTTTGCCACAAGTCGGCCTTTGTTCCTTATCACCACACCTTGCTCATCTTGCTTGTTGCGGAATACCCACTTGGTACCTACAACATTTTGGTTAGGACGTGGAACTAAATGCCATACCTCATTCCTTGTGAAGTTGTTGAGCTCCTCTTGCATCGCCACCACCCAATCCGGATCTCTTAATGCATCCTCTATCCTGTAAGGCTCAATAGAAGACATAAAAGAGTAATGTTCACAAAAATGTGCAACTCGAGATCTAGTGGTTACCGCCTTTTGAATATCACCAAGTATGGAGTTGACGGAGTGATCTCTTTGAATTGCTTGGTGGACCCTTGGGTGTGGTGGTCTTTGATCTCGAATCTCTTGATCATCTTCCTTGTCAACATTGTCTTCATCTCCCCCTTGATCAATGTCCTCCTCTTGAGGTGGCTCATCGTCTTGATCTTCATCTTCATCCTCTTGAGCCTGATCCTCATCTTGAGTTGGTGGAGATGCTTGCATGGAAGATGATGGTTGATCTTGTGCTTGTGTGGGCTCTTCGGATTCTTTTGGACACACATCACCAATGGATATGTTCTTTAGCGCGACGCACGGAGCCTCTTCATCATCTAATTCATCATGATCAACTTGCTCCACTTGGGAGCTGAAAGTCGCCTAGAGGGGGGGGGTGAATAGGTGAAACCTGAAATTTATAACTTTAAACACACACTAGAGACCAAGGTTAGCGTTAGAATTAAATTCAAGTCCGAAAGATTGTTTCACTTGCTAGGAGTTTCTCAAAGAGGGCGGATGACGTATGGGAGCAAACTCAAATAAATACTAGCAAAAAAAAGTTAGAGAGGGAAAACAAATCAAACGAGAATCAAAGCGAGTGAACACGATGATTTGTTTTACCGAGGTTCGGTTCCAAAGAACCTAGTCCCAGTTGAGGAGGTCACAAAGACCAAGTCTATTTCAACCCTTTCCCTCTCTCAAATGGTCACTTAGACCGAGTGAGCCTTTTCCTTAATCTCCTAGGTCACTTAGACCCCGCAAGGACCACCACAGACTTAGGTGTCTCTTGCTTTGATTACAAGTCACTTAAGAAATAGAAAGGAAAATAAAAAGGCCAATCCAAGCAACAAGAGCAACAAAAGAACACAAAACACCCTCTCTCAAGTCCCTAATGGAATTGAGTTGATTTGGAGGCTTAGAGAGGATTTAATCTATTAGATGTGTCTTGGAGTGGAGTCTTTTGCTCTTGTATTGAATGAGATGTTTGGGATGCTTGGATGGTTATGAATGAGGTGGTTGGGGGGTATTTATAGCCCCCAACCACTTCCATAACCGTTGGTGAAGGCTGCTCGCGATGGGCGCACCGGACAGTCCAGTGCGTGCCACGTCAGCTTGTCCGTTAGGGTTCTGAGCAGTTGACCGTTGGAGCTATCTGTCGTCTTGCTGCATCGGACAGTCCGGTGCCCTCTGACTTTGCTGCTCTGACTTCTGCACGGCACTGTTCATCACTGTTCACTTCTGCGCAGTCGACCGTTGGTGCCAGGGAGCCATTGCTCAGCTGGCTCACCGGACAGTCCAATGGCACACTAGAAGTCCGCTGAATTATAGCGGAGCGCGCCCTAGAATTCCCGAGAGTGGCTGGTTTGGAGTTGTACGGCCCTGGTGCACCGGAGACTGTCTGGTGCGCCATTTTTCAGCACACTCAAGTTCTTGCTTGGTTTGTGTAGAACCTTATGCACCTATAATATATGATATCTAGACAAACTAGTTAGTCCATGTGTTTGTGTTGATCATCAACCACCAAAATTAATTATAGGAAATGGTTAACTCAATTTCCCTTTCAGGAGCCATTAGTCTCATCAAACACAATGTCATAAGAAACTTCAACTAATCCAGTGGACTTGTTGAAGACTCTATATGCCCTTGTGTTTGAGTCATAACCAAGTAAAAAGCCTTCTACTGCTTTAGGAGCAAATTTAGAACTTCTACCTCTTTTAATAAGAATAATGCATTTGCTCCCAAAAACTCTAGAATATGAAACATTGGGCTTTTTATCAGTGAGGAGTTCATAAGATGTCTTCTTGAGGATTCGGTGAAGGTATAACCGGTTGATGGAGTAGCAGGCGGTGTTAATCGCCTCGGCCCAAAACTCATGCTTGATGCCCTCCTCCTAAAGAAATCCGTCGATTTGCGAGTTCTTGAACTCCGTCCCATTGTTGCTTCCAATTTTCTTGATTCTCAATCCGAACTCATTTTGAGCCCATCTTAAGAATCTCTTTAATGTCTCTTGGGTTTGAGACTTTTCCTGCAAAAAGAATACCCAAGTGAAGCAAGAATAATCATCCATAATAACTAGATAGTACTTACTCCCGCCGATGCTTATATAAGCGATCGGGCCGAATAGGTCCATGTGGAGTAGTTCAAGCGGCCTATCCGTCGTCATGATGTTCTTGTGTGGATGATGGACTCCAACCTGCTTTCCTGCTTGGCATGCGCTATAAATCCTGTCTTTCTCAAAATGAACATTGGTTAGTCCTAAAATGTGTTCTCCCTTTAGAAGTTTGTGAAGATTCTTCATCCCAACATGAGCAAGTCGGCGATTCCAGAGCCAGCCCATATTAGTCTTAGCAATTAAGCAAGTGTCTAGTTCAACTTTGTTATCATTAAAATCAACTAAATATAGTTGACCATCTAACACTCCCTTAAATGCTATTGAATCATCACTTCTTCTAAAGACAGTAACACCTATATCAGTAAAAAGATAGTTGTAGTTCATTTTGCATAATTGAGAAACATAAAGCAAATTGTAATATAAAGAATCTACGAGAAAAACATTAGAAATGGAATGGTCAGGGGATATAGCAATTTTACCCAATCCTTTGACCAAACCTTGGTTTCCATCCCCGAATGTGATAGCTCTTTGGGGATCTTCATTTTTCTCATAAGAGGAGAACATCCTTTTCTCCCCTTTCATGTGGTTTGTGCACCCGCTATCGATTATCCAACTTGATCCATCGGATGCATAAACCTACAAAACAAATTTAGGCCTTGTTCTTAGGTACCCAAACGGTCTTGGGTCCTTTCACATTAGAAATAAGCACCTTGGGTACCCAAACACAAGTATTTGGACTCTTGTGTTTACCCCCAACATATTTGGCAACTACTTTGCCTGATTTGTTAGTGAGCACATAGGAAGCATCAAAAGTCTTAAATGAAATATTATGTTCATTTGATGCATTAGGAATTTTCTTCTTAGGTATTTTAACATTAGTGGTATGCCTAGAACTAGAAGCCTCATTTTTATACATAAATGCATGATGAGAGACAGAATGAGGTTTCCTAGCATGAATTTTCCTAATTTTATGCTCAGGATAGTTTGTAGAATATAAAATGTAGCCCTCTCTATCCTGAACCATGGGAGCCTTGCCCTTTACAAAATTAGACAATTTCTTGGGGGCATTAAGCTTGACATTGTTTTGGTTCCCTTGTTGGAACCCAATGCCATCCTTAATGCCAGGGCGTCTCCCATTATACAGCATGCTTCCAGCAAATTTAAAATTTTCATTTTCATGTTCATGCTCGGCAATGTTAGCAGTCAATTTAGCTATGTGATCATTTTGTTGTTTAATTATATCAAGGTGATCATCAATAGCTTCAATATTAACATCTTTACATCTAATACAAATGGAGACATGTTAAACAGTAGATGTAGATGGTTTACAAGAATTCAATTCTTCTATCTTAGCATTTAAAATGGCATTTTTATTTCTAAGATAGAAAATAGAATCATTGCAAGCATTCAAATTTTTAATCTTAGAAACTAAATTATCATTCCCAGTTCTAAGACAAGAAATTGAATCATTACACATGCTTAGCTCCTTAGATAAGTTTTCACATTTTTCTACTTCTAGAGCATAAGCATTTTTCAATTTAACATTTTTTTTGTTTTCCTTAACGAGCAAGTCCTCTTGGCATTCCAAGAGATCATCCTTCTCGTTAATGGTTTCAATTAGTTCATTTAATTTTTTCTTTTCGTCCATGGTAAGGTTGGCAAAGAGAGAAACTAAGTCATCTTCATTATCACTAGAGCTACCCTCATCACTAGATGTGGTATATTTGGGGGTGGCTCTAGAGTGTACCTTCTTCTTTTTGCCGTCCTTGGCCATGAGACACTTGTGGCCGACGTTGGGGAAGAGGAGTCCCTTGTTGATGGTGATGTTGGCGGCGTCCTCGTCAGAGGAGGAGTCGGTGGAGCTCTCATCGGAGTCCCATTCCCGTCCCATGTGCGCCTCGCTGCCCTTCTTCTTGTAATATCTCTGCTTCTCCTTCTTCTTCCCCTTCTTGTCTTCGTCCCTATCACTTTCACTAGAATATGGACATTTAGCAATAAAGTGACCGGACTTACCACACCGGTAGCACACCCTTTTGGAGCGGGGCTTGTAGTCCTTCCCCCTCCTTTGCTTGAGGATTTGGCGGAAGCTCTTGATGGTGAGTGCCATCTCCTCGTTGTCAAGCTTGGAGGCGTCAATTGGAAGCCTACTTGATGTAGACCCCTCCTTTTCTTCCGTTGCTTTGAACGCAACGAGTTGCACCTCGGGTGTAGAGGTGGCGCCTTGCTCCAAGTTGACAATGTGTTTGGAGTCTTTGATCATAAGTTCAAAGCTCACAAACTTGCCAATCACCTCCTCGGGAGACATCTGTTTGTATCTAGGGTCTCCACGGATTAGTTGCACTTGAGTGGGATTACGAAAAACAAGTGATCTAAGAATAACCTTAACCATCTCATGGTCATCCCACTTGGTGCTCCTGAGATTGCACACTTGGTTCACCATTGTCTTGAGCCGATTGTACATGGTTTGCGGCTCTTCTGTCACACCCGGATTTAAGGGACAAATCCGGGTGCATCTCATATATGCGCCAGAGAAGACAACACATATAATAACAGAGTGCATAGAGATAAATGTCATAAATATCATAAATGTACTTATTACATAGCGGAAGACTTACAAAAAAAATGATAAAGTAAAGCGAACTAAATATTATTCCCTGGCGCCACAAACCTGACTGGGAGACGCCACCTAGATCAAGTCGAATGCCTCGGTGTTAGGCGGCTCCTCTTCGACCACCTATTCTTCTCCTGTGGGGGGGGGGGGTGTGAGACAGCAAGAGTGAGCTCACATACGTTCATAGCTCAACAAGTCGTGGGGAATAATGTGGCATGAACTCACCAAAGGTGGGAGTTCATGAAGTGTAAGACTGATCAATGAAATAAAGGCTAAAGCTGAGCATTGCTTTTATAAGTTGGTCAAAATTTTTATTAGCAATTACTAAGTGTAAGTAAATACCAAACCTTAATAATAATAAAGAAAAGTAATAGTAAAATAATCCCAAATGCGATGTAAATGTCAAATTAAATTTAAGTTCCATAAATTAATCATGTGAGGGTCCGAGCCGCTCATGACCGTGAGCACGGCTAGTATACTAGTTTTACACTCTGCAGAGGTTGCGCATCTTTACCCACAAGTCATGTTACCCATCTGCCAAGAGACGACCAATCCCATACACCTCTACCGAGGAGGCAAGGCAGGGTAACACTACGAGGCCTTTACAAAGTTCCACTAGCTTCAGAAATCCCGCTACAGTTTATAGGAAGCTCCAGTGCAGGAATCCCTCGCCTGACCGCCATCACAGCAAAATCAACCCATGGACCTCCCTACACTGACCACTCCCCTACTGCCCTTGCCCCTTTCGGGTAAGGAAGACCTCCACTAGCTTTCCTAGTTAATCAGCCAAGGGCGTCCCATTAAACCCTTGTGGTAGCACTGTTTTCCCGGGTGGTCGCTCCATGTTCCCATTAATTTAATGATCTTAACATGAACATTAATAATAACAAGATAATAACAGAATAATCATGAATAGTGTATCTCCATACCCAAATCCACATAAAGCAATAGCAGGTACTACCCAAAAATATTTCAGGGGTGAACAAGGTATAAAGATAACCAAAACTGGGGTAACCTATTGGATCCCATCAAAGTTAACCTATGCAGATCATTATAATTAATAAGAACATGGCTGGGAAAAGTAAGTGATCAAGGGCACAACTTGCCTTCAATGAGCTCCTGCTCAGCTACTTCTACTTGCTGAACCTCAGAATCCACAGTGGCTTGCTCGTCTACTCGCATCACACAATACATACATAGTATAGCATAAATTAACATCACATCAAACAGATAAATAAAATATACAGTAAAAATCTACATATTAAAATGAGATCATTGGAACTGGAACCATTAAATTTGGAGTTATAGATTTCAAGTTATGAATTTCCTAAGATTTAATGTGCTTGAGATAGGATTAAATGAGAAATTGATTTTCTAACTGTTTTCATGTCAAAATAGAGATACTAAATGATAGACAATAATATTATAAAATTTTAGAAATTGGAATGGTTCAATTTGGAGTTAAAATGAATTTTCTATGCATTTTACAAGTTCTAACACTTATTTATACATTAAAAATCAATTTATGTGATTATTTTCCTATTTCCATTACTCTCTGGATTGGGCGCTAAAATGTGAAAAGTCAGGGGGTTCTGGCGTAAGGTTTCCAAGACTCAGAGAATAGAGTCCATGGACGTAGGGCTCTAAATTCTAAAAGCATGGAGTTTCTTTTGTAAAGTGTACCCGCGAAGGGGTATCGTGCATTTTGAGCCGTTGGATTCCTCCCGAACGGCCCGGATTAGATTTTACCCTCAGCACAATCGGGCCACGCTCTGACCCAATGGATCAAGGATCAACGGCACACAGTGGTCCGCGTCTACTGTTGACTCAAGCCCACAGATCCCGATCGGACGACCCAATCTTCATCAAGCGCTACACCTAATCTGAACCGAACGATACACGATCCACGGTCGAGGTGCTATCGAGACCCGAGTCAAATCTGACCGCCAGCTATGGATCTAACGGCCCGAACACCATCTTCTCCCCCTCGGTCAACCGAGCGGCCAGTAGCAGAGCTCCACAGCGCGCTCACCGGCGATACGGTGGCCCGGCGCCCCGGCCCTCCTGGACTCTCCCAAAGGCATGAAAATAATGAGGAGTGCAGCACGAATTCGACAAGGGGGTTCTTACCGGCGATGGTGAAGCAGGGACTCCCAGCCACGGTGCGAAGCGGTCCCACGGCGGAGGCCGAACTACGGCGAGCGATTCCAGTCGCCCCGAGGCCCCGCAGTTCAAATTGAGGGCGCGGTCAGCTTCACGGGTCCCCGGCGAACGCCCTCACCCGCACGCGCGAACCCGAGCGTGTGTACAGAGGAGAGTCACCGGCGGCGGGCACCCTCCGTGCGGACGCGGCGATTTGTGGTGGGGTTAGTGGCGGTCGCAAGGCAAGACAAGAGGTGGAATCGATGGGTCTAGGGTCGTGGCACATATATGGACGCGTACGGGTGCAGTGCCGCAACGACCGGGCCAGATTTCCGCGGATTCGTCGCGGTGGCGTTCCGCCATGCGCGCGAGGTGGGCACGATGAGCGCGGTGTCTGGTGAGTGGGCCCCGTCGGTCAGTGGCACCAAGCGCGCGCGGAGGACCATCAATAGACGCGCGGGCCCGAGTTGTCAGTACCAGCAGGGTGCGCGCGTGGGGGGGGGGGGGTTTCATGCCTGGGCCGCGCGGAGTGGAGGTTGTAGTGGGCCGGATTGGAGGTGGGCGGCCCATTTAGGTCGGTTTTGCTTTATTCTTTTTTTTGTCTATTCCTTTTTCCCCATTTTCAAATCCAATTTGAATTCAAGTTTAAATTCAAACTTTATGGCTCATCATTTACACTATGTTTGTACAGTTAAAAGTAATAAGTTTAAGGATATTTATATTTTTATATTTTTATATCATTCCTCTTTTTCTTATTTTCAAAACCCTATTTTCAAATTTAGGGTTTAATTCTACTTCTAGTAATTATTATATTATTATCATTAACCTTATTATTTTATTTAATGCACAAACATATAAACTCCAACATGATGCACTTTTTTTTTATCATTTGTTTGAATTAATCTCTAAATTTTGTGTATGCTCTTTTTATGATGCAAATGAGTCACATCAAATAAAGAAATCACTATACATTCCTTGTATACAATTTTGAGTATTACATCTTCCCCTTTGTTGAGGACAAATCGATCGAGCTCTCCCTCGATCGTCTTGCGCTTGGTGATTTTGGTCACCTCGTCCCCTTCCTGCGCCGTTTTGAGGACGTCCCAAATTTCTTTGGCACTCTTTAACACTTGCAGCTTATTATACTACTCTCGACATAAAGAGGCGAGGAGTATAGAGGTTGTTTGGGAGTTAAAATGCCAAATTTGGGCAGCCTCGTCCGAGTCATAGTCCTTGTCCCCCACTTGAGGTGCCTGTGCTCCAAACTCAACAATATCCCAAATACTTTCGTGGAGTGAGGTTAGATGGTGCCTCATTTTATCACTCCACATGCAATAATCTTCACCATCAAAATATGGTGGTTTGCCTAGGGGTACGGAAAGTAATGGAGCATGCTTTGAAATACAGGGATAGCGTAGGGGCATCTTACTATACTTCTTGCGCTCATGGCGCTTAGAAGTAGTGGATGACTCGATGCCGAAGGTGGAAGGTGACGAAGAGTCGGTCTCGTAGTAGACCACCTTCTTCATTTTCTTCTTCTTGTTGTCACCCCTCCGATGTGACTTGATGGAGGAAAAGGATTACTCCTTGTATTTGTTGCCGGACTCCCTTGAGAAAGTCCTCCCCAAGCCCATGGGCTTGTCGCCGGTCATGATCTCCCTCTTGGCATGATCTCCAGACATCACCTCGAGTTGGTTAGGCTCTTAATGAAGCACTAGCTCTGATAACAATTGAAAGTTGAAAGGGAATTAGGCTTACACCTAGTCCCTAAATAATTTTGGTGGTTGAATTGCCCAACACAAATATTGGACTAACTAGTTTGCTCTAGTGTATAAGTTATACAGGTGCAAAAGGTTCACACTCAGCCAATAAAAAGATCAAGTTTTGGATTCAACAAAGGAGCAAAGAGGCAACCGAAGGCACCTCTGGTCTGGAGGCACCGGACTGTCCGGTGTACACCGGACAGTGTCCGGTGCACCAGAGGACTCCAACTCGAACTCGCCACCTTCGGGAATTTCTCAAGGCGCTCCGCTATAATTCACCGGACTGTCCGGTGTACACCGGACATTGTCCGGTGCTCCAAGGAAGCGCGGCCTCCGCAACTCGCCAGCCTCGGGATCGCGCAGCAGCCGCTCCGCTATAATTCACCGGACATGTCCGGTGTGCACCGGACTGTCCGGTGTAACCACGGAGCAACGGCTATTTCGGCGCCAACGGCTACCTGCGGCGCATTCAATGCGCGCTCTGCGCGCGCAGAAGTCAGGCGCGCCCATACTGGCGCACCGGACAATGAACAGGAGATGTCCGGTGTGCACCGGACATCCAGGCGGGCCCAGAAGTCAGACGCTCCAACGGTCAGAATCCAACGACATTGATGACGTGGCGGGGGCACCGGACATGTCCGGTGTGCACCGGACTGTCCGGTGCGCCATCGAACTGACAGCCTCCCAACGACCACTTTTGGTGGTTGGGGCTATAAATACCCCAACCACCCCACCATTCATTGCATCCAAGTTTTCCAGCTTCCAACCACTATACAAGAGCTAGCATTCATTGCAAAGCACACCAAAAGAGATCAAATCCTCTCCCAACTCCACACAAAGCCCTAGTGACTAGAGAGAGAGTGATTTGTAGTGTTCATTTGAGCTCTTGCGCTTGGATCGCTTCTTTTTCTTTGGCATTCTTTCTTGTGATCAAACACTCACTTGTAATTGAGGCAAGAGACACCAATTGTGTGGTGGTCCTTGTGGGAAGTTTGATTCCCAAGTGATTTGAGAAAGAGAAGCTCACTCGGTCCGAGGGACCGTTTGAGAGAGGGAAGGGTTGAAAGAGACCCGGCCTTTGTGGCCTCCTCAACGGGGAGTAGGTTTGAGAGAACCGAACCTCGGTAAAACAAATCCGCGTGTCTCACTTCATTATTCGCTTGCGATTTGTGTTGCGCCCTCTCTCGCGGACTCTATTATATTTCTAACGCTAACCCGGCTTGTAGTTGTGATTATTTTTGAGATTTTCAGTTTCGCCCTATTCACCCCCCTCTAGGCGACTTTCAATTGGTATCGGAGCCCGGTGCTTCATTAGAGCCTAACCGCTCGAAGTGATGTCGGGAGATCACACCAAGAGGGAGATGGAGACCGGCGACAAGCCCACTACAAGCCAAGGGAGCACTTCATCGGAAGAGTCCCGCACCAAGAGGAGGGAGAAGAAGAAGGACTCCTCCAAACGGAAGGAGAAAAGATCTTCCTCTTCTCACAAGTCGCATCGGAAAGGCGACAAGCACAAGAGGATGAGGAAGGTGGTCTACTACGAGACCGACACTTCATCCACCTCCGACTCCGATGCACCGTCCGTAACTTCTAAGCGCCAAGAGCGCAAGAAGTTTAGTAAGATCCCCTTACACTATCCCCGTACATCTAGACATACTCCATTACTTTCCGTTCCATTAGGCAAACCGCCAACTTTTGATGGCGAAGATTATGCTAGGTGGAGTGATTTAATGAAATTTCATCTAACCTCACTCCACAAAAGTATATGGAATGTTGTTGAGTTTGGAGCACAGGTACCTTCTGTAGGGGATGAGGATTATGATACGGACGAAGTGGCCCAAATCGAGCACTTCAACTCCCAAGCCACAACCATACTCCTCGCCTCTTTAAGCAAGGAGGAATACAACAAAGTGCAAGGGTTGAAGAATGCAAAGGAGATTTGGGACCTACTCAAGACCGCGCACGAGGGTGATGAACTCACCAAGATCACCAAGCGGGAAACGATCGAGGGGGAGCTCGGTCGCTTCCGTCTTCGCCAAGGGGAGGAGCCACAAGATATGTACAATCGGCTCAAGACCTTGGTGAACCAAGTGCGCAACCTCGAGAGCAAAAAAGTGGGATGACCACGAGGTGGTTAAGGTTATTTTAAGAGCTCTTATTTTCCTTAACCCCACTCAAGTTCAATTAATTCGTGGTAATCCTAGATATCCACTAATGACCCCCGAGGAAGTTATCGGGAATTTTGTGAGCTTTGAATGCATGATTAAGGGCTCAAAGAAGATCAACGAGCTTGACGAACCTTCCACATCCGAGGCGCAACCGGTGGCCTTCAAGGCAACGGAGGAGAAGAAGGAGGAGTCTACACCAAGTAGACAACCAATTGACGCCTCCAAGCTCGACAATGAGGAGATGGCCTTAATCATCAAAAGCTTTCGGCAAATCCTCAAGCAACGGAAGGGGAAGGATTACAAATCCCGTTCCAAGAAGGTTTGCTACAAGTGTGGTAAGCCCGGTCACTTTATTGCTAAATGTCCATTATCAAGTGACAGTGACAGGGACAACGACAAGAAGGGCAAGAGAAGAGAAAAGAAGAGGTATCACAAGAAGAAGGGCGGTGATGCCCACGTGTGCCGCGAGTGGAACTCCGACGAAAGCTCCACCGACTCCTCCTCCGACGACGAGGACGCCGCCAACATCGCCGTCACCAAGGGACTCCTCTTCCCCAACGTCGGCCACAAGTGCCTCATGGCAAAGGACGGCAAAAGGAAGAAGGTTAAATCTAACTCCTCCACTAAATATGAATCTTCTAGTGATGATAATGCTAGTGGTGAGGAAGATAATTTGCGTATCCTTTTTGCCAACCTTAACATGGAACAAAAAGAAAAATTAAATGAGCTAATTAGTGCCATCCATGAAAAGGACGATCTCTTGGACTCCCAAGAGGACTTCCTAATCAAGGAAAATAAGAAACATGTTAAGGTTAAAAATGCTTATGCTCTAGAGGTAGAAAAATCTAACAAATTATCTAGTGAGCTAAGCACTTGCCATGACACTATTGCCAACCTTAGAAATGAAAATGCTAATTTAATTGCTAAGGTTGATTCTCATGTTCGTATTGATTCAACTTCCTATCCTAGAAATGATAATGTTGATTTGCTTGCTAGGATTGATGAGTTGAATGTTTCTATTGCTAGCCTTAGAAATGAGAATGAGAAATTAATTGCTAAGGCTAAAGAATTAGATGTTTGCAATGTTACAATTTCCGACCTTAAAACTAAGAATGATATGTTGCATGCTAAGGTTGTTGAATTAAAATCTTGCAAACCATCTACATCTACCGTTGAGCACACTTCTATTTGCACTAGATGTAGAGATATTGATGTTAATGCTATTCATGATCACATGTCTTTAATTAAACAACAAAATGATCATATAGCAAAACTAAATGCTAAAATTGCCGAGCATAACTTGGAAAATGAAAAGTTTAAATTTGCTAGAAGTATGCTCTATAATGGGAGACGCCCTGGCATCAAGGATGGCATTGGCTTCCAAAGGGGAGACAATGTCAAACTTAATGCCCCTCCTAAGAACTTGTCTAACTTTGTTAAGGGCAAGGCTCCCATGCCTCAGGATAACGAGGGTTACATTTTGTACCCTGCCGGTTATCCCGAGAGCAAAATCAAGAAAATTCATTCTAGGAAGTCTCACTCTGGCCCTAACCATGCTTTTATGTATAAGGGTGAGACATCTAGTTCTAGGCAACCAACCCGTGCTAAGTTGCCTAGAAAGAAAACTCCTAATGCATCAAATGATCATAGCATTTCATTTAAAACTATTGATGCATCATATGTTCTAACTAACAAATCCGGCAAGGTAGTTGCCAAGATTGTTGGGGGCAAACACAAGGGATCAAAGACTTGTGTTTGGGTACCCAAAGTTCTTGTTTCTAATGCTAAAGGACCCAAAACCGTTTGGGTACCTAAAGTCAAGAACTAAAATTGTTTTGTAGGTTTATGCATCCGGGGGTTCAAGTTGGATACTCGACAGCGGGTGCACAAACCACATGACAGGGGAGAAAAAGATGTTCTCCTCATATGAGAAAAACCAAGATCCCCAATGAGCTATCACATTCGGGGATGGAAATCAAGGTTTGGTCAAAGGATTGGGTAAAATTGCTATATCACCTGACCATACTATTTCCAATGTTTTTCTTGTAGATTCTTTAGATTACAATTTGCTTTCCGTATCCCAATTATGTCAAATGGGCTACAACTGTCTATTTACTGATGTAGGTGTCACTGTCTTTAGAAGAAGTGATGATTCAATAGCATTTAAGGGAGTGTTAGAGGGTCAGCTATACTTGGTAGATTTTGATAGAGCTGAACTCGACACTTGCTTAATTGCTAAGACTAACTTGGGTTGGCTCTAGCACCGCCGACTAGCTCATGTTGGAATGAAGAATCTTCATAAGCTTCTAAAGGGAGAACACATTTTAGGACTAACAAATGTTCATTTTGAGAAAGACAGGATTTGTAGCGCATGCCAAGCCGGGAAGCAAGTTGGCACTCATCATCCACACAAGAACATCATGACTAGTGACAGGCCACTGGAGCTCCTACACATGGATCTATTCGGCCCGATCGCTTACATAAGCATCGGCAGGAGTAAGTACTGTCTAGTTATTGTGGATGATTATTCTCGCTTCACTTGGGTGTTCTTTTTGTAGGACAAATCTCATACCCAAGAGACCTTAAAGGGATTCTTGAGACATTCTCAAAATGAGTTCGGCTTAAGGATCAAGAAAATTAGAAGCGACAATGGGACGGAGTTCAAGAACTCTCAAATTGAAGGCTTCCTTGAGGAGGAGGGCATCAAGCATGAGTTCTCTTCTCCCTACACTCCACAACAAAATGGTGTAGTGGAGAGGAAGAATCGAACTCTATTGGACATGGCAAGAACCATGCTTGATGAGTACAAGACACCGGATCGGTTTTGGGCCGAAGCGGTCAACACCGCTTGCTACGCCATCAATCGGTTATATCTTCACCGAATCCTCAAGAAGACATCCTATGAACTCCTAACCGATAAAAAGCCAAATATTTCATATTTTAGAGTTTTTGGTAGCAAATGTTTTATACTTGTTAAAAGAGGTAGAAAATCTAAATTTGCTCCTAAAACTGTAGAAGGCTTTTTACTAGGATATGACTCAAACACAAGGGCATATAGAGTCTTTAACAAGTCCTCAGGACTTGTTGAAGTTTCTTGTGACGTTGTGTTTGATGAGACTAACGGCTCTCAAGTAGAGCATGTTGATCTTGATGAGATAGGTGAAGAACAGGCTCCATGCATAGCGCTAAGGAACATGTCCATTGGGGATGTGTGTCCTAAGGAATCCGAAGAGCCTCCACATGCACAAGATCAACCATCCTCCTCCATGCAAGCATCTCCACCAACTCAAATTGAGGATGAGGCTCAAGATGTTGAACAAGAAGATCAAGAAGATGAGCCACCTCAAAATGACGGCAACGATCAAGGGGGAGATGCAAATGATGAAGACAAGGAGGATGAACAACCAAGGCCGCCACACCCAAGAGTCCACCAAGCAATACAACGAGATCACCCCGTCGACACCATCCTCGGCGACATTCATAAGGGGGTAACTACTCGATCTCGTGTTGCACATTTTTGTGAACATTACTCTTTTGTTTCCTCTATTGAGCCACACAGGGTAGAGGAAGCACTTCAAGATTCGGATTGGGTGATGGCGATGCAAGAGGAGCTCAACAATTTCACAAGGAATGAGGTATGGCATTTAGTTCCACGTCCTAATCAAAATGTTGTAGGAACCAAGTGGGTCTTCCGCAACAAGCAAGACGAGCATGGTGTGGTGACAAGGAACAAAGCTCGACTCGTGGCCAAGGGGTATTCACAAGTCGAAGGTTTGGATTTTGGTGAAACCTATGCACCCGTAGCTAGGCTTGAGTCAATTCGCATATTATTGGCCTATGCTACTTACCATGGCTTCAAGCTTTATCAAATGGACGTGAAGAGTGCCTTCCTCAATGGACCAATCAAGGAGGAGGTCTATGTTGAGCAACCTCCCGGCTTTGAAGACAGTGAGTACCCTAACCATGTTTATAGGCTCTCTAAGGCGCTTTATGGGCTCAAGCAAGCCCCAAGAGCATGGTATGAATGCCTTAGAGATTTCCTTATTGCAAATGGCTTCAAAGTCAGCAAAACCGATCCTACTTTATTCACCAAAACACTTGATAATGATTTGTTTGTATGCCAAATTTATGTTGATGATATTATATTTGGGTCTACTAACAAATCTACATGTGAAGAATTTAGTAGGATCATGACACAGAAATTCGAGATGTCTATGATGGGGGAGTTGAAGTATTTTCTAGGATTTCAAGTCAAACAACTCCAAGAGGGCACATTCATTTGCCAAACAAAGTATACTCAAGACATTCTAAGCAAGTTTGGAATGAAGGATGCCAAGCCCATCAAGACTCCCATGGGAACAAATGGGCATCTCGACCTCGACACGGGTGGTAAGTCCGTGGATCAAAAGGTATACCGGTCGATGATTGGTTCATTGCTTTATTTATGTGCATCTCGACCGGACATTATGCTTTCCGTTTGCATGTGTGCAAGATTCCAAGCCGACCCTAAGGAATCACACCTTACGGCCGTAAAACGAATCTTGAGATATTTGGCTTATACTCCTAAGTTTGGGCTTTGGTACCCTCGGGGATCCACTTTTGATTTGATTGGTTATTCGGATGCCGATTGGGCGGGGTGTAAGATCAATAGAAAGAGCACATCGGGGACTTGCCAGTTCTTGGGAAGATCCTTGGTGTCTTGGGCTTCAAAGAAGCAAAATTCGGTCGCTCTTTCTACCGCCGAAGCCGAGTATATTGCCGCAGGCCACTGTTGCGCGCAATTGCTTTGGATGAGGCAAACCCTGCGGGACTACGGTTACAAACTAACCAAAGTTCCTCTTCTATGTGATAATGAGAGTGCAATCCGCATGGCGGATAATCCCGTTGAACATAGCCGCACTAAACACATAGCCATTCGGTATCATTTTCTTCGGGATCACCAACAAAAGGGGGATATCGAGATTTCATACATTAACACTAAAGATCAATTAGCCGATATCTTTACCAAGCCACTTGATGAACAATCTTTTACCAGACTTAGGCATGAGCTTAATATTCTTGATTCTAGGAATTTCTTTTGCTAAACTTGCTCACATAGCTCATAAGAATACCTTTGATCATGTCTCTTTTATATGCTATGACTAATGTGTTTTCAAGTGTATTCCAAACCAAGTCATAGGTATATTGAAAGGGAATTGGAGTCTTCGGCGAAGACAAAGGCTTCCACTCCGCTCTACTACTCATCCTTCGCCGTCGCTCCGCATCACTCTCCAACGTTGGTATAATCTTCACTCATTTATTTTATGACCAAAGGAGGAGAAAGTACTTCTAAGGGCTCTAATAATTCCGTTTTTGGCGATTCATGCCAAAGGGGGAGAAAATATGAGTCCAAAGCAAAAGGACCGCACCACCACCCTAATTTTAAAACTAATGTTTGTCAATCAGATGAAAAACTTCAAACTTGGTATCTCTTTGAGCTCTAAAGGGGGAGCAAGTAGTATTTTAAAAATTGATGTCTTAAAACCCTCTTGAACACTAAGAGGAGACTTTATTTGAGGGGGAGTTTTGTTTAGTCAAAGGAAAAGCATTTGGAACAAAGGAAGAAAATTTCAAAACTTGAAAATGCTTTGCAAAATCTTATTCATTTACCTTTGACTATCTTGCAAAAAGACTTTGAAAAGAATTTACAAAAGAGTTTGCAAAAACAAAACTTGTGGTGCAAATATGGTCCAATATGTCAAAAACAAAGAAAACAATCCATGCGCATCATGTAAGCATTTATATTGGCTCAATTCCAAGCAACCTTTGCACTTACATTATGCAAACTAGTTCAATTATGCACTTCTAGATTTGCTTTGGTTTGTGTTGGCATCAATCACCAAAAAGGGGGAGATTGAAAGGGAATTAGGCTTACACCTAGTCCCTAAATAATTTTGGTGGTTGAATTGCCCAACACAAATATTGGACTAACTAGTTTGCTCTAGTGTATAAGTTATACAGGTGCAAAAGGTTCACACTCAGCCAATAAAAAGATCAAGTTTTGGATTCAACAAAGGAGCAAAGAGGCAACCGAAGGCATCTCTGGTCTAGAGGCACCGGACTGTCCGGTGTACACCGGACAGTGTCCGGTGCGCCACCGGACAGTGTCCGGTGCACCAGAGGACTCCAACTCGAACTCGCCACCTTCGGGAATTTCTCAAGGCGCTCCGCTATAATTCACCGGACTGTCCGGTGTACACCGGACAGTGTCCGATGCTCCAAGGAAGCGCGGCCTCCGCAACTCGCCAGCCTCGGGATCGCGCAGCAGCCGCTCCGCTATAATTCACCGGACATGTCCGGTGTGCACCGGACTGTCTGGTGTAACCACGGAGCAACGGCTATTTCGGCGCCAACGGCTACCTGCGGCGCATTCAATGCGCGCTCTGCGCGCGCAGAAGTCAGGCGCGCCCATACTGGCGCACCGGACAATGAACAGGAGATGTCCGGTGTGCACCGGACATCCAGGCGGGCCCAGAAGTCAGACGCTCCAACGGTCAGAATCCAACGGCATTGATGACGTGGTGGGGGCACCGGACATGTCCGGTGTGCACCGGACTGTCCGGTGCGCCATCGAACTGACAGCCTCCCAACGGCCACTTTTGGTGGTTGGGGCTATAAATACCCCAACCACCCCACCATTCATTGCATCCAAGTTTTCCAGCTTCCAACCACCATACAAGAGCTAGCATTCATTGCAAAGCACACCAAAAGAGATCAAATCCTCTCCCAACTCCACACAAAGCCCTAGTGACTAGAGAGAGAGTGATTTGTAGTGTTCATTTGAGCTCTTGCGCTTGGATCGCTTCTTTTTCTTTGGCATTCTTTCTTGTGATCAAACACTCACTTGTAATTGAGGCAAGAGACACCAATTGTGTGGTGGTCCTTGCGGGAAGTTTGATTCCCAAGTGATTTGAGAAAGAGAAGCTCACTCGGTCCGAGGGACCGTTTGAGAGAGGGAAGGGTTGAAAGAGACCCGGCCTTTGTGGCCTCCTCAACGGGGAGTAGGTTTGAGAGAACCGAACCTCGGTAAAACAAATCCGCGTGTCTCACTTCATTATTCGCTTGCGATTTGTTTTGCGCCCTCTCTCGCGGACTCTATTATATTTCTAACGCTAACCCGGCTTGTAGTTGTGATTATTTTTGAGATTTTCAGTTTCGCCCTATTCACCCCCCCTCTAGGCGACTTTCAAAAGTCGCCTAGAGGGGGGTGAATAGGCGAAATCTGAAATTTATAAACTTTAAACACACTAAAAGCCAAGGTTAGCGTTAGAATTAAATCAAGTCCGAAAGATTGTTTCTCTTGCTAAGAGTTGCTCAAAGGATGCAGATGACGTATGGGAGCGAACTCAAATCAATACTAGCAAGGAAACGTTAGAGAGAGGAAAGAGGGCAAACAAATCAAGCGAGAATCAAAGCGAGTAGGCACGGTGATTTGTTTTACCGAGGTTCAGTTACAAAGAACCTAGTGCCCGTTAAGGAGGCCACAAAGGCCGGGTCTATTCCAACCCTTTCCCTCTCTCAAACGGTCACTTAGACCGAGTGGGCCTTTTCCTTAATCTCACGGGTCACTAAGACCCCGCAAGGACCACCACACACTTGGTGTCTCTTGCTTTGCTTACAAAGCACTTGAGAATAAGAAGGGAAAAAAGGCCAATCCAAGCAACAAGAGCAACAAAAGAAAACAAACACCCTCTCTCAAGTCTCTAATGGAATTGACATGATTTTGAGGCTTGGAGAGGATTTGATCTATTTGATGTGTCTTGGAGTGAAGTTTTTTGCTCTTGCAATGAATGGGATGTTCAGAATACTTGGATGCCAATGAATGAGGTGGTTGGGGGTATTTATAGCCCCCAACCACTTCCTAGCCGTTGGCAAAGGTTGCTGGGGATGGGCGCACCGGACAGTCCGGTGCACCACCGGACAGTCACTGTGCACTGTCCGCTGTGTGCCACGTCTGCGCGTCCGTTAGGGTTTGGAACAGTTGACCGTTGGAGACGCTTATCGTCTTGCTACACCGGACAGTCCGGTGACCTCTGACTTTTGTGCTCTGACTTCTGCAGTGACACTGTTCATCACTATTCACCGAGTCAGACGACCGTTGGCACGCAGGGAGCCGTTGCTCCGCTGGTTCATCGGACAGTCCGGTGCACACCGGATAGTCCGGTGAATTATAGTGGAGTGCGCCTGCTGAATTCCTGAGAGTGGCATGTTTGGAAGTGTACGGGCCTGGTGCACCAGACAGTGTCCGGTGCGCCAAGTTTCAGCACACTCTAAGTCTTGCTCCAATTTTTGATTGAGTCCCTAACTGAATTTCTTTCTTGGTTTGTGTTGAACCTTATGCACCTGAGATAAATGATATCTAGACAAACTAGTTAGTCCATGTGGTTTGTGTTGCACGTCAACCACCAAAATCGATTATAGGAAATGGTTAACCCTATTTCCCTTTCAACATGTTCATAATGAGCCAACCTGTTAGGTGGCACGCGGCCCAACACGATGAGGCACAACCTAGGCCCGACCCGACATGGTGGTTACCATGCCTGTGCCAGCCTGACCTGTCGCTCGTGCCGGGCTTGGGCCGCCAAGCTAGCCCAAAGTGGAGGCACAAGCCCGAGCATGCTAAACAGGCAGGCCTGGCTAAGGCCTGCTAACAGTGGGTTAAACCATCATCCGCCCTAGCCTTACCTCTTCCTCGCGTACCCCACTCGGCCAAAATCCAAGCGCTCCTTCTCATCCTGTCCCTCGCCTACGCTGCCCTTGCGTACACCGCCTCCTCCCTCCCTTGTGTACGATGCCTCCACAGGTCCTTGGCTGTCGCCTTCGCCTCGCTGCCTCGCCTCTCCTTCCGACGTTGATGGAAGATGATCCTCTACTAGTCTCCCTCACTCTCTCCCTCTCTATCTCTCTATCCCCCTCTCTCCATCTAGATCTATTTGTCTCCTTGTTGGTTTGTCCCTCAATCTGCTCAAGAATTGCTCCTTATCCCTTGATCTGCTCGGTGACTCACCTAGTCAGTGGATCTAGTGCTCCGGCTACGCAAAAGTAAGTGTCTGCTTCTCTTCCCTAGATCAAGACATATAGTCTCCTCTTCTCTGTTTGTGACATTTTTAGTTTGATTTGGACTATGGTGAAGGTTTAGAGGCCCTTGACTGTGACCGGCGCTTGCCATGAGGAGCTGGAGACCCTGACTTAGTGGGCGCGGGGCAGTCCGGCGGGCGGCGGCTATGTCCATGGATGATGACTTCATAGACGATGAGTTTGTTCAAGACACTGAGGCTGAGGAGCGGCTTCTTGAAGCTCACAACAAGGAAGTTGATGCCCGGTGTTTTCTCCCTCGGTAGCAGTTCTATTGCTGCTATCAACATAGAAGGCTCCGGTGCGGGGACAGGGACACCGAGCATAGCGAAGACAGCCGGGATCCACCAGCCCAACGACCAATGGTAGCCCCATCTGTTTCAGTTCCTGGTAAGCGCTCTTGGAGGAGGGCTCCAACCTCCAAAGTCTGGTTGCATTTTGAGGAGGTTACTGAGAACTAGGGAGGTAAGGAGGTAAGGATTTCTGCCATTTGCCTCCACTACAAGCACACCTTGTCTACTAAATCTTATTTCAGAACTAGTCATTTGATTTGTCACCTAGAACTATGTAAGAAAGAAAAAGAAAGAACTGCTAGAACTCAATCTTTGCTTAAGTTTAATGCTGATGGATCTGTTGTGCACTGAGAGTACTCTCCATCTCTTGCTAGAATAGGGCTTTGTCATTTGATTGCTAGGTTAGACCTACCTCTTTGTTCTAGTGAATCTAGTGCATTTCAAAAATATATTACCCATGCTCATAATCCTTAGTTTATTAAGTCCTCTAGGCAAACTACTGCTAGAGACTTGATTAAACTGTTTAATGATCGTGTTGAACAACTTATTGGTGTCCTGAAATATGTGTCATTTGTTGCACTTACATCTGATATTTGGTCTGGTAAAGCTAAAGAGGATTACATCAGTGTTGTTGCTCATTTTGTGACTCTGATTGGTGTTTAGAAAAGAGGTTACTTGGTCTTAGACCTATAGAGGTAGCTCATACTAGTTATAACATGGCTGAGCATGTTGCAATGGTTGTAGATGATTATGGCATTACTGGTAAGATATTTGCTATTGTGCTTGATAATGCCTCATCTAACAAAACTGCAATGGATGTTCTAGAACCATTGTTTTCTGGTTATATTAGCAATTTGATTCCTATTCCTAGTAGAAATTGATATGATTTGAGTGCTATTTTCTTGCACCAGCGTTGTGCTTGCCACATTATTAACTTGATTGTTAAGAGCTGTTTGAAACATTTATAACCATATCTTGAAGATTTTAGAACTACAATAACATTCTTGAATTCTACGAAACAATGCATTGCTTCCGATAAACAATATTGCCTAAGTGTTGGTGTCTGTCCTTGTAAGTTCGGAGTAGACATGGATGTTAGATGGAATTCAAATTTTCTTATGCTTAAACATCTAGTTCCCCATTAAACAACTTTTTTCTGTTTGGGTCAAAACCAACCATGCTTGCAAAAGTGATGGTTCTTTTTTACTGACTGAAAACCACTGGTGTATTGCAAAAAAATGTTGTCTTTTCTTCATTTATTTTATGATTCTACTGTAGCTCTGTCTGGTGTTTATTACCCTACTTCACCCTTAATGCTGCATCATATTCTAAAAATTGCTAGGCATCTATAAAGTCCAAAATTAGTATAAGGAAAAAATATAAAATAAATAAATAAAGAGACTAAAGAGACTTAATGAAAAGTGGAAAGATCTTCATATGAATTAGATTATTTTTATATGGTTGAGGGACATTCTTAAGGAGGGTAAGTAAAATCACCTTTTAATGAATGTTACACATTAGAAATTATTTCTTGGAAATAAGTAAATGACAATATTATACTTGGAGTTGTTAAAGTTAGAAGTTGGACTCAAAATTAGAAAGTCAAAATCAATTAATAAACATAAAGAATTTCAAATATTGATATGCTGGAATTATTTTCTTATTCTCTCTCATTAAGTAAGCATTAGTATTATTGAAAATAACAAAATAAATAATAAAGTATTATTGCATCATGCTGGGATTATTTTGTTTGTTGCATCTAAATTGGAGCGTGAAATTCAAAACCTAATTTGAATTTGAATTAAGAAGAAAACAAAACTGAAAATATAAATAAGAAAAGAAAAATAGAAAAAGAAAAGGGAAATCACCGTATTGGGCCGTGCGACTGGAATTCGGCCCAACTATTACGCCCCCTCAGCACACTTGTGGTGGGCCCGCGACATCAGCCGCATTCCTAGCCGCACTCACATATGGCGCCAATGGGCAGGAACCACATGTCGGCCACACCTCATTCCTATGCGCTGGTGCGGTGTCATTGCACCGTGGGGCCATAGTGTCATGCTCTTACTTTTCCCGTGCGCGTCGTTCTTTGGCGTGTGACCCACCGGTCAGATTTTTTTCTCACCAAGCCAATGACTTGTGGGGCCCGCTCCCACGATCCTTCTCCTACCTCCCGTGATAACAGGCTCTGCTCAACAGAAACTGGGATCTACGTCGGATCCTTGCCTGCAGGATCAAAACCGTCCTCCCCTCCTGTACATAAGTGTAAGACCCAAAATTAGTAGGAAAAAAAATATAAACAAAGTATCATAATACTTTGGAAATTAGGAAAATAAGAAAATGATGAGAAAAGGATTTTTCTTTTAAAAGAAACCATTTATACATCCCATGAAATAAATAACAAGGAGAATAAAACTTAAATTAGTAATATTAAAATAGTATGGTTTATATTCACCTTTGGGTTTCAATTGATACATTTGAAAAATCTGAAAACTAAAATAGAAGTATAAATTTGAATTTGGAATAGAAAATAGAAAATAAATGGGAAGGGAAGAAAAGGGAAACAATATACTATAAAGAAACAAGAATAGATGAATAAATACATACTTTTCATGAGGACACTCTTATTTGTGCACTTAATTTGTGTGTGAAACTTATCAACAGATTTGAATTTCAAAACCAAAGTTTGAAATTTGGAAGGAATTGCAAAACTAAAACAGAAAAGAAAAAGATAAAGAAAACCTGCGCCTGGGCCGAATTTCATATGTCTCGGCCCAACTACCTCTCAGGCCGGCCCAACTTCTTTTATCTGCGCGCGCCTGCTCCTGTGTCCGCCTGACATCCGGGGCCCGCTTGTCATCATTCTCATCCGTGCACTCCTGTTGCCTCCACGCTCACTGGCACTTGGGCCCAATCTGTCAGACTTGTCCCCTTCCCCAAATTCGCGGCAACGAACTCGCCGCACCTGCCGCCGAAGCTCCCGGGCCGTGAATCCGATCCTTTCTTTCCCCTTTTCTCGGGCCGACCTGGCGTGTCCTCACCTCGCGGCTATAAGACCGTGCCCTCGTACCATCTCGCCATCTACCTTGTGCCACGCCGTGCGGTGTTAGAACAGGGAGAGAGATTGGGACGGGATCTCCGCGGTCATCGACTTGCTGCGCCGTTCGGGACTCGGTTAGTGCTCTACGAGGATCGGCGTCGGGCTACGAAGCGCTGGGTGTCGCCGGTGGGCGACGAGGAACCTCGTGGCCACCGGAATTTCTCGCCGTCGCCATAAACCCGCGCCGCGCCGTCGACAGGCGTTCTCGTGGCCCAACTACTGGTATGGAGCTTTCCTTCGAGTCCGTCATCATCTCCACTCTGCGTAGCATCGTCGGGATCGAAGTTCTAGCAACTGTATGCGGGTAGGGCTGCCGGCCGGCAATGGTGCCACCGCGGTTTAGAGTGCACCGCCGTAGGGTGGCCGTCGACGGGGGGGAAAAGGTTTGGACCGTTGGATCTGTGAACGATGGTTAGGATTAGATCCACGGCAGGGATGCCCTTGGCCGTTGGATGGGGATCGTCCGCGCCACGATTTCGGGTCCCTGTTTTAAATCTGTGCCGTCGATTTCAAATCGTGTGGCTGTTGATCCGTAATGTTCGGGGTCTAATCTGGTGCGTTGGATCTTGATCGGGCGGCCCACATTACGCTTCGGTTCACTTAAAGCCCAGATCTAATCTGAACCGCAGGCTTCAGATCCAACGGCCGATATTATCCCATACCCTTTCGCATTGCTCATCTTGCAAAAGAGCCCTCGGGTTTCAGTAAAATAAACCCGCCGTCCGTATAACAGCGCCCTGTGTCTTAGAAATAATTGTGTTTTTGCCCCTGCGCTTCTTAAATTTTGGGGCGCAGTCCAGTAAATAATAAAAACAGAGAAATTGAATTAGAAATTGAATTTTTAATATAAAAACAATTCCTAAAACTTGTTTAATTCATAGAAAATTCATGTGTAGTCCAAATTAATCCATTTCAGTTTCTATAATTTTGTAATAATGTTGTTTATCACCCTGTGTCTCTGTTTAACATGAAAATGGTATTAAAAATTTATTTCTTAATTAACCTCGTATCAAATACATAAAACCTTAGGAAATTCGTATCCCCTTCGTTTTAACTCCGATTTGATCCGTTCAAGTTGCGTTAGTCTCGTAGCTTCGTGTAGATTATTTTTATGCAGTATATACTTATGTTTGGTGTAATGTTAATCTTGCCTATACACTGTTTGTTTGTAATGCTACGACTAGCGTGAGGACACGAGAATCTGAAGATCATCCTGGTACCTGGAATCTCAAGTCCCAGGCAAGTTGTGCCCTTGATCACTTCTTTTTACCCACTCATGTTCTAATTAATCATAATGATCTGCATAGGTTAATTTTGATGGGACCCAATAGGTTACCCTAGTTTGTCTATCTCTATACCTTGTTTACCACTGAACTTTCTGGGTAGTACTTGCTAGTGCTATATGTGGTTTTGGGTATGGAGATACACTATTCATGATTACACTTTTGTTATCAGTTGTTATTTATTGTTCATGATAAGATCATTATGTTAATTGGAACATGGAGAACCACCCGGGAAAACAGTGCTACCACAAGGAAGGAATGGGACCCCTTGGCTGATTAATTAGGAAAGCTAGTGGAAGACTACCTTACCCGAAAGGGGCAAGGGCAGTAGGGGAGTGGTCAGTGTAGGGAGGCCCTCGGGAGGATTTTGCTGCGATGGCGGTCCTGCAAGGGATTCCTGCATTGGAACTTCCTATAAACTGTAGCGGGTTTTCGGAAGCTAGTGGAACTTTGTAAAGGCCTCGTAGTGGATCCCTAGCCATTCACCTCGGTAGTGTCTAAGGGCCTTGCAAACCCTGGCAACATGGGATACACGACTTGTGGGTAAAGATGCGCAACCTCTGCAGAGTGTAAAACTAGTATACTAGCCGTGCTCACGGTCAAGAGCGGCTCGGACCCTCACATGAATAAATTATGGAACTTAAACTCAATTTGTCATATGCATTGCATCGCAGGTGAAGTTGTTACTTTTGTTCTACTAATTAATTGGGTTGGTATTTACTTATACTTAGTAACTGCTAATAAAATTTTGACCAACTTTAAAAGCAATGCTCAGCTCTAACCATCCTCTTTGGTAAGCCTTACACTTCACGTGAGCTCCCCCCTTTGGCGAGTTCATGCACATTATTCCCCACAACTTGTTGAGCGATGAACGTATGTGAGCTCACTCTTGCTGTCTCACACCACCCCACAGGTCAAGAACAGGTACCGCAGGATGATGCGCTCGGAGGATGCTGTGAAGAGTTCGTGAGAGATCTAGGCCGTCGTCTCCCAGTCAACTTTGGGTTGCTGGACCGTTGTCTCCTTATAATGTAATTATTTATTTTGTACAGAATTCCTGTTATGTAGTAAAGATATGACATTCGATCCTGTGCCATGATTCATCATATGTGTGAGACTTGGTCCCAGCACACCTGGTGATTATGTTCGCGCCCGGGTTTTGGACCCCTAAAATCCGGGTGTGACAGAAGTGGTATCAGAGGAATGTTGACTGTAGGACGAAACCTAGATAGAACTGGACAACCATTCTTTACTTACCTTACTCTGATTCTCTTCTAAACTTATCTTAATCTTTTTCTCATCTATTTCCGCTTACTCTGATTATTCTTATCTTTTCTTTCTAAAGACAAACTTGGATTTCACACTTTGAAATCCTGTGCTTAAAGTGACTTTTAGGAACAGAAGACCTCATCTTAGGGACAAAATCAAAACTATTTTTGTAAATATTTGTATGCTTGAATGCTTGTTCTTAAGATACTTGTCTGATTTGGAACTTTGTTTGAGTGTGATGGGTTGTGGAGTAATGTCCACAATTACATCTGCATAGGCTTAAATAGAATTCATAAGAAAACTAAGCAATTTAGATTATCCTCCATTAAAATGTATCTATCCCATAGAGATCCCTCTAATCTTAAAAGACTCTCCCATATCTTAATAGATTCATCGTATCTTATAAGATTCCCTTATATCTTACTAGATCCACCTCATCTTAAAAGGTTCTTCTTACCTTAATAAATTCATCTTATCTTGAAGAGATTCTATCTTATCATAACATATCTAACTAATCTCAAAACATCCTAACATATCTTAATAATACATATTCTACCCTGTTGGACCTATCTAACCTAAACTAGTCTAATCTAGTCATATCCAATTTAATCTAGATCTTATCTTACCTAATGTGACCTGATCTAGTGTGGTCTAATGTTATCTAACTTAATGTGGTCCACTTAAACAGATTAATGACACTAGTAGAAGAGATTAGACCCCACTAGCCATGTATTAACTTAACTTAGCACATTGGATCAACTCAACCATGAGCTAACCCAACCCAAAGAGCCATGATGAATGGTATAACCTTTCTATTCCCACCTAACAACAAACAAACTTTTAACCTACATCTTGTAGTCTATCTCACCCATATATATCTCTCATCTTGACAGATTCTATCTTACCCTTGGATATTCACCTTATACGATTGGTTACCCCAATCTGGACATAAAACAAAGATTAAGCCCTACCAAAAAATCTTTAGATTATAACTAGCTACTAGCTTATTCATTCCGCTTATTGAATAATTTCCTTTGCAAAACTATTACCATATGCTTCTAACTTTCATGGTCAATACCAGGAAAGGAAAGATTATCACGTAACAACAAACAGAAAATGAATCCTCCAAATCCTCCACCTGTTGAAATCGATCAAGTGGTTGCTGCCCAAAGACTGGTAATACAACAATTAACAGACCTGGTGACCGAGATGCAAAATCAGATAAGACAAGAACGCGAGGAAATACGTCAGGTCCGCCAAGAAATAAGGCAAGCACGGTTGGAGAGACAACAACAACAACAACCTCCACCACCACCACCAGCTCCACCAAGCTACATAGATATAAATTATGATGATTTGTAGGATCTAGATGTTACTTTAGTTAGTAGATGATATGATATTATTTTAGAAGGAACAATAAGGTCTATTGACCCTATGTTTTGTTAAAAAAATTATACCTCATGCTGAGATTTCTTTGTTGGTGCATATGTTCCGAGAACAATATGAGTACACATCCCTTTTCTTACAAATCTCGAGGACGAGATTTTTGTTAAGGGGGGTAGGATTTGTAAGACCCAAAATTAGTAGGAAAAAAAAATATAAACAAAGTATCATAATACTTTGGAAATTAGGAAAATAAGAAAATGATGAGAAAAGGATTTTTCTTTTAAAAGAAACCATTTATACATCCCATGAAATAAATAACAAGGAGAATAAAACTTAAATTAGTAATATTAAAATAGTATGGTTTATATTCACCTTTGGGTTTCAATTGATACATTTGAAAAATCTGAAAACTAAAATAGAAGTATAAATTTGAATTTGGAATAGAAAATAGAAAATAAATGGGAAGGGAAGAAAAGGGAAACAATATACTATAAAGAAACAAGAATAGATGAATAAATACATACTTTTCATGAGGACACTCTTATTTGTGCACTTAATTTGTGTGTGAAACTTATCAACAGATTTGAATTTCAAAACCAAAGTTTGAAATTTGGAAGGAATTGCAAAACTAAAACAGAAAAGAAAAAGATAAAGAAAACCTGCGCCTGGGCCGAATTTCATATGTCTCGGCCCAACTACCTCTCAGGCCGGCCCAACTTCTTTTATCTGCGCGCGCCTGCTCCTGTGTCCGCCTGACATCCGGGGCCCGCTTGTCATCATTCTCATCCGTGCACTCCTGTTGCCTCCACGCTCACTGGCACTTGGGCCCAATCTGTCAGACTTGTCCCCTTCCCCAAATTCGCGGCAACGAACTCGCCGCACCTGCCGCCGAAGCTCCCGGGCCGTGAATCCGATCCTTTCTTTCCCCTTTTCTCGGGCCGACCTGGCGTGTCCTCACCTCGCGGCTATAAGACCGTGCCCCCGTACCATCTCGCCATCTACCTTGTGCCACGCCGTGCGGTGTTAGAACAGGGAGAGAGATTGGGACGGGATCTCCGCGGTCATCGACTTGCTGCGCCGTTCGGGACTCAGTTAGTGCTCTACGAGGATCGGCGTCGGGCTACGAAGCGCTGGGTGTCGCCGGTGGGCGACGAGGAACCTCGTGGCCACCGGAATTTCTCGCCGTCGCCATAAACCCGCGCCGCGCCGTCGACAGGCATTCTCGTGGCCCAACTACTGGTATGGAGCTTTCCTTCGAGTCCGTCATCATCTCCACTCTGCGTAGCATCGTCGGGATCGAAGTTCTAGCAACTGTATGCGGGTAGGGCTGCCGGCCGGCAATGGCGCCACCGCGGTTTAGAGTGCACCGCCGTAGGGTGGCCGTCGACGGGGGGGAAAAGGTTTGGACCGTTGGATCTGTGAACGATGGTTAGGATTAGATCCACGGCAGGGATGCCCTTGGCCGTTGGATGGGGATCGTCCGCGCCACGATTTCGGGTCCCTGTTTTAAATCTGTGCCGTCGATTTCAAATCGTGTGGCTGTTGATCCGTAATGTTCGGGGTCTAATCTGGTGCGTTGGATCTTGATCGGGCGGCCCACATTACGCTTCGGTTCACTTAAAGCCCAGATCTAATCTGAACCGCAGGCTTCAGATCCAACGGCCGATATTATCCCATACCCTTTCGCATTGCTCATCTTGCAAAAGAGCCCTCGGGTTTCAGTAAAATAAACCCGCCGTCCGTATAACAGCGCCCTGTGTCTTAGAAATAATTGTGTTTTTGCCCCTGCGCTTCTTAAATTTTGGGGCGCAGTCCAGTAAATAATAAAAACAGAGAAATTGAATTAGAAATTGAATTTTTAATATAAAAACAATTCCTAAAACTTGTTTAATTCATAGAAAATTCATGTGTAGTCCAAATTAATCCATTTCAGTTTCTATAATTTTGTAATAATGTTGTTTATCACCCTGTGTCTCTGTTTAACATGAAAATGGTATTAAAAATTTATTTCTTAATTAACCTCATATCAAATACATAAAACCTTAGGAAATTCGTATCCCCTTCGTTTTAACTCCGATTTGATCCGTTCAAGTTGCGTTAGTCTCGTAGCTTCGCGTAGATTATTTTTATGCAGTATATACTTATGTTTGGTGTAATGTTAATCTTGCCTATACACTGTTTGTTTGTAATGCTACGACTAGCGTGAGGACACGAGAATCTGAAGATCATCTTGGTACCTGGAATCTCAAGTCCCAGGCAAGTTGTGCCCTTGATCACTTCTTTTTACCCACTCATGTTCTAATTAACCATAATGATCTGCATAGGTTAATTTTGATGGGACCCAATAGGTTACCCTAGTTTGTCTATCTCTATACCTTGTTTACCACTGAACTTTCTGGGTAGTACTTGCTAGTGCTATATGTGGTTTTGGGTATGGAGATACACTATTCATGATTACACTTTTGTTATCAGTTGTTATTTATTGTTCATGATAAGATCATTATGTTAATTGGAACATGGAGAACCACCCGGGAAAACAGTGCTACCACAAGGGAGGAATGTGACCCCTTGGCTGATTAATTAGGAAAGCTAGTGGAAGACTACCTTACCCGAAAGGGGCAAGGGCAGTAGGGGAGTGGTCAGTGTAGGGAGGCCCTCGGGAGGATTTTGCTGCGATGGCGGTCCTGCAAGGGATTCCTGCATTGGAACTTCCTATAAACTGTAGCGGGTTTTCGGAAGCTAGTGGAACTTTGTAAAGGCCTCGTAGTGGATCCCTAGCCATTCACCTCGGTAGTGTCTAAGGGCCTTGCAAACCCTGGCAACATGGGATATACGACTTGTGGGTAAAGATGCGCAACCTCTGCAGAGTGTAAAACTAGTATACTAGCCGTGCTCACGGTCAAGAGCGGCTCGGACCCTCACATGAATAAATTATGGAACTTAAACTCAATTTGTCATATGCATTGCATCGCAGGTGAAGTTGTTACTTTTGTTCTACTAATTAATTGGGTTGGTATTTACTTATACTTAGTAACTGCTAATAAAATTTTGACCAACTTTAAAAGCAATGCTCAGCTCTAACCATCCTCTTTGGTAAGCCTTACACTTCACGTGAGCTCCCCCCTTTGGCGAGTTCATGCACATTATTCCCCACAACTTGTTGAGCGATGAACGTATGTGAGCTCACTCTTGCTGTCTCACACCACCCCACAGGTCAAGAACAGGTACCGCAGGATGATGCGCTCGGAGGATGCTGTGAAGAGTTCGTGAGAGATCTAGGCCGTCGTCTCCCAGTCAACTTTGGGTTGCTGGACCGTTGTCTCCTTATAATGTAATTATTTATTTTGTACAGAATTCCTGTTATGTAGTAAAGATATGACATTCGATCCTGTGCCATGATTCATCATATGTGTGAGACTTGGTCCCAGCACACCTGGTGATTATGTTCGCGCCCGGGTTTTGGACCCCTAAAATCCGGGTGTGACAATAAGTACGGATGCGCGCACCCCTTAGATCATCTGGTATCAGGCGTCGATGCCTCCCACATCATAGCCAGGCAAGCAGAGAAGCATGGGGTATAAATTGCCGCCACCGTGGTACCACACATGTGTCGCCGGTCCGCGCCCAGTGTATAGCCGAAAGAGTTCACGAGGGCATAAGGAAGCCATGCTTAGTCTCTGCAACCGGTGGTCGACTAGCTCGTCGGGGATTCCTCATCAGTGATCTACCGATCCGCCAAATCGCAGTGTCGTGCGGTCCACATACTTTGGTGCCCAATTGAAGGTGAGAAACCTAGCTAGCAAGTCTCTATTCATCACGTTACTTTGACGTGTGGGTTGAGAGTTTGGATTCCGGGACATCAAACGGGAATCGTCAGCCATGGCACCGCCGTGGGCGGAACATGCCGCCGCCGCTGCTTGCCGTTGGTGTGGGGAGGTGCGTTGGCCGTGAGACCTTGATCAAGGTACGAACGACCCAGATTGGAGCATTTCGGGGGAAGGGCTTATGGCTGTTGGATCGGATATGGAGGGGCGAGATTAGATTGAGGAATACCCCCTTCATCGGTTGCATTAGAGTCGTTGGATCGTGGGTGTGCGGCCGGATCAGATCTGGTCATCGTGAATTTTGGGCCATGGATCCTAGATCTGGCAGCCTCAGTTTAGTACCGGTTCGGTTAGGGATAGCTCAGCTTCAACCATCCTCTGTGGTAAGCCTTACACTTCATATGAGCTCCCAGGCGAGTTCATACACAATATTCCTCACAACTTGTTGAGCGATGAACGTATGTGAGCTCACCCTTACAGTCTCACACCTCCCCCACAGGTCAAGAGCAGGTACCGCAGGATGAGGCGCATGGAGGATGTTGTGATGAGTTCGTGAGAGGTCTAGACCGTCGCCTCCACTACAAGCTTTTATGCCTTCTATGACGAATATACAATGACACTACATACTTTCGTCGTAAATTAGTTCTGTTTATAACGTTTTCTGAGAGGTGATCCAATATAGTGACGCAAAAAAATCTCTGTCATTAAAATCGTCATAATCTAAAACATCGTCATCTTTGTGACGGTATTTAATGACAATACACAATTATCATAAGAGTAAATCGTCATAGTACCCTTTTGTACCATGACTGTGACCATATGCTGTCATTTCATATTTTGTCATATTTTTTTAATTCATGAAATAAAAATATAAAATATATTTTTTGCACAAGTGCAATTATATATGTGGCTGCGTGGCATATTTGGATGCTGGTATGACATGAGACAAAAATATAAAATAATATTGCCAGTAATTAGAATTTATATTAGTGTTCTATTGATTTTATGTGAAAAAATAAAAAATACAAGCAATATGGATAGCGTTCTATTGATTTTTTGTGAAAAAATAAAAATACAAGCAAGCAATAGGGATCAAACTTGAGACCAACCGCTCATACTGTAAGGTAACAACCATTGCGCTAACATCGTCTTTCTGTTTAGTTAATATTTGGACGGCTATTATCTTTTGCATGGACGTGGGACATCGTATCTTTTATGCGTACGCTCGGCTCGTTCCTGGCGCTACCGTTGGATTTCATGTGACTGCTGCTGCTGCAGACTCGAGCCATCGAGCGTTGGTACATGGCTAGGGTTTTGCGAGAGGCGAGAGGCCGACTCTCTGGCGACTGGCACACCACGTAGGGCACGACGCAGTGTGCACGACAAGCGGCAAGCAGCGTAGCGGCTGACGGCTGCGCGCAGGCAGGGGAGCAGGAGGCAGTGTGCGTGGCAAGCAGGCAAGCCGCAAGCAGCACGATGGCAGAGTGTAGACGAACAGCATGGCGGCGGACAGCGCCGCAGCGACTCCCTAGTGATTTGGTTGGTGAGCCTCGACGCTTTCCCCTTCCTGCTTCATATGTAGTATGAAATTGGTTTCGATATTGTTTAATTATGTCAACTAGCAAAGTCTATATTCGTTCAACTAATTGTATTACCAAATATTAGCATGAAAAACAAAATAAGAAAATAAGCATCTATAAGTTTCTGCTCTCACAAAATTTGGAATTTAATTAATGTTTAGTATATACCTTTAGTTGGTATACTATCTATGGACTTGATTTATGTTTGGCATAGATATATGGGTTGTACCCTAAGTTTAGAATTTCATATTAGCAATAACATATGGTGTTGAGAATGTTTTTTGCACAATTGATCAACAGCAACATACACTGACACATGTTTTTTGGGTTTGTAGATGGACAGATCTTGGATTAATAGTAGGCGTTTCAGCAAGCAGCATATCGCAGGAGTGAAAAGTTTCATGAAGTTAATTTCAGAGCGTTTTGCAGATATTGATGAGGTACTATGTCCTTGTCGAAAGTGTTTGAATCGGATTGCCAGACCAAAGTCAAAGATAGAGGATCATTTACATATTCATGGTATGGCAAGCACGTACACTACGTGGATACATCATGGAGAGGCACAATTTGATACTGTAATAAATCAATAAGCTTACCATCTAGAAGAACAATATTGTATGAATGAGGGTATTAGTATGAATGAGTCTAAAAAACCAGAAGATAGATTGCCTGATATGGTACGAGAGTTGTTCACAGCTGGAGAGGAAGGTGCACATAAATCTATGTTTGCAGCTGTATTGGAAGATATGGAGCAAGAACTTCACCCTGGTGCATCGTACACAAGATTTTCTTTTGTTGTCAAGTTACTTCATATCAAATCTTTTTACCGGATCAGCAATGTTGCTTTCTCCTCAATTCTAAAGTTGTTATCATTGGCTTTCCCACATTGTTGTTTACCAACATCTTATAAGGAAGCTAAGAAACTTATCAAAGCATTGGGACTTGGATATGAGTCAATCCATGTGTGCCCCAATAATTGTGTTTTGTTTCATAAGGATTATGAAAAAAATAATGAGTGTCCAGTTTGTGGTGCATCAATATGGAAAGATGGTGATGCAAGAAATAAGAGTCCTCAGAAGGTGTTGCGGCATTTTCCTTTGATTCCTAGATTGAGGAGGATGTTTGCTACGGCAAAAATATATAAGGAGGCACAGTGGCACAAGTTGAAGAGGAAAGAAGTGGAAAATGAGCTTAGCCATCCAGCTGACGGTGAGGCATGGAAAGACTTTGACAGAAAATAATTGGTTTCAAGAAGATCCTAGAAATATAAGGCTTGGGCTAGCCATAGATGGTTTTAATCCGTTTGGCAAAATGAGCTCCTCTTACAGTATGTGGCCAGTTTTTGCTATCCCTTATAACTTTCCTCCGTGGGTATGTATGGAGCAATCAAACTTCATGTTGTGTCTACTCATCCCTGGTAGGGAATGTCCAGGAAAAGATTTTGATGTATTTCTAGAGCCACTAGTTGATGAGTTACAAGAACTTTGGTTGGGTTTTTCTACTTTTGATGCGCTGAGTAGGAAAGATTTTGATCTACATGCTGCTGTAATATGGTGTATTCATGACTATCCTAGTTTGAGCACTTTGTCTGGTAGAGTTACTAGAGGATACTACGCTTGTGTCCATTGCGACAAAAATCCTTGTTCTAGAAGAATAAGGAATAAAATATGCTATATTGGTCATCGACGTTGGCTACCACAAGACCATCCATGGAGGAAAAAGAAGGATTATGATGGCCAAATTGAGAACCGTGACAAACCACAACAATTTAGTACCACTGAGTTGATGCAACAATTGGAAAGGGTGAAGGAAGTTAAACCAGGGAAGCATCCAAATAGCAATAAGAGGAAGCGAGATGCAAATGGTGGTCAATGTTGGAAGAGAAGGTCGTGCCTGTGGGATTTGCCATATTGGACAATTTGAAGTTGCGTCATAATCTTGATGTAATGCACATTGAAAAAAATATATGTGAGTACTTGCTAGGTACATTTCTTGCTCTTCCAAGAAAGTCAAAGGACAGTATTAATGCAAGGCTTGATTTTGAGGACATGGGCATAAGAAAAGATTTACACTTGAAGTGTGATGGAGGTACCTATGTGGTTCCTCATGCCCCTATATAATGGATAAAAATCAAAAGGTAGCATTTTATGATTTTTTGAGAAGTGTGAAATTTCTAGATGGGTATGCTCCTAACCTAGCATCATGCATCACTGCTGATGGATGCAACCTCCAAGGCTTGAAAACTCATGATTGCCATATCATACTTCAAAGGATTTTACCAGCTGCTCTCCGAGGAATAATGCACGATGAAATATATGTAGCAATTGCAGAACTAGGTAACTTCTTTCAGCAGCTATGCGCTAGGACCCTTAAATTAGATGTTTTGCACCAAATGAAAGAGAATATCCCAATTGTTCTATGCAAGCTTGAGAAAATATTCCCCCCATCATTGTTTGATGTTATGCTCCACTTGTCGGTACATTTACCTGATGAGGCAATACTTAGAGGACCGGTCCAATATGGCTGGATGTACCCCGTAGAAAGAAGGTTATACACTTTGAAACATTCTGTGAGGAACATGGCACGACCTGAAGGTTCAATTGCAGAAGCATATGTTGCTAATGAATGTTTGCATGCATGTTCGAGGTATTCTGACGATCTTGAGACAAGACACAATTACGAGGGAAGGAATAGAGAGCATGTTGATATGAGTAAGGGTGATATATCTGTTTTCTAGCATGGAGTAGAATTACTTGGAGCCCCGAGGATTACTTATTTAGATAAGGATTATGATAAGATGGTTTTGTATGTGCTTAACAATTGTGCAGAGGTCGAGCCATATATAGAGTATCTATTCCCACTATTCCTCTTGCTTCTTCTTGTTTTTTTATTCATTACTTGCTAATTGATGATTGTTGGGGACTTGTTCTCAAATGCTTCGGATTAAGAACAAGGCAACATAAAAAGTGTTAAACGTTAAGGCCCTTCGTCCTATCGAACATTACTCCCTATCGGGAATAATGAGTTCCGGACGAAGGTCAGAAGAAACATACCTTCGTAAATTCAGCAAGTAGTAACGAAGGACTCATAAAAAGCATGAAATGTAAATCGTGGAATCATTTCTATTTTATTAACACAAAGGAATAGAAATGATTATGAATTACAAATGTACCTTCGGTCCTGAGAGAAGATAAAAAGTACAAGCGTGACGCAAATGTCAAGTCAGCGTGAACAGTACGGGAGTACTGTTCATCTATTTATAGACGCGGGACGCAGCCCACATGAAATTACATCCATGTCCATTACATTTGTTAATAGCCTACGGAAATCAGTCAAGGTCCACGCAGTCTTTTCATCTTTAAGTCGGTTCCCCCCTCAGCAATTGCGCCGAAGCTCTCCTGCGCACAGCTTCGCCTGCGCTCGTCCTTCGTCTGGTTCAAGCTTCGTCCCGATCGTGCTTCATATTCATAGTTCTGAGCCCGAAAACACCTGCTCACATAATCCACTTGGAAAACATTGTCAAATCATGTTTTTGAGGACCTTCGGAGGACGAAGGCCCCCAACAGTAGCCCCTCGCAATATTAATTTGTTTGACAATAAATTCAGATTGCGATATGGACGAAGGCCTTAAGCCGAAGGTCCGAAAAAACACCTTCCCTTTGCTAGAATAGCAATATTCACTGACAAGCGGGGTCATTTAATTTTCAACGCCCTGGGCGTATAAATAAGAGCACACCGCCAACTCATTTGGTACGCATACTTGCCTTTTGCTTTGGCCCACTAAAATTTTTAGCGCTTGTTCATTAAGATTTGCTGCTCTTTTTGATTTCGAAGCTTCGGCCTCGGGAACAATTTTTAGCGTTCCCGAAGATGTCTGAAGGCAAGAAGACCCCTGCTGAGATGAAACTGAAGATCCCTGCTGATACGAAGCTGAGTCTCGAGGAGGAGAAGAATCTGGGGTTCTTGATAGCGATGGCAGAGACCAATACAGAGAAAATCACGAAGGAGATTCTCGAAGGTTTGTCCGAGGATACTGATGACAGCGACAGCTATGATGTGGAAAGTGGTGGGGAAGAGGCCGAAGATCGACCGCGGCGACCAAGTCACTCAGTTTTTGGGAAAACGACCATCAAGCAGAGTCACATTGATAATATGAGGGGGCGATATTTCCGAGACATATCTATCGTGAGAGCTGATGCCGGGGAAAAGACTTCTCCCACCCCCGAAGAAGATGAAGTTGTGATTTTCCGAAGCTTCCTCAGGGCTGGGCTTCGATTCCCCCTGAGCAATTTTGTTGTTGAGGTACTGAAAACATTCCAAGTCTACCTTCATCAACTCACTCCTGAAGCTATTATAAGAATGGGGATTTTTGTCTGGGCTGTAAGAAGCCAAGGTTTGGAACCAAACGCTAAAAGCTTCTGCAACATACACGAGTTATTATACGAGACGAAACCCTGGGGAAAGGAGCAATACCACAACAACTTCGGGTGCTACAGCTTCGGCGCTCGCTCCGGGTCAAGCTGCCCTGTGCCGACCTTTCGGAAGAGGTGGCCCGGAGCCTGGATGACTGAATGGTTTTATGTGAAGAATGATCTAACAGCTCAAGAGAATGTGAAGAGTATTATTATGCACCCAATCTGGCAACGCTTCGGCCTTCGAAGGCCGAAGGTCGAAATGGACGAAGCCGCCGAAGAATGCCAAAGAGCCTTCGGGGTAGTCTGCTCGTTTATTGGGACAAGGGACTTAGTCCAAGAACACATTGCCTTCAGGGTATGGCCACTTGCAGAAAAGTGGGAAATGCCGAAGGAAACCATCAAAGAGTCCGACGAAGGCGGACTAGTCAGATTAAAGTATACATTCAAATATGCAGATAAATTTATTGAACCTGATGATGACTGGCTGAAAAGCATTGAAACATTAAGTGATGAATTACTTGGGGCATATTCGAAGGCTGAAAATACTGCACTATCAGCAGCCTTCGGAGGCCGAAAAAAGAAGAGACTGAACCGAGTGTTTGATGCAGTCGAGTTCTTCTACCCTGATTATTGTTATCCCATCCGAAGGCAAAAAAGGAAAAACACAACCTCTGAAAAAGAAGAAGCTGGAACCGCTCCTATCGAGCCAGAACCAAAAGGAAAAAGGTTGAAGGTCCTCACACACCGACCACGCCATATTGAACTAGCTTCGGTGCCTGAGTTTACTGGAGAAACTTCTTCGGCTGCCGAAGCTGAACAGCCAACCTTGCTGCCAAAAATTGCAGAGATGGCCGAAGCACCATCGACAGAAAAAATGGAAGAAGCGAAAAATCTGACTAAGGAAAAAACATCAGAAATTTTGAGCCCTGTAGTAAATGTCGAAGCAGCAAAAATCCAAAAGGGTCCAATGGTGACCCCAAAAAGGAAGAGAATGGTAAATGTACTAGATGTCTTGGAGACAATTAAGTCTTCAAGCACAACTTCAAAAAAGAGTGCTGAAATTGCTGAAGCTTCCTCTGAAGCTCCGACGCAACAAGCTGAAGCTGAAACTGGGCCTTCAGAGCCCTTCAAGGAACAAACTTTGGAAGCCGAAGCAATTAAAATACCAGAACCAATTTTAATTGAAGAGACTGACACTGCCATCCCCGAAGCGCCTGCCAGCATGTGTGATTACATCATACGACATGCTTCGGGAAAAAAACTATCTGAAGAAGAAACTTATGAAGCTAACCATTATGCAAAGGAACTAAAATATCCAAAGGGGGCAGTAATATTCAATGGGACAAATGAAGACGACTTTTTATACTGCCTGCCTGACAACAAAGAGCTCTCTGTCTGCCGAGAAATGGCCAGGAGTATTGGCTTCCCGAAGCTTGAATCTGGATTAAGCGCCATGACGAAAGAAGATCTCGCAGACAGTCTTGCGTACAACAGCCTGAAGGTACAGGAATTTAACGCTTGAAAAGAGAACCCCCTTATTTTTTACGCAACTCGTTCCTTTTTTCTTATATGAATTCTTCTTCGTATAGGGCCTGATCCTAAGCAACGCGCTAAGAGCGCAAAAGAGCGCCGAAGATGAAAGTTATGAAATTGCATTTAATAATTTACGCTCTGAAGTTATCAAACTGAGAAACGAAGCTTTGGAAAAAGATAAAATTCTGCTTACATTGGTAGATAAAGTGAAAAAAGACGAAGCTGCTTCAAGGGCCCAGACCGAAGCTCAAAAACGCGAGATTAAAGAACTTCAGAAACAGCTGGCTAGAGCTAAAGAGGAGCGCGCGCTTGAGGAAACGAAACGAGAACTTAGTGATTTTATGGTCAGCAAATTGGAATCAAGAGTTAAGGAGCTTCGGTCATCTCAGGGGAAATGCTATGTTAAATCTATAGAATGTGTGAATAAAATTAAAGCCAGCTTTGCCAGCGTCGGCGCCTTTTCCAGCGAAGAAAATTTTTCTCGAGGCAATCCCGAAGATCCGTTGGAATGGATTAGCCACGAAGCAGAGGCCTTCGAAGAGATTCTGAACAGTCGCGGCGATATCTGCGCTTTTTCGGGCGCCAGAGGAGTTGCTTCTGTCTTAGAGAAGAAAGGCTGTGATCATGTAAAATTTCTAGCTCAGTCCGAAGCTGCCTTATCTTCCGAAGACATTAAGGACCCCTCGGCCGAAGCAAGCGTGGTTGGCGGCAAATTTTTTACAGATATCTGGAACGACGGCGGCCGAGAAATGGCGCAAGAGATCATCCAAAGAAGCGAAAAAGGCATACATGATGCTAGAAAAGTAGCAGAAGCTGCCGAAGGGAGTACGGAGCCTGAAAGACAATTAGGTACCAATTAGTCATTCTTGTTGCGTTGTAATTTTCATTTCAAACTCTGCACATAGTTTGCAATATTGATGAAGAAGTGTTCTCTTCCCTCAGAAGCTGCTGGGTCAACTGCCGACCCCCACACAAAAGGAGATGAAGAAATCAAACAAATGGCCGAAGCTATCATGAACAAAGTTGTTGATCAACTTCTAAATGAAGTCGCCGAAGCAGTGTTAAGAGAAGACTAGATGCTATTAGAAGAAACATTTAAATTGTGATCTATGTAATATTTTGTACATTTGGATGTAATATACAAGTTTCTTTCTATTATTCAATTCTTTACGATGCATGAAACTGTACATACATACCATTTTTGAGCCTTCGGCGAAAAAACACCTTCCCTTCTTTTCATGCTTCGTGAAGAAAACACTCTTCGTTAAAATTATCCTGATAAGACACATCCATGCTTCGTAAAAGCATCCTCCGAAGCTATTTTCCGAAGGTCATCATCATGTTCCCTCGTGACTTTGCACGATTTGCACTTTCTCAAATCATTCCTTCGAAGGTTAATACTGTGTGCCCTTCTTTTGCCGTATGCAACATGATGTATGATGCTTATGCTATGCGAAATGATGTGATGATGTTATGCTATGCATGTGACATTTGTTCCGAAGATACTCATAAAATATATTCATAAGCTCTGCATTCCCTTAGGAACGTCTTTGGAGCTTCTTCGTCTTTTACTTAGACGATCTCAGCGTTGACTTTTCGCTGTAAGCCTCCCTTAGGAGCTTCTTCGCCCTTTACTTAGGCGGTATCAGCGTTGACTTTTCGCTGTAAGCCTCCCTTAGGAGCTTCTTCGCCCTTTACTTAGGCGGTATCAGCGTTGACTTTTCGCTGTAGGCTCTGCATTCCTTTAGGAACGACTTCTGAGCAGAAAACTTACACTGCGCTCCCTTTGGAACGGCTTTTTGTGACTTCACAAACTTACTCTGCGTTCCTTAGAACGACTTTCTGTTATTCCGAAGGATTTTTAATTCGAAGGTCCTCCTTGGTAACGGAGAAAATTTTAAGCTTCAGCAACTTGGGCTTGTGGAGCAAATAGATTTTCTTCGTGGAAAACAACGAAATTATTACATGGAAACTATCAATGTTTTTTGCTTCACAGAAAATAAAACTGAATAGGAAAGACTGCTATCAAAGGTAGGATATGTGTCAATAAATGTGCTTCGACTCTGGCACAGTGCTGTTGACTGTGCGAGCTTCGGACTGCTCCCTGAAGTCCCTCTGATGTGGAGCGTATTGACTCCCTTCTGGCTGTTGACCTTGCTGCAATGGAGGTGGGGGCGGAAGCTGCTGCCAGGAAGCTTGAGGTTGACTTGCCGAAGCTACAGAAGCTGCAGGGTGGTTGTCTATGTATTGTGGGACATAAGGCGGATGATACGAAGCAGTATGCATGACCTGCTTCGGCTGAGCTTGTTGGGATGCTGCTTCGGCAATTTCCTTTTGCTTCTGGATTGTAATATGGCACGACCTAGTGGTATGGCCCTTGCCTTCTCCACAGAACAAGCAAAACAGCCTCCTTGGCTGATCTCCGAATCTTCCGCCGAAGCCCCTGGCGCCTCTGCCTCTTGGAGCTGGTGGCCGGAAGGAAGTTTGTTGTTGCCCCGAAGCCTGTGATGAGCATTGTGGTCTATTCTGACTCCCCTTATCGTCATTCTGAGTGTTGTGGATAGAACGGACATGTCTCGGGTAGTATCTTCCTCCGAAGCCCCTGGTCATTTCAGAAAATCTGAAGGCCTCCTCCCTTCTTTGACGAAAGTCATTGTCAGCACGAATGTACTCATCCATCTTTTGAAGCAATTTTTCCAGAGTCTGAGGAGGCTTTCTAGCAAAGTATTGAGCTGCAGGCCCAGGACGAAGCCCCTTGATCATGGCTTCGATAACAATTTCATTAGGCACCGTTGGTGCCTGTGCCCTCAATCGTAAAAACCTTCGGACATACGCCTGAAGGTACTCTTCGTGATCCTGGATACACTGGAACAGGGCTTGAGCTGTGACCGGCTTCGTCTGGAATCCTTGAAAGCTGGTCAGTAACATATCCTTCAGCTTCTGCCATGAAGTTATTGTTCCTGGCCGAAGGGAGGAATACCAGGTCTGAGCAACATTCCTGACGGCCATAACGAAAGACTTCGCCATGACTGCAGCATTGCCCCCGTACGAAGACACCGTTGCTTCATAGCTCATCAAGAATTGCTTCGGGTCGGAGTGACCATCAAACATGGGGAGCTGGGGTGGTTTATAGGATGGAGGCCAAGGTGTAGCCTGCAGCTCAGCAGACAGAGGAGAAGCATCATCAAAAACAAAATTTCCCTGATGGAAATTATCATACCAGTCATCTTCGTTGACGAAGCCCTCCTGATGAAGGTCTTTCTGATGAGGCCTTCTGTTCTGCTCATCGTGAGTAAGATGGCGGACTTCCTCAGAGGCTTCGTCTATCTGCCTTTGCAACTCAGCTAGGCGGGCCATCTTCTCCTTCTTCCTTTGTACTTGTTGGTGTAGCATTTCCATATCCCTGATTTCTTGGTCTAGCTCTTCTTCCTGAAGTGTCGGGCTGACAGCCTTTCTCTTCTGGCTTCGGGCCTCCCGAAGAGAGACGGTCTCCTGGTTGTGGTCCAGCGGTTGCAGTGCTGAAGCCCCAGTCGCTGAAGCTTTCTTCGGCGCCATAGCTTCCGAAGGTGTTCAAAAAAGCTCGAAGTGGAAGTGAGTTCACCGGAGGTGGGCGCCAATGTTGGGGACTTGTTCTCAAATGCTTCGGATTAAGAACAAGGCAACATAAAAAGTGTTAAACGTTAAGGCCCTTCGTCCTATCGAACATTACTCCCTATCGGGAATAATGAGTTCCGGACGAAGGTCAGAAGAAACATACCTTCGTAAATTCAGCAAGTAGTAACGAAGGACTCATAAAAAGCATGAAATGTAAATCGTGGAATCATTTCTATTTTATTAACACAAAGGAATAGAAATGATTATGAATTACAAATGTACCTTCGGTCCTGAGAGAAGATAAAAAGTACAAGCGTGACGCAAATGTCAAGTCAGCGTGAACAGTACGGGAGTACTGTTCATCTATTTATAGACGCGGGACGCAGCCCACATGAAATTACATCCATGTCCATTACATTTGTTAATAGCCTACGGAAATCAGTCAAGGTCCACGCAGTCTTTTCATCTTTAAGTCGGTTCCCCCCTCAGCAATTGCGCCGAAGCTCTCCTGCGCACAGCTTCGCCTGCGCTCGTCCTTCGTCTGGTTCAAGCTTCGTCCCGATCGTGCTTCATATTCATAGTTCTGAGCCCGAAAACACCTGCTCACATAATCCACTTGGAAAACATTGTCAAATCATGTTTTTGAGGACCTTCGGAGGACGAAGGCCCCCAACAATGATTTTAATATGTTTTACAGTCTATACAGAAAGGAGTTGCAGAATGAGGGAGGATTTACTAATATTGAAAAACAAGTAGAAAAACAATTTTCTTCCTGGTTTAAAAACTATGTGAGAACTTGTTTTATATTTCATTTTAATCCTTTATTACTTGAAGTTATTCTCATTGTATATAAATTTTATATACAGATTGGAACACTTTGGCATGAGCGAGGAGAAGATCTCTGTTCTGATCTATTAGCTTTGTCATGTCAACCTGATCTGCGAATAAGAGTTTATTCAACATGTATTGTTGATGGTGTTCGATACCACACTATCGACCGTGAGAAAAATAGGAGGACACAAAATAGTGGTGTAATGGCACAAGGCACACATAATGGTGAAGATATTGAATTTTATGGTTCCTTAAGAGAAATAATTCAGTTGCAATATAATGCAGACAAGAGTGGACACTGGTCAGTGGTTATTTTTCGATGTGATTGGTTTGACACAGAAAGCAAGAAGGGAAGAATAAAAGATGATGGATTATTGAAAAGCATCAACCATTCTAGTTGTTGGTACAAAAATGATCCTTTCATTCTTGCGCCACAGGCTACTATGGTTTTTTATTTGCAAGACACCAAATATGGAGGTAGCTGGAGTGTAGTTCAAAAATTTGCGCATAGGCACCTTTGGAATGTTGATGAAAATTGTAGTGATGAAATACCCAATGGTGTGCCGCTTTCTTACCAAGATGATGAATGTGTTGCTTCTAATATTCAGCATATTGAAGTGGATATAAACAATGATACTGTTGGGGTACAAAATGTTGATATTATAGATGCAAGTGTAGTTGAAGATCTACATAGACAAAGGGATGAAGAAGATTATTTTGAGGACGAAGAAGATGAAACAGGATGGCAATATGCCAGTGATAATGACAAGAGCAATATCCCAAATGTTGTTGATGATAATAGCGATGACGACTAGATGGGTGATCTTGAATGAGTTAGCAACAGACATAACTGTGGACACTCTGAGTTCTATTTTCAGTTGTAGTGTGTTGGACTGAGGACTGAAGTTTATGCAAGTTGTGTGTGTCTCTTTTCTGTAAAAAACTGAAGGTTATGCAGTGTTCGTAATGGTGCGGTTGTATATTAGACTGAAAACCTAATTTATGCAGTTTCTTGTGTCTGTTTTCTATAAAGACAGATTCACTGATTTTTCTGTAAAATGGAAACTGAAAACAGATTCACTGAAAACTAAAAACAGATTCACTGTAAACTGCAAAACTGAAAATTGAAAACAGATTCACTCAAAACTGAAAACTAAATTTTCTATAAAGATAGATTCAAAATGAGGACCCCTCTTTAAAGTGTTGTGTAAAGACAGATTCTTGACAGGTTGTGTAAAAAATGAAAACTAAATTTTCTGAAAACAGGTTCTTGACAGGTTATGTAAAAATTGAAATCTGAAACATGTTCTTTTGAGTTTTGAATCCTGCCTTTTTCTCCTCTTATTAATGCTGTTTGTGTACCTGATTTAGGGTCTCCCAGAAACAATGCTTCAAAAAATGAAGGGTTGTACATCACTGTTAATATATGATTCCCTATTCTTATTAAGTAAAACATAGTATGAAAAATGCTTGGACGGTTGTGTGTTACTGGGAGCATATGTGCTTGTGTTTCTAAAACTACATACTTGCTAGGAGCATATGTGCTTGACTGGGAGCAGATTTGTATTGCATCAGTGAGCTACTTCGGTTCTCCATTGTTACTACAACTGCTACTAACAAATAAGACTAGCTTCGCTACTTCATCACTAGTCTTCACATAGTGTAATGGTCTGCTCTGTATTGAAATACCCCGAGGTGGCAGGTTCGACTTGTAACACCCTAAATTTGGGGGTATAAAATTTCTTTTCTAATATTCACCAAATTCAGGTGTTACCCTCTCTTTTCCTTGCTTTTCTTTTCTTTTTCCTAAATAGCGAAGAGTTATTTTGTTTTATATATGTTTAAGCCTAGTAAAATTAAACCCTAAAAAGGGGGGTCCTTGATTGTTGCATAGCATGTCGAGGCATGTTTTTCCATTGTGATGGTGCATTTATTCAAACATAGGAAGCATGTTCGAATTTGAATTCAAAACTAAATACATGTTTTCAAAAAGAACAAAGGGAAGGAAAATAAATAAAAGAAACTCCCCCTCAGCCCCTAACCGGCCTTCTCGCGGCCCAGCGCCCTGCGGCCCAGCGCCACACGCCCTCCCCCACGGCCCACCTCGTGTCTCGGCCCATGCCCCTCCCTCTCCGCGCCTGCGTAGCCCAGCACGGCCCACCAACCGCCGGTGCCCCTCCCCAAACCCTAGAGCGCGGGCGCGCACTAGGAGAGCGTCGCCGCAGCCTGTGGGTGGGTCCCACCCACCCGGCCGCCTCTCCTCTGCCCGTATTCCCCAACCGCCCCTAGCCAGCCTCTCTCTCTCCCCTTCTCCCACTCTCTCCTTCTCCATCGTGCCTTCTTCCCTCCCTGTGCGCTCGCCCAGCGGCCCTCCGCGGCGGCGTGTAGGAGCGGCTCCGGCGCGGCGCGGCCCCCGGCAGCCGGCGTGGCGCGGCTCGCGGCGCCCGTGGCACGGCTAGCCCGCCCGGGGTGGCGCCCCCACCTCCTCGGCCCCCTAGTCCGGCCATGGCGCGGCTCGCGGCGCGGCCCCCTGCCCCAGCCAGTGCGGCTTGCGGCCACGGCGCGATGCGCGCAGCCCCTCCCTCCCCGCGCGGCGGCGCTCTGCCCGGCCTGGGCGTGCGATCCCCCCTGCCCCCGTCCCGGCGCACGGCCCCGCCTCGCTCCGGCCGCCACTCTGGCGCGCGCGCCCTCACCCCGGCCTCGGCGTGCCCTAGCCCTCGGCTCGCTCGCCCGGCGCGGCGCAGCGGCCCCGGCTTGTCCGCCCATGCTCGTGGCGCTCAGCCCGGTGCGGCGCGGCCCCGCTGCCTGCTCGCGGCGTGCGGCTCGGCCCCGGCACGACGGCGCGGCCCCGGCATGGCTCGCGGCGCCCTCGTTCAGCCAGCGCGGCTCGAGTAGCCCCGGCGCAGCTGCTCGCGCCCTTGCGCGTCGCGCAGGACTGGTTCGTGGTGAGATGGATTGTGGCCATGTGAGATCCCATCGTATCAAATCGTGAACGAGTACGTATTCAATGTGTATGCATAGCAGATACATCTGATCATGTTCTAATTGTGATAACTTCGTAATCACGCAGAATGCACGTTAATAATAGTATGTTGCCGCACCACAGGTTTTGGCTAACTAGTGTATTGTTTGCTTGTCTAATGGTTAATAAAATCGTTGTGTCACTTCATTAATATTAAATAAGTGGTTTCCGATTTATTTGTCGGTCATTCAATTAACAACTCAATCGAATCAAATTTATAATGTTAATTATGTGTTTGTCACGCGCCTTTAGCGTGAGTCGCGCGTCTCACCGCGTGTTGCTCGCGCATGTTGCACGTGCTATTTCGCGTGTGGCCGCATGTTGTTTCACGTGGTTCGTGCGGCGTCTGCGCGTGATAATAAATTGGTTTCTCTTATAAGAACTCATGTTAGTGATGTTAAATCGTCAAGTCATATATGTTAGATAATTAACTTAAGGTTCGCTCGACTAATATTTATTAGATTAATATTCTAATTAGATTAAATGTGTAGTGTTCAACTTGGGCTTTTACAATAAATATTAGCATGGTAAATATCAACTCAACTACCTTTTATTTATTTAATATTTGTTTAGTATAAACATGCCACCCATTTAATTTTCTCGCATGTCGCGCGTGCTGTTCCGCACGTGGCGGCGTGCTGTTGGCGCGTCATTCGCGTTCATCGCGCTCGCTGTTTCGTGTATCGTCAGCACGCTAAGTCGCGTGTGTCTGTGCGTCGTCGCATATTATTGTTCGCGTGCTATTTGCGCGTTGTCGACTTTCCTTCGCGCGTTCGTGCCGCGCATCTGGGTCGCGTGTCGCGCGCTGTCCGCGCGCGATATTAAAGCCGTTCAATTATAATCACTAAGGTCAATTAGTTAACTATTTGTTTAATCGTCTACTATTAAAATAGTAAGTTAGTCAAAGCTAAGTAGTAGTTTTAATTTATATTTGATATGATAATGTCAATTCACGTAATTATAATTACATCGAACTAATATTCTAATTAAGACTTGTTTAGTATAAACACGTTACCGATTTAGCTTTCTCGCCTATGTCGCGCGTGTTGTTCAGCACGCGGTGGCGTGCTGTTTCGCGCGTCGTTCGTGCTGGTCGCGCGCGCTGTCTTGTGCGTCGTTCGTGTGCTATGTCGCGTGTGTTCCCGCATCGTTCGCGCGCTGTCGTGTTGTTTCGCACGTCCTAGATTCGCCTCACTTAGAATCTCTAACTTTAATTAAATTACTAGTTTAACTAACAACTGCTAGTGTAACGGATTAATCGAAACTAAATGGTAAATATTATTTATATTTTATAATGTCGAATTAAATGTTATAGTTAATATTTATTTAGCGTAAACGTGATATCTTCCTGACCGTAGTCTCGAGTTCGTCAATTCTTCTCCTCGCGTGACCATAGTAGCGAGCTCTATTTTGTTGTGTATATTTTATTATGTTTTATTTGAATGGTGTAATGTTCTTACGCATATACATATATTTGTTTGTTTGTTTGTGCCTGTTGGTATTCGCTGTGCGTCGCGTATAGTTTGCGATCCGTTTCCGAGCTTCGAGGGATCGAAGATCAAGAGTTGGCGACCAAGTGATCAGGCTCCTTGAGTTCCACAAAGTTGAAGACCCTGAGCATCTGTTTGGTGAAGGCAAGTGTCCTCTGACCCATTATGTCCCATTTACTTTATAATTCACTGTCCCGCATATTATGAACAACTTAAGGATTGACTAGCTTTTATTTACCTTGTCCTTGATTACCTTTTGGGTTACTATGGTTAGCTTCATGCTAGCGCTTTACTTTAATCAATGAACATGATGAGATACAATGATGATACTATGGTTTTATTCTGGATATGATGATATACTTGTGGCATTTAAGGGGACTCGAGCTGTTTCTCGAGTGCCTCTCCGTAAGGACCTGTTCGTTGGATGACCGCCCGGGAAAACAGTGCAACCATGAGGGTGGAATGGGACGCCCTTAGCTGAATAATTAGAGGAACCGGGGTGTAGTTCGCTTAGCCGTCGTGCCGTCAATGGGGCTCGGTGTATGCGGCTCGCTCTGCCAAGGTTGATTTGTCCCTTGGGGAGGAGTGCGGTACATTTAGGAAACCTAACGGGCGGCTACAGCCCCGGGGAATCTTTGTAAAGGCTTCGTAGTGAATCCCTGGCCATTCACCTCGGGAGTGAATAAGGGTCTTGCAAGCCCGGACTAGAGAGGGAATCACGACTTGTGGGTAAAGTGCGCAACCTCTGCAGAGTGTTATGAAACTGATATATCAGCCGTGCTCGCGGTTATGAGCGGCCAAGGGAGCTCCATTGATTAGAGATACTTGATCAGAGATGTTCGGATTACAGGTGGTGATGAGAATGATGGTTTCGATTATGATTATGGTAATGATAAGTGGTATTCTTTCCGTTTGGAAAGGGTACTTTGGGTTAAGAACGTGGGTTAATGCTAAAACCTGGCTTTCTACTAGTAATAATAACCTGACCAACTAAAAGCAACCGCTTGACTTAACCCCACATAAAGCTAGTCCACTACAGCCAAACGGGACATTTGCTGAGTACGTTGATGTGTACTCACCCTTTCTTTCACAAAACACCAGGTTGCCTCTGGTGAAATCTATGCTCAGGTAAAGAAGAAGGCGTCGAGGTGGATCTCCAGGAGTTCCAGGACGTCTATGAGTTCGAGGATTAGGCTAGCGACCTCCCCCAATTAGCTGCCTGTGGTGGGTTGTTTACGTTGACTACGTTTCGCTTCTGTGTACTTTGATCTATATTATGTAAATGGCTCTAGTCTGTAATATTATTACTCACTCTTTATTGTAATTCGAAGCATTGTGCTATGATGAGTCATTTATGTAATCGCTGTGTACGTGAATTTCTGATCCTGGAACGTACATGGTTCGCATTCGGTTTACCTTATAAAACCGGGTGTGACATAAGTGGTATCAAAGCCGTGCTGACTGTAGGACCGCTGACCTAGAGTAGCATTGGCCGTTTTAAGGACTTATTGATTATTACTTCATCTCATCCTTGATTCTTCTTCAAAATATTAGTCACCTCGACTAATTCTATGTTGTGCTCCTATATGCCCCCTTGCCAAAAAGTATTTTATTCTAGTATGGTCTATACTTCTCTCAATCTATTAGATCTGATCTTATCTTGTGCTTGCGACATCTTTGTAGATGCCCCCTGTCGGTGTTTAGGGTCCGACCGCACACCCGGGGTTGCCCCTCAAGGTGTTTTAGGAGTAGGAAGGTGTCGACAACTGTAGCAGAATGGTTCGTGCCGATCGCACGAGGGACGGTGGACAAGATTTACAGGTTCGGGCCGCTTAGTGATGCGTAACACCCTACGTCCTGATGAGTATGCTTGGTGGATATGGTTACAAGAGAGCTCTCTGGATCGAGAATATAGAGAGGTGATGTGGGTGGCTGAGTAATGGGTCGATCGTTCTGAAGGGGTGCCCCCTAGGCCTTATATACTCGACCGTGGGGCAGTACACATGGATAAGATAACAACAAATGGCTAAAAGATAGTGAACCTCTCGAGATTATCCTTTACGTAACCCTCGCCGACTTATCCTCACGTGGCTTCGTTGCCTGGAGGCCCCGACGCGGGAAAGTCGGATCTCTGTTGCAGCCACTCGCTCGACGCTATGGGCCGTCCGGGTTTGTACCAATCCGGCCTCATGTCGCCCTGCGTTGCTGGTTGTTTTTCCCCAGGCCCACGAAAGAATAACCTTACGACTTATTGGGCCCTTGGGCCCTTCGTGAGGTCCTTTACTCTTTTAGTGGACCCGGGGGATATCTATCCCCCACAAGCCCCCGATCTTTGGGTTAATTTAGAGGTAATCAACCCGAAGATCTCAGGTCCAGCTTGTCGGTGATTTGAAGAAAGATGGCTTCCTGTTGTTCTCTCCTGCTTCGATCACTTGTTGACCAAAACCTAGCTTCGTGCCTGTGCCTTAGAGATCGGCATTCCTGTTTGTAGGATTCTGAACTTTATTGGGTGCACCGGAGGTGCACCCAATGGGTGTAGCCCCCGAGCTTCGAGTAGATTTTAGAAAATAATCTACTCGAAGGTCTTCAGCAGAGATTACTTCCATTTGTGTTCCTTTATTCCAGTTGAGGATTGGCTTCTTAATCTTGTCCCATGCCCTTAGAAATTGGTGCTATCCTGGCTTAGAATGACAATCCATGGGGTGCACCGAAGGTGCACCCAATGGGTGTAGCCCCCGACCTTCAAGTGGATTTTTTGAGGATAATTCGCTTGAAGGTCTTCTTTTTGTGTCCTTTTGCTGAAAATTACTCTTTCTGCTTATAAAAAAGTTGGCATGATGTCATCCGTGCTATGTCATCAATATTATGCTTCAGAGGTCAGCATGTGTTTTGTCTTTTGCAGCTGAATTTGCAATCCTTCCATATCTTGCTAGGTAGCATAGTGTATTTGCTCTGCAACTGATTGGACATTCGATGGACGTTCTCTGTCTAGTCTTCAAGTCATGTCTGTCGACCATATATTGCACTCTGCTGGCTATACTTGGCTTCCCTTTAACTCTTGTTGATATCTCATTTTTGTCTTGAGGCATTCACTGCATGCTCTGTACAGATGTGACCATTTTGAAAAATATACTGACAATTCCGGGGCGTCCCCCCCCCAATGGGTGTGGGCAAGGGACGGCTTGGTACGCTGAGTGTTTTAACCGGCTGCTTCTGAGTTGTAATGTGATGGGACGGCGAGTGTAATCATATCCTTTGCGCTGTTGACTGGAGTCCCAATGGGTGTAGTGCTGCATGAAACGGCGTCAGCCGCCTGACGTGTCTTTGGACGGGTGGAGGTGTATATTGAATGCCTAGCGACTGTTCAGTGACCGCGGTTGGAAGTGAGCGGTTGCCTTTCTCTTCTATAAATAACGCTGTTGCCCCTCTAGTTTCTTCACATCCCTTCGCTATTCCTTACTGCTTCCTTCTCTTCTCTTCTTCTTGCCTCCATGGGAAAAAACAACAAGCGCAAGCGCGAGCCGACTCCTCCATCGGAGGACTTCGGCGACTCGGAATACTCGGAGGAGGAGTTCTCCTCCGAGTCCGAGAGGTCCCCGGCTCCCGTCTCTCCCCCGGCGTCGTCCGATGACTCGGACGACTCCCAGGGGATAGCCGCGGAGGTCTGGTCGTATATCCGGGCCGTCGAGCGCTCCGGGCTCGAGGGCTCGGATGAGTCTGAGTACTCCTCGGATGAGGAGGACTCGGACGGCGGCGGCGAGGGCGGGGACGACGACGACGACGACGACGATGACGACGACGACGACGACGACGGCAGCAGCGGCAGTGGCGGGGGGCGGCGGCAACGGCAGCAGCAAGGGCAGCACCAAGAGCGGCGGCAGCGGGGGCAGCACCAGGGGCGGCGGCAGCAGGGGCGGCACCAAGAGCGGCGGCGGCGGCAGGGGCAGGGCCAGTGGCTAGATGCCACTGGTCTTTTTAAATATTAGTATAGATTAGAAGTAGTATAGTTAGATAATGTAGTAGTATTAGTAATGTAGAGTGTAGTATAGTAGTAAAAATAGGGAAGTATCAACTCATAATGAGTTGATTTGTAAGTACTGCTACTTCCCTTAAATGAAGAATGAATTTGATTCCCTCTTGATGACTCGCTTTGTTTGACCATAAATCTGGTTCTTTTGAGACCATAGACGAACAGCTTGATCGTTATACTGATGCTTCCGAGCAATATTGCAGCCTGTATCAGTGTTTTTAGAAGTAATGCTGGGCGATTGAAGGTCAACGTTGGCATTTTAGAAGTAATGCCGAACGATTGAATTCGAGATCAACGTTTTAGAGGCAACGCCGAGTAATTAAAGGTCGACATTGGCATTTTTAGAAGTAATGCCGAACGATTGAACTAGGAATCAGTGTTTTAGAGGTACGCCGAGTGACTGAGTAGTGACGTCGGCGTTTTAGAGGCAACGCCGAGTTATTGAACTCGAGGTCAGCGTTTTAGAGGCAACGCCGAGTTATTAAGGGTCGCTGTCGGCATTTTAGAAGTAATGCCGAGCGATTGAGCTTAAGATCGACGTTTTAGAAGCAACGCCGAGTGACTGAGTAGTGACGTCGGCGTTTTAGAGGCAACGCCGAGTTATTGAACTCGAGGTCAGCGTTTTAGAGGCAACGCCGAGTTATTAAGGGTCGCTGTCGGCATTTTAGAAGTAATGCCGAGCGATTGAGCTCAAGATCGACGTTTTTTAGAAGCAACGCCGAGTGACTGAGTAGTGACGTCGGCATTTTAGAGGCAACGTCGAATTATTTTGAGGATTAACACCCGAGTAAGGAGATGGCCCACCAGTTTTTTGGGAAATAACTGCCGTATGACCACGTGGCATGCTGGGATTTCGGAAATAACTGCCGAGTGATGACTGGGCACTTTTTGAAACGGTATCTGGTCCGAGAATATCCCATAAGAGTTGCACTTTTAGCCGCCTTTGCTTTCCGCGCCCTAGTTTTTGCATTCCTGCTTCCAAATCCTCTCTGCGCTTGCCTCCAATTTGCTCACTGGTGAAATCGAGATGGCTCCCAAGAGGAAAATCGCGAGTTCTTCCGCTGTGGTGATTCCTCCAATTGATCCCAACAGCCAGTTGCCTTTCGCAGGTAACCACATGTCCATCATCTCTGAAACCGAACTCCTCCACCTCGTGTCCATCGGGGTTCTTCCTCCACGGGAACTCTGTTCTTGGCGGATTTGCCACGGGACTACGGTCCCGACGGAGGACACCCACGAGTCCGTGGTTTACGCTCCCTTTCTTCTCCGCGGCCTTGGCCTTCCTATTTCTCCCTTTTTCCGTGGTCTTCTTGATTTCTACCACATCAACCTAACCCATCTGAACCCTAACTCAATTCTTCAAATTTCTATCTTCGTTCACTTATGTGAGGCCTTTCTTGGCGTGCTGCCGCATTTTGGCTTGTGGAAACACCTGTATCATTGTCGCCCTGGGATGGCCGGGGGACAACATCAGTTGGTTGGAGGTGCCAGCTTGGAGATGCGCCGGGGACGGAAAACTGAATATCTTGAGATCCCCCTTAAAGACAGCATTAAGGGATGGCGCCTGGAATGGTTTATAGTTGATAACTATGGAAATTCTCTCCCCCCCCGGTCAGGAAGACAGCCAGACGTTCGCACCCCGAGCTGGACCGAGTCTCCAACAGACGAGGAGGTGGCTGAGGCCAGTGTGCTGCTAGCTGAAGTTGGGCTATTGAAAGAGAGGGGTTTAACTGCTGAAGCTATAGTTGCTGACTTCGTTTTCAAAAACATTCAGCCACTGAAAGATAGGGTCCACCCGGCTTATCTGTATCAAGGGCTAGCCGACCCAACTCGAGTTACCAATAGAAGAATCCCTTCCGCAGATTTGGTGAGCCGACTGGAGATGATTCTCAGGGGCAAAGTATCCAATGTTGGTGCTCCGGTGGCGTATTCGGCCTGGAATCTGCCTCCTGCCAAGGCCTTCACTCGTTTTGTGTCAAATCCGCCCGCGGCTGATAGCAATTTGGGCCTTAGAACACGGCCCTCTGATGAGGAAGTTAATGCTTTGGTTGCCTCACTTGGGAAAATTCCTGATGATGAACGACAAATCCATTTCGAGGTGCCTTTGGATCCTACTGATGCTGAAATGAATGCCGTGCTTGACATGTTGGCTGAAGATTCTTCTGACGCTACTCCTGCTGAGACATTGGCAGTGGCACCTCTCCCAGAGGTCGGTATAATCTTGGATGTTCAGAGACCTGTCCGTGCTCGCTCGAGGCGTCCCCGCCGAACCAATCAGACTGATCTTTCTGTTGATGAGCAGAAAAAGAAGAAGAGACGTATTCGGCGAGTATCTAGTTTGGATCAGGGTGCTGGTCCCTCGGTTCCTGCCGATGAGGAGGTTCCTGCGCCTGAATTTGCTGATGCTGATCCCAATGGGTGTGGTCTATCCATCGCTGATCCCAATGGGGGTGTTGCCAGTGTTGCTGATGAAGACGACGAAGAGGAAGAGAATGAGGTTCCTCTGACTCGGAAGAACAGTCGGCAATTCCTCGCCAGTGGGGAAAGTAGTGGGGTTCCTTCTCCTGCTTTATCTGCTCTTGTTGGTCTGCAAAACATATCCCTGGCCGACTTTGATCAAACTCTCGAGGATATGGTCCCAGAGGACTTGTTATCAGGGCCAGTGGATGATGATGTGACGGAAGCTTGTGGTGCCGTGCCGGACGCTGGGTTGAGGTCATCCCGTGCCTCATCAACCTTAGAGCGCGATCTTGAGGGACGGGATGTTAACTTGAATTGTCCTGATTCCATGGAAGTAGCCGAGGGCCCATCAACCTTAGAGATGGTTACTGCTGAAAATTTGGACCCCAAGGATGGTGTTGACACATGTCCAGCCCCCGAGGGTGTCGTCGGGAATGACTTAGCCCGGGCGAGGAGTGCGAGCTACTGCCCAGCCCCCGAGGGTGCTGCCGGGGATAATCCAGCTCAAGTGGGCAGTGCCAACTATGGCCCAGTCCCCGAGGGTGCCCAAACAGGGTCTCCTTCCGGCACTTCCATGGACGTTCACGCTGGGTCACCTCCACACTCTGGCTGCATGGTGGTGGCCCAAACTTCGGACCGGGGCGTCGCTTTGGAGGGCAGCGTCCCCGCTGATCGGGTATCCGGCTCTGTTGAAGGAGATGAACTGATTCCCACTGTTCCATTGCATGCTGCTTCGGGTGATGACCTTGCGCCTGGTTATCATCTGATTTCTCCTGACTTGGGGATCCCTTCGTTCTTCTCCAATCTCCAGGTACTGTGTTGTTTCTTAGCTTGACTTTTACATGAACTCTTGCCATTATGCTCATCTGCTCTTCTCATCAGGTTTTGGTGGATGGGATGACCAGCCAGCTGAAATTGCATGGTGCTCCTATCCCAGAAGTAGCTTCATCCTTTTCGTGTTGGAATCCGGTGTCGCTTTATCGCCGTGTATCCGAGTTGGAGGCGACTAACGCTGGTTAGTGCCCCTTTTTTCTTTTCTTCGTGCTTGTTGTGGACTGTTTTACCTTCTGACCTCGCTTTGTTTGGTTATCCTTCGCTAGGAATGACTCGACAGATTACACTACTTGAGGAGAAACATTCTCAAGATCGGGCTGAACTGTCTCAGCGATGCACTGATCTTGAGGAAAAGTACTCTCAAGGTCAGATTGAGCTGAGTCAAGTCTCTGCCGCCTTAGATGATGCCAACGCGTTGAGTTCTTCCCTGCATGCTCAGCTCGACTCTGAAAAGGTGAAATACGAAACTGTGCTTTTGCCTTGCTATACTCCTATTATTTGACTGGTTTTCTGAAGGAACTGATTTGTGCTTGCAGGAAGAAAAACGTATCCTTGCCGCTTCTCGTGACAATCTTGATAGGTTGTATCGAGATTCTAGCAACTCGCTGACTATTCTGGAGAGGAGTCATCGCTTTTCCATGGAGGAGTTGAACAATCTTCGCTATAAGCTGCAGGAGTCCTTGGATGATGTGATTTGCCTTCGGGAGTTGATATCGGCTAAAGACGTTGTCATCAAGAATCTGCGTGCTTCCAAGAAATCTGTTACCCAGGAGCTAGAGGCTGCCCAGTTGGCTGTCAAGGTTGCTGAAGAGACTTCCAATACTCTGAGAGCCCAGCGCGATAGGGCCATGGACAAGGCCATTCGGGCGGGACGAATCCTGATGAGGAGGCCTGGCGTAGTCGTTCCTGAAGATATAAGGGCTGACGTGAGCGCTGCCCCTGATTCCTCGAGTCGTCCTTCTTCGTCAATTGCTCCTGGAAAAGACATTGCAAAATAGAGAAAACATTTCGCGTGCTCCAAGCGCGCAGCTTGCATGATTGAATATTTGTCAGAGGACACCGGTTTATTTGAATAACATAGTTACTCTCCCATTGTATCAGAATTTTTTAGTTAATGAGTTTGGTAGTTACGACGCATGATGACTATGAATTTTGTCTGTGGGATATGGAAATCATCCCCTGAAATATATAGGCGCGAGCGTGTTACATTGGTCTTAAGTGGCCGCCAACTTGAGTTGATTGCTTCGTTAGCAGGGCATAGTGGTCACCCTGAGTTAAGTAAAGCGTGAGCATGTTGCACCGCCTTAAGTCGTTGCCGACTTAAGTTGATTGCTCCGTTAGCAGGGCATAGTGGTCACCCCGAGTTAAGTAAGCGTGAGCATGTTGCACCGCCTTAAGTCGTTGCCGACTTAAGTCGATTGCTCCGTTAGCAGGGCATAGTGGTCACCCCGAGTTAAGTAAGTGTGAGCATGTCGCACCGCCTTAAGTCGTTGCCGACTTAAGTCGATTGCTCCGTTAGCAGGGCATAGTGGTCACCCCGAGTTAAGTAAGCGTGAGCATGTCGTACCGCCTTAAGTCGTTGCCGACTTAAGTCGATTGCTCCGTTAGCAGGGCATAGTGGTCACCCCGAGTTAAGTAAGCGTGAGCATGTCGCACCGCCTTAAGTCGTTGCCGACTTAAGTCGATTGCTCCGTTAGCAGGGCATAGTGGTCACCCCGAGTTAAGTAAGCGTGCAAGTCAACCGTAAATAAATTGAGTATCCTTGAAACCTTTTCTTTATTGATGACATATTTCCACTTTACAGAGTACATCATCGTTATCCCAGCAGTTTTGAGGTACGGCTAAGGATAAAACTTTCTCAGGTGTTCTATGTTCCAGGAGTTCCCAACTTCCGTGCCATCCATCTGAGTGAGGCGATATGATCCGGGCCGAGTGACTTCCGCTATTATGAAGGGTCCTTCCCATAAGGGTGATAACTTGTGTCGTCCTTCTCCCGTTAGAATTCGGCGAAGGACGAGCTCCCCTACTGAGAAGAATCGTTGCCGCACAGCCTTGTCGTGATAGCGCCTTAGAGTCTGCTGGTATCTTGCTGATTGGATTACTGCGCTTAGCCGTTCTTCCTCGAGTACGTCTATGTCCTCCAGCCTGGTGGTCTCAGCTTCTGCTATACTTTCAAAGATCAGCCTTGGCGCCCCAAACTTGAGATCAGCAGGCAGCACTGCCTCCGACCCATAAACCATGAAGAAAGGAGTGTTTCCATGCAAAGCTCGGCTAGGTTGGGTTCTTAGGCTCCAAACAACATAGGGTAATTCCCTTATCCACTTTCCTGCGAATTTTTCGTTCTTATCGAAAATCTTTTTCCTGAGTGCATCCAATATCATCCCGTTAGCTCGTTCAACCTGCCCGTTGGCTCTTGGATGGGCTACAGATGCATACTTGATCTGAATGCTTTTTTGCTCGCAGAAGTCAAAGAATTCTGAACTCGTGAAATTGGATCCTAAATCAGTTATGATGCTGTTTGGTATCCCGAATCTGAATATTATGTCTTGTATGAATTCCACGGCCTTAGCAGAAGTTAAGGAGGCGATGGGCTTGAATTCTATCCATTTAGTGAACTTGTCAATTGCTACCAACACATGAGTATATCCCCCTTGAGCTTTCTTGAAAGGTCCAATCATATCCAGCCCCCAGCATGCAAAAGGCCAGGTCACTGGTATGGTCTGCAGCTGTTGTGCTGGCAGGTGTTGTTGCTTTGACAAGTATTGGCAGGCTTCGCACCTCTGAACTAACTCGGCTGCATCATTCTTTGCTGTTGGCCAATAGAATCCTGACCTGAAGACCTTCCCAACTAGTGTTCTGGAGGCTGCATGTACCCCACATTGTCCAGCGTGGACCTCTTCTAAGAGTTGCTTTCCAGTGGATGGGAGAATGCACTTCATGAAGACGCCTGATGCACCCCTTCTGTATAATGTCTCCCCAATGAGTGTATAGTGAGCTGATTGTCTTGCAATGCGCTCTGCCGAGTTCTTATCGTCTGGTTCTTCTTCATTCCTTATGTACTTAATGATTGGCTTTCTCCAGTCATCGGGATCTGACTCGGGTTGATCTATGATGTTGCATTCTTCCATTTGACCCAATGAGATACTTGGCTGCAGAATTTCTTGCACAAAAACCCCGGGTGGGACCTGAGCTCGACTGGACCCTAGCTTGGACAGTACATCGGCCGCCGCGTTCCGATCTCTCTCCACATGATGAAATTCTAGACCCTCGAATTTATCCTCCAGTTTTCGGACGGCAGTGCAGTATCTTCCCATCGAATCGTTTGAGCAATCCCACTCCTTATTTATCTGGCTGATGACTACCAGAGAATCCCCATATACCATTAATCTTTTGACGCCCAATGATATGGCAATGTTCAATCCATGGATCAAGGCTTCATACTCGGCTGCATTGTTGGAGGCCGGGAATAGCAACTGGAGGGCGTACTTGAGGTGTTCGCCTCCTGGTGCAGTGAAAAGAATCCCCGCTCCTGCTCCCTGCAGCTTGAGTGAGCCATCAAAATACATTCGCCATACTTCTGCAGTCTCCGGGTTGTCTGGTACTTGTTGTTCAGTCCATTCTGATACGAAATCAACCAGTGCTTGGGTTTTGATGGCAGTGCGAGGCCGAAACTCGATGTCATGAGATCCCAGCTCGCAGGCCCACTTGGCTATTCGACCGATGGCTTCCTTGTTGTGAAGAATATCCCCTATTGGAAAACTTGTGACTACTATGACTTTGTGGTCGTCAAAGTAGTGACGCAGCTTGCGGGCAGTTAGAAGTACTGCATACAATAGTTTCTGAACTTGAGGATACTTTTTCTTTGAGGGGCCGAGGACTTCACTAATGAAGTAGACAGGATGTTGTATTGGATAGGCATGCCCTTCTTCTACTCGCTCGACTACCAACGCGGTGCTCACCACGTGAGTCGTGCAAGAGATGTACAATAGCAAATCTTCGGCTGGTTGAGTTGATGTAGCTCGCCGAGGTGGTTTCAGTACTGGCGGTGTTGTCAAGAATTTTTTCAGAGCATCTAGAGCTTCTTGTGCTTCTGAAGTCCACTGAAATTTATCCACCTTCTTGAGTAACTTGTAAAACGGCAATCCTTTTTCCCCCAGCCTGGATATAAATCTGCTTAAAGCTGCCATGCATCCAGTAAGTCGCTGAACCTTCTTCTGCGATCGAGGTGCTTCCATCTTCATGATAGCCTCAATTTTATCCGGATTAGCCTCAATTCCCCGGTGGCTGACAATAAATCCGAGCAACTTTCCGGCTGGTACCCCAAAAACACATTTCTCGGGATTAAGCTTCCATCTATACCGCCTCAGGCTGTTGAAAACCAGTTGCAAATCTTCGATGAAGTCTTTTGAGTCCTGTGTTTTGATCACCACGTCATCCACATAAGCCTCCACACGCTTGCCCCAGTGATCGGCTAAGCATGTTTGAATAGCTCTCTGGTAAGTCGCTCCAGCGTTTTTGAGGCCAAACGACATGGAGGTATAACAGAAAGCGCCAAATGGAGTAATGAATGCCGTTTTTTCTTCATCTTCCTTCGCCAGACTAATCTGATGATATCCAGAATAACAATCCAGGAAAGACAGCATAGAACATCCAGCGGTGGAATCCACCACCTGATCTATCCTCGGGAGCCCGAAAGGATCCTTCGGACAGTGTTTGTTGAGATCAGTATAATCAACACACATGCGCCAGTCCACTTTATTCTTTTTGAGTACAAGAACAGGATTGGCTAACCACTCAGGATGTAATACTTCTCTAATGAATCCAGCCGCGACCAAGCCAGCTAACTCGGCGCGAATGGCTTCCCTCTTATCAGGCGTGAAACGACGTAATTTCTGTCGAATCGGCCTCGCCTGGGGAAAAACCTTCAGTTTGTGCTCGGCCAGTTCTCTCGGGACTCCCGGCATATCCGCAGGTTGCCATGCGAATACATCTCGGTTATCTTGCAGAAACCGGACGAGCGTGCTTTCCTATTTGTCACCCAAACTGGAGCTGATAATGGCCGTCTTGCGCTCATCAGCGAACCCCAGGTTGATTCTCTTGGTCTCTTCAGTCGGCCGCATAGAGGTCGCGGTCTGAGCTTCATTTGCTGGTATTGCGAGGTCCTCCCCGGGCTTAGAGTTCGCCATTGCGGAGGGAGCTGTCGATGGCTTGGCGGTGAGGGCTGCTTGAATAGCCACTCGGAAACATTCTGCGGCGCCTTGGAGGTCAGCGCGCATAGTTATGATCCCTTGCGGTCCTGGCATCTTCAGTATCATGTAGGTGTAATGTGGAATGGCCATGAACTTGGCCAATCCAGGCCTCCCGATGATGGCGTTGTATCCGCAGTCGAAGTTTGCCACTTCAAACCTTAGGAACTCGGTTCTGTAGTTCTCCGAAGTTCCAAAGGTGACCGGCATGTAGATGTGGCCCAGCGGGTATTCCCCTTCCGTCGGCACGATGCCGAAGAAAGGAGTGTCAGACTCGTGGAGCTCTTTGAGATGAACTCCCAAGCTTTGGAGTGTCCGGGGGAAGGTGATGTTGATGCTGCTCCCCCCGTCCACTAACACCTTTTTCACCCGGCTCTCTCGGATCACCGGATCGACGAGAAGCGGGTACTTGCCCGGGTGGTCGAAGTTGAGCCATTGATCCGCCCGAGTGAAGGTGATCGGGTGCTCCGACCATCGGTATGGGGCGGGAGGGCCGATGGTCGCCACCAGTATCTGGCGATCATTGAGCTTTTGCTATCTTCTGCTCTCCTGCGATCCGTGTCCACCGAAGATGACGTTGACCTCCCTGTCAACGCGTGGAAAAGCTCCTCCTCCTCCTCCCTCCTCCTGCCGATGGGGTTGTCGCGGTTCATCTGGTCCTCCCCTCGGCGGAGGAGGAGGTAGAGGTTGGAAGGGTCGGCCGTGTCCGACGGAGTGCTTGAAGTCTCGGCAGTTACGAAGAGTGTGTCGCATGTCCTTGTGGTACGGGCACTGGGCGTCGAGGATGTCGTCTAGCGTGCGTTCGCCTCCACGAGGTCCTCCTCGAGCGCAAGAGGCAGGTGGTCCGGCAGCGTGCACTTCTTCGCGTGGCCTCTTCTCCCACCGCTTGTCAGGTTGCTGGTTCGCGTCGCGTCGTGGTGCTGCCGGTGCGGGCTTCGCTCCTCCGATGAGGTCCTGGGCTCGCTCGTCGGCGGTGATGTAGAGGTCGGCTTCCCGGAACAGCTCTTCGGAGGTGGTCGGCGCCCTCTGTAGTATGGCTCGGACGAAAACCGAATCATTAGATCCTCGGTAGAAGTCCTCGATCACGGCCGCCTCCGTGACATCGGGGATACGATTCCTCATGGTTTGAAACCTCTTGAGGTACGACCGGAGAGTTTCGTCCCCCCGGCGCTTGATAGATTTAAGGTCCCACGGCTGCGCCGGCTTGTCGGAGAGGGACTGGAAGTTGGCGGTGAAACGCCGACTGAAGTCTCCCCAGACGTCGATGCAGTGTCGGGGTAGATGTCGTAGCCATTGCAGCGCGTCTTGTCCAAGGACAATAGGCAAGTACGCGGTCATCACGTCTTCGGATGCTCCGGCAGCTCGAGCAGCGGTGGTGTAGACGGCTAGCCAACCCCACGGATCCTGCTTAGGTTCATATTTGTCAACGTTGGATACCTTGAAGTTGGGAGGCCATTGGATGGCCCTAAGGCGCGGAGTAAGGGCGGACACTCCGCACGTGTCCTCCTGTCGTCGGGGTCGATGTCTGTCCCGGGGAGGGGAGTTGTGGTTGTGATTCCTCGACCGTCCTCGGGAGGTCCCGCCAGTTGAAGCTGTTGCCGACTCAGTCCTGGTAGCTTGGCTCTGAGTCGGGGCGCCATGATCCCTGTCGTACTCCTCTCGACGACGAATTTCGTTCTCATGCCGTCGTTCCCGCGAAGCATTGATGGAGCTCCGCGCGTCTCGGCGACTGTTGATGGCGTGTCGTAGATCGTTCGGCGGGTGAGCAAGCGGTAGAAGATGGTTGGCCGCCTGGGTGAACAATCGTCGGTAGCCGTCGGCGTCTGGAGTCCGAGGAAGTCCTTCCGCTATCCGAGCCAGCACCCCTCCGACTTCGCTCGGCGTGTTCATGGCTCGGGCGAAGTCGGGGTTCAGATTGCGCCCGAAGAGTGGATTCTCTCGACGTTGCCTTGCATCCTGCTCAGCCTGTTCCTGAGCTCGTCGGCGATCACGTCGTCGGGAGTTCCTTCGCTCTCTGAAGACGCGTTCTTCCGGGGTTTCTCCTACCTCCGAGACCTCGTCTCGCGAGACAGGTTGTTCCGGATTCCGCTCTCCGGCTGCGTGATGTCGTCGAACATTCCTGCGCCGGTTCCTTCGTCGACGGGACTCTCGCTGAGGCGGTTCCTCCCCGGGTACAGTCGGCTCGTCGTCGGAGATGGCGGGCGATTCCGCCCTTCCGACGAAGAGGACGTCGGGGTAGAACGGTGCTGCCGTCGTGGTGATCTTCTTTCGGGGAGCCGGAGGTTGCACTTCTCCGGTATTTTCGGAGTTTGTTGAGGTAGACTCCTTTTCCGGCGGATCCGCGATACGGTGCAGAATTCCTTCTTCGTCCGCTATGAATGAGATTGTTCCGAAGCAGAACATAGATCCGGGGCGTAGGGCGATCTTGCTGTAGAAGAAGATGGCCATTGAGCTAGCTTGGATTGTCGACACACCCCCTACCTGGCGCGCCAGCTGTCGGTGTTTAGGGTCCGACCGCACACCCGGGGTTGCCCCTCAAGGTGTTTTAGGAGTAGGAAGGTGTCGACAACTGTAGCAGAATGGTTCGTGCCGATCGCACGAGGGACGGTGGACAAGATTTACAGGTTCGGGCCGCTTAGTGATGCGTAACACCCTACGTCCTGATGAGTATGCTTGGTGGATATGGTTACAAGAGAGCTCTCTGGATCGAGAATACAGAGAGGTGATGTGGGTGGCTGAGTAATGGGTCGATCGTTCTGAAGGGGTGCCCCCTAGGCCTTATATACTCGACCGTGGGGCAGTACACATGGATAAGATAACAACAAATGGCTAAAAGATAGTGAACCTCTCGAGATTATCCTTTACGTAACCCTCGCCGACTTATCCTCACGTGGCTTCGTTGCCTGGAGGCCCCGACGCGGGAAAGTCGGATCTCTGTTGCAGCCACTCGCTCGACGCTATGGGCCGTCCGGGTTTGTACCAATCCGGCCTCATGTCGCCCTGCGTTGCTGGTTGTTTTTCCCCAGGCCCACGAAAGAATAACCTTACGACTTATTGGGCCCTTGGGCCCTTCGTGAGGTCCTTTACTCTTTTAGTGGACCCGGGGGATATCTATCCCCCACACCCCCTGACCATAGCCTTTAGTCTTTTGGGACTCTTTCCTCATCCATTATTAAATTGCTACTATTTGACCATCTCTATTCCATTTTGTTATTGACATGCTCGTATCCTTGCATTTTTAATACCCTTATCCCTTAATCTAAAGCACTTACCCTTGTACCTCTACTGCCTATTTAAACATATTAGTTTATATGTCCATGATCTTACTGTCTTTTGAGACCCTTTCCTATTCTATTGTTAAGTCGCTATTTTTTTGGCAATTTGTACTTTCTTGGTCTTGGTATGCTCGTACCATTGGAATCTTGCATACTCTTATTTTTATATATGCTTACCTTTATATCCCAATATCTGTTTGAAATATTTCAGTTAACATGCCCTTGACCACCCTTGTTTCTTAATGATCCATGAGCAGTCATTTTATTTTGCATATCCTTGCTAATCTCGTTGTCTCCTTGTAACTCCATTTGGTAATTAATTTTCTTTACTTCAACCATTCTATTGCAACCTTACATATCTTACCCTTGATTGTTTTCTCCACTTCGCCACCTAGCGAGTCTTGCCTGAGCTCTATCCTTATGCTTTTCATTATTATCACCTTTACCTTTGACACCTCTACATCTTACATTGATGTTTATCTTATACCTTCCCTTTAAATTCTCCTCTTTTCCATCTCAATTTGGGAGTTATATTTTACCTATTTTTCCCTTGGTCGTATCCTCCTCTTTGTCGCTTGCGAGTTCTCAACTCCATCCTTTGTTGTGCTTCTGTTTAGTGTTGCCCTTACCTTTCCCGTCTCTCGACCATACCTTGGTGACTACATTATGTTTGTTATCTAAAACCTCCAATCTCCCACCTTAGTTCAAGCGTGGTCTCTTACTTATCTCACCCATGGTTATATCCTATACTTTACCACTTGCAAGACTTATCTTAATTCTATTCTTGGTTGTACCTAGATTCCTGGTTTTTTTATGCACATTTACCTCTTCCTTTATATTCTTGCCTATTATCACCTTCGACCCTTGACCTCTCTCTATATTTACCATGATGTTTACCTATTTTTTTTAGCCTCACTTATTCCATTTCAATCCAAGAGTGTTGTTTTCCCTATCCCGCTCTTGTTCGTTTCCTTTCCCTTTGTCGCTTTGCAAGTCTTGTCTTACCTTAACTTCATCCTTTGTTGGGCTTTTGTTTGATATCATCCTTACCTTTGTAATCTGTAGATCTTGCCTTGATACTTATCTTAGGTCTGCTTGTTGAAATCCCCTCTTTCCTATCTCAATTCGAGAGCTATGTTTTACTTATCTAACCCTTGACTATATCCTCTTCTTTACCGCGTGTAGGCCTAGACTTAACTCCATTCATTATCGTATTTGTACCACTTGCTCTTCTATGCCTTTATCTTTTCTCTTACAGCTTTGTCCGTTATCGCCTTTGGCCCTTGCGATATTTATGTCTTCTACCTAAATGCTTACCTTAAACTTATCCTTTAAACCCTCCCCTTTTTTCAACCCAGTTTGAGAGTTGCGAGTTACCTACCTCTCCCTTGATTTCTTTTCACTTCTTGTCGCCTTACAAATTTTGTTTCAATTGCATCCTTTGCTATGTGTTTTATTTGCTATCACCATCTCCTTGTCATCCATCGATCTTGCCTTCATGCTCATCTTTATTCTGGCTCTTTAAAAATCTCCTCTCTTCCACCTTAATTTGAGAGTGGCAGTTTACCTATCTGGCCCATGGGCGTACCACCTCCTTTTCCATTTGCAGGTCTTGTATTAACTCCATCCTTTGTGGTATTTATATTCTTGGTTCTTATGCATATTTACCTCATCTCCTACACCCTTGTCCGGTATCACCTTTAACCCTTGTAATATTCATACCCTTACCTTCATGCTTACTTTGAGCCTCCCCTTTAAAGCCTTCTCTTTTCCATCCTTGTTCGAGGATAATGTCTCACCTATTTCACCATTGACTGCTCCCCCTTCTTTGATGCCTTGCAAGTTTTGTCTGAAATACATCCTTGGTTGTGTTTGTCTGTTATCACCTTAACCCTTGTCATCCCTTGATCTTTACCATGATGCTTATCTTGCACCTGCATTTTAAAGCCTCCTCTCCCATTTCATTTCAAGAGTGATGTCTTACCTATCCCGCTCTTGTTCGTTCCCTTTTTCCTCTGTCGCGTTGCAAGTCTTGCCCTAACTCTATCTTTCGATGCGTTTTTGCCTTTCACCTCCCTTACCTTTGCAATCTCTAGATCTTTCCATGATGTTATCTTATGCCCACCTTTTGAAATATTATCTTTCCCATCTCGATTTGAGAATGGTGTTTTACCTATCCTGACCTTGGTTGCCTTCTTTCCCGGTCGGTTACAATCCTTGCTTTAGCTCCATCCTTTATTATGCTCATGCCCTACCCTCCATGTCTTATTATTCCCCTTGCCTTTTGTTGGCCTTAGAGTAGTTTCCCCTTTGTAAGGAGAGACCACCATCTAGTTAACATTCACGTGTAGCAACGAAATGTTTGTTGTAGTGTGCTCATGATGTTTGCCCTTCTGCTATGACTGATTTGCTTCTTTGGAATGAATGTTGATGTGTTGTGGCCCTTGGTCCGCAATGGAATCTGTTTACTAGGTGAGTGCCATAGAGTTAAGTAGTTGGGTTCTCCCCCTGCTCTCTCTAATCTGTCTATACTTACCTTTTCTCGCTATTCTTATCTCTTGCACCTGTCCATTTGGCAACCTCCAACTCCTCCAAATCAGTCAAGATCAGAGTCAGCAGCATCTTCACCAAGTGCATATCAACGCTCCTATTAAGGGGGTTAGCCGCTAACCCCAATGAAGACAATGTGATCAACATCAACCAACAAGATCAGAGTGGCGCAGCGAAAGCGTGTGTGGGTCCTAACCCACAGGTCTAGGAGATCCTCAAGAATTGCATCAATCGGTCTCCAGCATCTGATGGTCAAAGCAACCAATCCACAAGTCAAGCCGGTGGAGTAAAAGTTGAGTTAGAAGCTATGAAAGACTAATGAACCAATCTCATTTTCTTGCTAGCCTCTTCTTGAATCTCGAGGACGAGATTCTGTTAAGGGGGTTAGGTTTGTGACACCCTGAATTTGGGGGTATAAAATTTCTTTTCTAATATTCACCAAATTCAAGTGTTACCCTCTCTTTTCCTTGCTTTTCTTTTCTTTTTCCTAAATAGCGAAGAGTTATTTTGTTTTATATATGTTTAAGCCTAGTAAAATTAAACCCTAAAAAGGGGGGTCCTTGATTGTTGCATAGCATGTCGAGGCATGTTTTTCCTTTGTGATGGTGCATTTATTCAAACATAGGAAGCATGTTCGAATTTGAATTCAAAACTAAATACATGTTTTCAAAAAGAACAAAAGGAAGGAAAATAAATAAAAGAAACTCCCCCCTCAGCCCCTAACCGGCCTTCTCGCGGCCCAGCACTCTGCGGCCCAACGCCACACGCCCTCCCCCACGGCCCACCTCGTGTCTCGGCCCACGCCCCTCCCTCTCCATGCCTGCGCAGCCCAGCGCGGCCCACCAACCACCGGCGCCCCTCCCCAAACCCTAGAGCGCGGGCGCGCGCTAGGAGAGCGCCGCCGCCGCCTGTGGGTGGGTCCCACCCACTCGGCCGCCTCTCCTCTGCCCGTATTCCCCAACCGCCCCTAGCCAGCCTCTCTCTCTCCCCTTCTCCCACTCTCTCCTTCTCCATCGTGCCTTCTTCCCTCCCTGTGCGCTCGCCCGGCGGCCCTCCGCGGCAGCGTGCAGGAGCGGCTCCGGCGCGGCGTGGCCCCCCGCAGCCGGCGTGGCGCGGCTCGCGGCGCCCGCGGCACGGCCAGCCCACCCGGCGTGGCGCGCCCCACCTTCTCGGCCCCCTAGTCCGGCCATGGCGCGGCACGGCCCACTGCCCCAGCCAGCGCGGCTTGCGGCCACGGCGCGGTGCGCGCAGCCCCTCCCTCCCCGCGCGGCGGCACGTCTGCCCGGCCTGGGCGCGCGATCCCCCCTGCCCCCATCCCGGCGCGCGGCCCTGCCTCGCTCCGGCCGCCGCTTTGGCACGCGCGCCCTCGCCCCGGCCTCGGCATGCCCCAGCCATCGGCTCTCTCGCCCGGCGCGGCGCAGTGGCCCCGGCTTGTCCGCCCATGCTCGTGGCGCGCAACCCGGTGCGGCGCGGCCCCGCTGCCTGCTCGCGGCACGCGGCTCGGCCCCGGCGCGGCCCCGGCATGGCTCGCGGCGCCCTCGTTCGGCCAGCGCGGCTCGAGTAGCCCCGACGCAGCTGCTCGCGCCCTTGCGCGTCGCGCAGGACTGGTTCGTGGTGAGATGGATTGTGGCCATGTGAGATCCCATCGTATCAAATCGTGAACGAGTACGTATTCAATGTGTATGCATAGCAGATACATTTGATTATGTTCTAATTGTGATAACTTCGTAATCACGCAGAATGCACGTTAATAATAGTATGTTGCCGCACCACAGGTTTTGGCTAACTAGTGTATTGTTTGCTTGTCTAATGGTTAATAAAATCGTTGTGTCACTTCGTTAATGTTAAATAAGTGGTTTCCGATTTATTTGTCGGTCATTCAATTAACAACTCAATCGAATCAAATTTATAATGTTAATTATGTGTTTGTCACGCGCCTTTAGCGTCAGTCGCGCGTCTCACCGTGTGTTGCTCGCGCATGTTGCACGTGCTATTTCGTGTGTGGCCGCATGTTGTTTCACGTGGTTCGCGTGGCGTCTGCGCGTGATAATAAATTGGTTTCTCTTATAAGAACTCATGTTAGTGATGTTAAATCGTCAAGTCATATATGTTAGATAATTAACTTAAGGTTCGCTTGACTAATATTTATTAGATTAATATTCTAATTAGATTAAATGTGTAGTGTTCAACTTGGGCTTTTACAATAAATATTAGCATGGTAAATATCAACTCAACTACCTTTTATTTATTTAATATTTGTTTAGTATAAACATGCCACCCATTTAATTTTCTCGCCTGTCGCGCGTGGCGGCGTGATGTTGGCACGTCATTCGCGTTCAACGCGCTGGCTGTTTCGTGTATCGTCAGCACGCTAAGTCGCATGTGTCCATGCGTCGTCGCATATTATTATTCGCGTGCTGTTTGCGCGTTGTCGACTTTCCTTCGCGCGTTCGTGCCGCGCTTCTGGGTCGCGTGTCGCGCGCTGTCCGCGCGCGATATTAAAGCCGTTCAATTATTATCACTAAGGTCAATTAGTTAACTATTTGTTTAATCATCCACTATTAAAATAGTAAGTTAGTCAAAGCTAAGTAGTAGTTTTAATTTATATTTGATATGATAATGTCAATTCACGTAATTATAATTACGTCGAACTAATATTCTAATTAAGACTTGTTTAGTATAAACATGTTACCGATTTAGCTTTCTCGCCTATGTCGCGCGTGTTGTTCAGCACGCAGTGGCGTGCTGTTTCGCGCGTCGTTCGTGCTGGTCACGCGCGCTGTCTTGTGCGTCGTTCGTGTGCTATGTCGCGTGTGTTCCCGCATCGTTCGCGCGCTGTCGTGTTGTTTCGCACGTCCTAGATTCGCCTCACTTAGAATCTCTAACTTTAATTAAATTACTAGTTTAACTAACAACTGCTAGTGTAACAGATTAATCGAAACTAAATGGTAAATATTATTTATATTTTATAATGTCGAATTAAATGTTATAGTTAATATTTATTTAGCGTAAACGTGATATCTTCCTGACCGTAGTCTCGAGTTCGACAATTCTTCTCCTCGCGTGACCATAGTAGCGAGCTCTATTTTGTTGTGTATATTTTATTATGTTTTATTTGAATGGTGTAATGTTCTTACGCATATACATATATTTGTTTGTTTGTTTGTGCCTGTTGGTACTCGCTGTGCGTCGCGAATAGTTTGCGATCCGTTTCCGAGCTTCGAGGGATCGAAGATCAAGAGTTGGCGACCAAGTGATCAGGCTCCTCGAGTTCCACAAAGTTGAAGACCCTGAGCATCTGTTTGGTGAAGGCAAGTGTTCTCTGACCCATTATGTCCCATTTACTTTATAATTCACTGTCCCGCATATTATGAACAACCTAAGGATTGACTAGCTTTTATTTACCTTGTCCTTGATTACCTTTTGGGTTACTATGGTTAGCTTCATGCTAGCGCTTTACTTTAATCAATGAACATGATGAGATACAATGATGATACTATGGTTTTATTCTGGATATGATGATATACTTGTGGCATTTAAGGGGACTCGAGCTGTTTCTCGAGTGCCTCTCCGTAAGGACCTGTTCGTTGGATGACCGCCCGGGAAAACAGTGCAACCATGAGGGTGGAATGGGACGCCCTTAGCTGAATAATTAGAGGAACCGGGGTGTAGTTCGCTTCGCCGTCGTGCCGTCAATGGGGCTCGGTGTATGCGGCTCGCTCTGCCAAGGTTGATTTGTCCCTTGGGGAGGAGTGCGGTACATTTAGGAAACCTAACGGGCGGCTCACAAAGGCGCCTATCTTGGTGCCCCCAGCTGCCGGAGAAGCCCTCCTGGTCTACGTCGCCGCGACCACTCAGGTGGTTAGCGCCGCGATTGTGGTCGAAAGGCAAGAAAAGGGGCACGCATTGCCCGTTCAGAGGCCAGTCTACTTCGTCAGCGAGGTACTGTCCGAAACCAAGATCCGCTACCCACAAGTTCAGAAGCTGCTTTACGCGGTGATCCTAATGCGGCGAAAGCTGCGACACTACTTCGAGTCTCATCCGGTAACTGTGGTGTCATCCTTCCCCCTGGGGGAGATCATCCAGTGCCGGGAGGCCTCGGGTAGGATTGCAAAGTGGGCGGTGGAAATCATGGGCGAGACGATCTCGTTCGCTCCTCGGAAGACCATCAAGTCCTAGGTCTTAGCGGACTTCGTAGCTGAATGGGTCGACACCCAGCTACCGACGGCTCCGATCCAACCGGAGCTCTGGACCATGTTCTTCGATGGGTCGCTGATGAAGACAGGAGCCGGCGCAGGCCTACTCTTCATCTCGCCCCTCGGGAAGCACCTACGCTACGTGCTACGCCTCCATTTCTCGGCATCCAACAATGTGGCTGAGTACGAAGCTCTGGTCAACGGGTTGCGGATCGCCATCGAGCTAGGGGTCCGACGCCTCGACGCTCGCGGTGACTCGCAGCTCGTCATCGACCAAGTCATGAAGAACTCCCACTGCCGCGACCCGAAGATGGAGGCCTACTGCGATGAAGTTCGGCGCCTGGAAGACAAGTTCTACGGGCTCGAGCTCAACCACATCGCTCGGCGCTACAACGAGACTGCGGATGAGCTGGCTAAAATAGCCTCGGGGCGAACGACGGTTCCCCCGGACGTCTTCTCCCGGGATCTGCATCAACCCTCCGTCAAGATCGACGACACGCCCGAGCCCGAGGCACCCTCGACCCAGCCCGAGGCACCCTCGGATCATCCCGAGGCACCCTCGGCTCGGCCCGAGGTATCCTCGATTCAACCCGATGTACCCTCGGCCCCCGAGGGCGAGGCGCTGCACGTCGAAGGGGAGCAAAGCGGGGTCACGCCTGATCAAAACTGGCAGACCACGTACCTGCAATATCTCCACCGAGGAGAGCTACCCCTCGACCGAGCCGAGGCTCGGCGGGTGGCGCGGCGCGCCAAGTCGTTCGTGTTGCTGGGTGATGAGAAGGAGCTCTACCACCGCAGCCCCTCCAGCATCCTCCAGCGATGCATCTCCATCGCCGAAGGTCAGGAACTCCTGCGAGAGATACACTCGGGGGCTTGCGGCCATCACGCAGCGCCTCGAGCCCTTGTCGGGAATGCTTTCCGGCAAGGCTTCTACTGGCCGACGGCGGTGGCCGACGCCACTAGAATTGTCCGCACCTGCGAAGGGTGTCAGTTCTACGCAAGGCAGACCAACCTGCCCGCTCAGGCTCTGCAAACGATACCCATCACCTGGCCTTTTGCTGTGTGGGGTCTGGACCTCGTCGCCCCCTTGTAGAAGGCACCCGGGGGCTACACACACCTGTTGGTCGCCGTCGACAAATTCTCCAAGTGGATCGAGGTCCGACCCCTAAACAGCATCAGGTCCGAGCAGGCGGTGGCGTTCTTCACCAACATCATCCATCGCTTCGGGGTCCCGAACTCCATCATCACCGACAACGGCACCCAGTTCACCGGCAGAAAGTTCCTGGACTTCTGCGAGGACCACCACATCCGGGTGGACTGGGCCGCCGTGGCTCACCCCATGTCAAATGGGCAAGTAGAGCGTGCCAACGACATGATTCTACAAGGGCTCAAGCCTCGGATCTACAACGACCTCAACAAGTTCGGCAAGCGATGGATGAAGGAACTCCCCTCGGTGGTCTGGAGTCTGAGGACAACGCCAAGCCGAGCCACGGGCTTCACGCCGTTCTTCCTAGTCTACGGGGCCGAGGCCGTCTTGCCCACAGACCTGGAATACGGCTCCCCGAGGGCGAGGGCCTACACCGACCAAAGCAACCAAGCTAGCCGAGAAGACTCGCTGGACCAGCTGGAGGAGGCTCGGGACAAGGCCTTACTACACTCAGCGCGGTACCAGCAGTCCCTGCGACGCTACCACGCCCGAGGGGTCCGGTCCCGAGACCTCCAGGTGGGCGACCTGGTGCTTCGGCTGCGACAAGACGCCCGAGGGCGGCACAAGCTCACGCCCCCCTGGGAGGGGCCGTTCGTCATCGCCAAAGTTCTCAAGCCCGGAACGTACAAGCTGGCCAACAGTCAAGGCGAGGTCTACGGCAACGCTTAGAACATCCAACAGCTACGTCGCTTCTACCCTTAAGATGTTTTCAAGTTGTTCATATACCTCGCGCCCAGCAAAAGTTTAGTCGTCAAGGAAGGGTCGGCCTTGCCTCGGCAAAGCCCGACCCTCCCTCGGGGGCTAAAAGGGGGGGAACCCCCTCTGCGTCGAAGTTTTCCTCGAAAAAAGATCTTTTCTGCCAGAAGGTCTTTTGGGCTGGTTGACTACTTCGAAAGTGGATCCTGAAAACAACGGAGTACACGTAAGCAGCCAAGGCTGACCGAGCTGAGGGACTCCTACGCCTCCGAGATACGGATACCTCACTCGTCACCTTTACACGGGGCGACTCACGCTTGGTGAAGCGGTTCAGACAACCAACAGGCGAGTCTTAGTGCTCGAAAATGAGGAAAAAACACGGCTCCGTGCCGAAAATACACACATGTTCAGGCCCCGACAGCCACAATGAACAAAAACACTGGCATTCAAAGTGCCATTACAAACGGAACTCCGGTTCCACCTCCGCAGGTACAAACAACCCCACTCAATGGGGGGGCCTACGGAGCAACAGAAGACCGACGGACGGCTCGCCGTCGCCCGCTCCAGCAGCAGTGACAACGACCCCCTCTACGGGTGGCCAAACTGCAGCGGCGATGGCCTCAGGGCGAACGCTGCTGCAACCTTGCCCTCGCCCACGCCGACGCTCGAGGGGCGAGGACAAGTACAAAGAGCCGGAGGCTCGGAGCGCGGATGGTGGCGGTGATCCCGTCGGCGACGGGGACTTCTCGAGCCGCCTCCGCCTCGGCACCGACGACAAGGGCCGTCGGCCCATCGGCAGATCCCCACTCGGATCCTCCCGGACGAGCAGGGCACCGACCTCCCCGCGGGGGCACCGTACCGGTGCAAAGGCAGGACCGCCCCAGAACACGAACGCCGCCCTAGCAGCGCGCGACATCTTGGGCGGTCCTCCCGTGCACACGGCGCGGCAGCCGCCTTCCGGCGGGAGGGGGCACTGGGGGCCAAGCCGACGAGCCCGACGCGCTGGGGCAGATGACGCCTGCCGTCGACCGGCCCCGCGTTGTCGAAGTCTGACCCGCCCGCAGGGCCGGCGAGCGCCCTCTCCCTCGAACGCCGCAGGAGAGGGTGACCCACGAGTCCGCGCGGGAGGTAGAGCTCCGGCTCAGCCCGGCCTCCACCCCAGCGAGGATGATGAACATCCTTGAAGCTGAGGGTGGGACCAAGATCGCAGCCCGGCTTGCTTCTCCCCACCCAGGGGCTGGTGGTCACCGTCTTGGGTGACCGCCAGCGGGGGAGTACAGCCGGGCCGGATGATGAAAATCCTTGAGGCCGAACAATGGCTGAAAGGTACCAACTCCCACAGAGTTGTGTTCCTCCAACGACGAGCCGGAAAGACGACAGATATCCCCCATCCGGGGGCTTGGAAGGCGGAAAGACGCGATGCATAAGGAAGTGTGAAGACATGGTCGCCTTCCAAGGGGGGTCACCCTCCTTTTAAAGGCGGTTCTCCCTACTTGCGTCCCCAGCCGTCACGGGCTGAGTCTTCTCCAACACACTCCAAGGTCCTCCCCTACGGCGCGGGGGCTGGGTCCCACGCGTCATGCAAGCCAGCTCAGAGCAGAAGAGGCCAAACCGCCGTGCGCGGTGCGTACAACCGCCCGGCGGTTACAAGCGACTCTCCACTTTTGCCCAGACCAACGGGCGAAAGGGCGGGCAGCCGTGCAGGCGGCATGCAACCGCGCCAAGTGGGCGCACTTCTCCGACTCCCAACACGCCCGGCATGGAGGCCCAGGCCCACGCGTCATGCAACCGGTGCGCCGGTTGCTACGTGTGAGTAACTGCACCGCCACCTGCGCCACCACCGCGCCTCCTCGACTGCGGAACCAATACCGTGACTCGAGGCCACCCAGCGTACGACCCAGCGGCTCCAGCCTGGCGCGACGGTCAATACGGCCGAAGACGGGCCGGCAGTAATGGCGGTGGCAGGCGGGCAGGTGCAGCGGTCACGTCGTCAGCCAAGCTTACGTCCCATCCGGGGGCAGCGAGAGAACCCTCTCTCACGGCATGAAGACAACGCGCCCGTGACCCGTTCCTCGAACGGCTCACGCACGCGCAACGGCCGCCCCGCAAACCACTCGCCCCATCGCATTAACTCCGCGGCGGGACAGGCGGCGCCTCTGGCAGGAGAAGCGGGCGACGCTTTGCCTTCGCCATGATGACCGCGTCAAAAAAGGTACGCCGCGTCGATCGATTTCGTATCCTTTTCCTTTTTTCCTCTTTCTCTCTCTTGCAACAGGGACCGGGAAAGGGGGATACCCCGAAAAGGATCCTTCCCCGAGAAGGAACCAGGCTCCGAGCCCCCCTACTGATCAGAGGTTCGAAGGCTGGCCCCCCGGAAGGGTTCGACAGCCGTCTCAAATCGCGTGGGCCCTACACCCACTACTGGTCAGAGGTTCGAAGGCTGGCCCCTCGAAAGGGTTCCACGGCCGCCTCAGGCTACTCGGGCTCCGCGCCCATTACTGATCAGGGGTTCGAAGGCTGGCCCCCGAAGGGTTCACAGCCGCCTCAGACGCCGAGCGAGGGATGACCATGGGTACGTTCCATACATAACCGAGGCTCGGGCTGCACTCCCGAGGTACCCTAGGACATTTCCGAGACCAGCAGGAACGATCTTGTAACGGAATCCCATCAGAGGGAGGCATCGAGCCCTTGGACCCCGTCGCCAGGGGACCGGGTCCGGCAGATCACCCGCAGGTACTTTTGGGCGTGCCTCTGGGCCCCTAGCCGACCCCTAACGAACGGGGCACGGACGTCCACTCGGATTACCCGCTTGCAGCTCATCGGAGACACCATGTTCGGCGCCCACCGAGGGCAACATGGTGCTTTCCCCCCTCCTCCTTGCGGAAAGGCGACGCAGGGGCGTATGTAAAAAAGCCGAGTCTACCCCTGACCGCCCTCTCGCTCTGTGCAGAGGCTCGGGGGCTGCTCTCGCAAACCCGGCTCCGGCCGAACCGTTGATAGCGTCAACATACCAGCCCGAGAACTTGGGACCCGACCGTACACCTGGGCTACGGCCAGCTCGCATGAGGGAACGACCAGACCAGCCGAAGCACTACGTGAGGCAGTAAGACCTCGAAGGAGTGAAACCACTCCTCCGAGGCCTCGGGGGCTACACCCGGCGGGTGCGCTCGCGCGCACCCACCGGAACAAAAGCGCAACCGAGAAAGGCTGGTCCCCTTGCAAAAAAGTGCGACGAAAGCCTCCAAGCGAGTGCAAACACTCCCTTTGAGGCTCGGGGGCTACTGTCGGGGACCATAATTAGGGGTACCATCAAGGCTCCTAATTCTCAGCTGGTAACCCCCATCAGCACAAAGCTGCAAAGGCCTGATGGGTGCGATTAAGTCAGGGATCAGTCCATTCAAGGGACTCGATCACGCCTCACCCGAGCCTAGCCTCGGACAAGGGCAGCCGACCCCGGAGGATTTCCGTCTCGCCCGAGGCCCCCCTTCAGCGGCGAACATGTTTCCGGCTCGCCCGAGGCCCTGCCTTCGCCAAGAAGCAACCCTGACCGAATCGCCGCACCGACCGACCAAATCGCAGGAGCATTTAATGCAAAGGTGGTCTGACACCTTTATCCTGACGCATGCCCCCCAGCCGGCAGAGCCGAAGTGACCGCCGTCACTTCGCCGCTCCACTGACCGGCCAGACAGAAGGACAGCGCCGCCTGCGCCACTCCGACTGCAGTGCCACTTGACAGAGTGAGACTGACAGGCAGTCAGGCCCAGCCAAAGGCACCATAGGAAGCTCCGCTCCACCCAACCCAGGGCTCGGACTCGGGCTAAGTCCCGGAAGACGGCGAACTCCGCCTGACCCAGGGCTCGGACTCGGGCTAAGTCCCGGAAGACGGCGAACTCCGCCCGACCCAGGGCTCGGACTCGGGCTAAGTCTCGGAAGACGGAGAACTCCGCCCGACCCAGGGCTCGGACTCGGGCTAAGTCCCGGAAGACGGCGAACTCCGCCCGATCCAGGGCTCGGACTCGGGCTAAGTCCCGGAAGACGGCGAACTCCGCCCGACCCAGGGCTCGGACTCGGGCTAAGTCCCGGAAGACGGCGAACTCCACTCCGCCCGACCCAGGGCTCGGACTCAGGCTAAGTCCCAGAAGACGACGATCTCCGCCTCGCCCGACCCAGGGCTCGGACTTGGGCTCGGCCCCAGAAGACGACGAACTCCGCTTCGCCCGACCCCAGGGCTCGGACTCCGCCCCGGCACCAGCCGGCGATCTCCGCCTCGCCCGAACCTGGGGCTCGGACCCGACCTCGGCCACGGAAGACAGACTCGACCTCGGCTTTGGAGGAGCTTCCACATCGCCCAACCTAGGGCGCAGACCAGCCACGTCAACAGGAGGCGCCATCATCACCCTACCCCGAGCTGACTCGGGCCGCAGGGAACAAGACCGGCGTCCCATCTGGCTTGCCCCGCCAGATAGGCAATGATGGCGCCCTGCATACTCTGTGACGACGGCGGCTCTCAGCCCCCTTACGGAAGCAAGAGGACGTCAGCAAGGACTCAACCGCTCCGACAGCTGTCCCTCCTCCAGGCTCCATCGCTCCTCCGACGGCCACGACATCACACCAGCTGGGTGCCAAAATCTCTCCGGCTGCCACAACGGCATGTACTTAGGGCACTAGCTCTCCTCCGCTAGACACGTAGCACTCTGCTACACCCCATTGTACACCTGGATCCTCTCCTTGCGCCTATAAAAGGGAGGACCAGGGCCCTCTTAGAGAAGGTTGGCCGCGCGGGGACGAGGATGAGACACGCGCTCGCTTGAAGACGCTCGCTCCCTCACCCGCGTGGACGCTTGTAACCCCCTACTGCAAGCGCACCCGACCTGGGCGCGGGACGAACACGAAGGCCGCGGGATTCCCACCTCTCTCACGCTGGTCTCCGGCCGCCTCGCTCTCCCCCCTTCGCGCTCGACCTCGTTGACCCCAATCCACGCTCCTCTATCCTCGCTGCTGCAACAGGAGACGGAAGTCCAGACCGGAGAAAACCCCAGTTTCTCTGCCGACGCGACTGCTTCCACGCTCTCCACCGACCCGACTGCTTCAACGTTCTCCGCCATCTTCCACATTCGCCGCCGTCAACGGGTACCGCTCCAACGGGCAACCCTTCCCCAACCATCTACGGTGTGTTCTTCCCAACCCTAGCTTGTCGCATTACCTGTGATCGTCGTCGACCGTCAACAAATTGAGCAAACCCTAAAAGGGTAAATCGATCTCCTAAAGTACAAATGTGTTGTTTTTTTGTACATTCTGCATTCTAAGGATTACGGCGGGGTGACAAATATTTATGCAGTTGCATTAATACATTTATGCACATATACACAGTTGGTTACGCACATTAGAATACATGTTTATGCATATCAGTTACAGTTTTTTTACATAGATGATGTTCAAGTGGTAATGGAGTGGTCAGCTAGTTGTTTTTGTAGAGTATATGATACATTGAAAAGTCCATATACTTTTAGTGACTGCATACATTTATTTTTTCCATTAGTTTATAGTTACTATATTACTGTTCACAGCATGTATTGTTTTATTGAATCATATCCAGTTTTTATGATTATAAAACAGGACATTATTTATTCCACTAGTTCACAGTTAATACAGTAATGTTTATAGCAAGTTCTGTTTTGTTCAAACATATTCAGTTTGTTATGACTATAAAACAGGACAGAACATGTATGCAAGTGATTGTTGTAAAGGAGCAGTCAATTAGTTGTTATTGGTAATGTATATTATTTATTCAGAATTTCTTATCTGGTTAGTGATATGCAATCATTTATGTATTCATTAGTCTATAGTTAATATATTACTGTTTACAGCAAGCTTTGTTTTTTTGAAACATATTCAGATTTTTATGATTGTAGAACAGGACAGAACATGTATGCAACTGTTTTTAGTAAATGAGCAGTCAATTAGTTGTTTTTCATAGAGTATATGATTTTATATAAAATTTCATATATGTTTAGTGCATACATTTATGTATTCCAGATGTTTATAGCTAATACATTATTGGTTACAGCAAGGTCTGTTTTTATTGAAACATATTCAGATTTTTATTATAATTGAACAGGACAGTATATGTATGCAAATGTAACTAGAAAATAGTATATTCAGATGTTTATTGAAACATATTATTAGTACCATGCAAAATTTCTACAAATTGCTTTTATGCTTGGTATTTAAAACAATTAGGTTCATTGATTCAATCATACCACACAATAAATACATATGCATATCCAATAGATTAATTTTTATAGTATTACCGCTCCAACGGGCAGCCCTTCCCCAACCATCTACGGTGTGTTCTTCCCAACCCTAGCTTGCCGCATTACCTGTGATCGTCGTCGACCGTCAACAAAGTGAGCAAACCCTAAAAGGGTAAATCGATCTCCTGAAGTACAAATGTGTTGTTTTTTTGTTCATACTGCATTTTAAGGATTACGGCTGGGGTGATAAATATTTATGCAGTTGCATTAATACATTTACGCACATTTACCCAGTTGGTTACACACATTAGAATACATGTTTATGCATATCACTTAAAGTTTTTTTACATAGATGATGTTCAAGTGGTAATGGAGTGGTCAGCTAGTTGTTTTTGTAGAGTATATGATACATTGAAAAGTCCATATACTTTTAGTGACTGCATACATTTATTTTTTCCATTAGTTTATAGTTACTACATTACTGTTCACAGCATGTATTGTTTTATTAAATCATATCCAGTTTTTTATGATTATAAAACAGGACATTATTTATTCCACTAGTTCACAGTTAATACATTAATGTTTATAGCAAGTTCGTTTTTGTTCAAACATATTCAGTTTGTTATGACTATAAAACAGGACAGAACATGTATGCAAGTGATTGTTGTAAAGGAGCAGTCAATTAGTTGTTATTGGTAAAGTATATTATTTATTCAGAATTTCTTATCTGGTTATTGATATGCAATCCTTTATGTATTCATTAGTCTATAGTTAATAAATTACTATTTACAGCAAGGTCTGTTTTTTGAAACATATTCAGATTTTTATTATGATTGAACATGACAGTATATGTATGCAAATGTAACTAGAAACAATATATTCAGATGTTTATTGAAACATATTATTAGTACCATGCAAAATTTCTACAAATTGCTTTTATGCTTGGTATTTAAAACAATTAGGTTCATTGATTCAATCATACCACACAATAAATACATATGCATATCCAACACATTAATTTTTATAGTATTGTGTACTATGCATGCAGCTTTTACTTAAAAAAATGAAGCACGTGGACCGTCCTCCGAATAACCCCAAACGTATAACAATTCAATCAAGCCAGGAGTGTTTCAATGTTGACATTCCGTGCGCAGAACAGTCTAATCCATGTCCAGAAGTTGGAAATCCTCCAAATGTTAATAGTCAAACTTTGATCAATGAAACAGTATAGCTTGATTCTGATGAAGATGACTTAATGCCAGCTCTTAAGAAGCGTAATGTTTCTGAAAGCCATACAAGAGTTTTAAGAAAAGTTGTGACAAAGAGGATTAAACATGAGGATCTACCCCGACAGGTTAGTGTTATGCATACTCAACAAACAATTCCCTATTCGTAAGCTTCTGAATATTATTTTTTTATAATAACAAAATTATTTCTAGTTCTATATTGTATAACAGAGGCTCAATGTGTGGTGTAACCCTCAAGATGTCATTGCAAGCATTAACATATTGAATGAAGGACAACATGAGGCCATAAGACGTAAAGGTTTCTCTAACATTCTTGATATGACAGTAGATGCGCTGTGTAATAGATCACACCTTCAATGGTTGATGGACAAGCTGGACCACAAGGACATGACAATTCGTCCTGGTCCAGGAAAGGAACTAAAGATCACAAAGGACATTGTTCATCTTATCCTTGGTGTACCAAATCATGGCGGTGGAAAACCATTGGGGATTGACGAAGCAGTTGCAGCAAGCAACTTGAGGGCAGAGCTTGGTTTGGCTAAAGACGAGTTCAATGTGACATTTCTACAGGATCGTTTAAGGAAAGGCGAGGATGATGACCTTACAATCAGATGTTTCTTCCTCATTTTATTCAACTATCTGTTGTTTCCAACTGCTAGATGGGGCATAACAAATCATGAAGTGCTTCTGACAGAAGAAATGCACCGTTTCCATGAGACCGACTGGTGCCAGTTGATTTTTAATGATCTCTGTGAAGCTGCGAAGAAGTGGCACAACCGAAGCACCACAAATGTCTCCACGACTATATACGGATGCTCCATTGTTGTCCTTGTAAGTATAGAGTTTCTCCTTATGTACATTTATTGCAATTTTGGTTGCTCATTGTGGGTAATTATGTAACATGTTTTATGATGTTTGTTATGGTTACTTACACAGCTCTTGCACACTGTAATTTTTTTATGTAGTTGTATTACCTGGATCACCTGCATGCAGTCGCTGCCCCTCAAAATAAGCTTGGCACAACTCGCATTAAATTCTTTGATAAGAATATCATAAAAGCTTTGACTAAAGCCGACAAGAGGAAGGTACGCCATGGGGCCGAACCTTTCGGACATTGTGAAGTAAGTTATTCATATTTAACCAAGTGTATTTTATGACAAATTTTATGTCAATTATATGTCCTTTGTTTCTAGTACCATTGTTTGCATAACAAACTCATGGTCCATTTCAACTTTCACTTTAATTTTATATTTTAGTTTCGAATCTCGACCGAGACATGCTATTCAGTTGGACCTAAGTTCGATCGCCAATCCGAGGCAAGTTTATGATGTATTATATACATATATTTTTAAGATTTATGGAACAAATGGAATAGGAATGTGGTCATGGATTCTTATTATTTTTGCTGAACAACCAGCCGAAGTGCAGGACCAACATATTTGATGCACTGCGCCCTGCCCCTACTCCTTGGCCCACTTTTAACACCCAACTTACATCGATCAAGGAGTTGTTTTTTTGTTCATACTGCATTTTAAGGATTACGGCTGGGGTGATAAATATTTATGCAGTTGCATTAATACATTTACGCACATTTACCCAGTTGGTTACACACATTAGAATACATGTTTATGCATATCACTTAAAGTTTTTTTACATAGATGATGTTCAAGTGGTAATGGAGTGGTCAGCTAGTTGTTTTTGTAGAGTATATGATACATTGAAAAGTCCATATACTTTTAGTGACTGCATACATTTATTTTTTCCATTAGTTTATAGTTACTACATTACTGTTCACAGCATGTATTGTTTTATTAAATCATATCCAGTTTTTTATGATTATAAAACAGGACATTATTTATTCCACTAGTTCACAGTTAATACATTAATGTTTATAGCAAGTTCGTTTTTGTTCAAACATATTCAGTTTGTTATGACTATAAAACAGGACAGAACATGTATGCAAGTGATTGTTGTAAAGGAGCAGTCAATTAGTTGTTATTGGTAAAGTATATTATTTATTCAGAATTTCTTATCTGGTTATTGATATGCAATCCTTTATGTATTCATTAGTCTATAGTTAATAAATTACTATTTACAGCAAGGTCTGTTTTTTGAAACATATTCAGATTTTTATTATGATTGAACATGACAGTATATGTATGCAAATGTAACTAGAAACAATATATTCAGATGTTTATTGAAACATATTATTAGTACCATGCAAAATTTCTACAAATTGCTTTTATGCTTGGTATTTAAAACAATTAGGTTCATTGATTCAATCATACCACACAATAAATACATATGCATATCCAACACATTAATTTTTATAGTATTGTGTACTATGCATGCAGCTTTTACTTAAAAAAATGAAGCACGTGGACCGTCCTCCGAATAACCCCAAACGTATAACAATTCAATCAAGCCAGGAGTGTTTCAATGTTGACATTCCGTGCGCAGAACAGTCTAATCCATGTCCAGAAGTTGGAAATCCTCCAAATGTTAATAGTCAAACTTTGATCAATGAAACAGTATAGCTTGATTCTGATGAAGATGACTTAATGCCAGCTCTTAAGAAGCGTAATGTTTCTGAAAGCCATACAAGAGTTTTAAGAAAAGTTGTGACAAAGAGGATTAAACATGAGGATCTACCCCGACAGGTTAGTGTTATGCATACTCAACAAACAATTCCCTATTCGTAAGCTTCTGAATATTATTTTTTTTATAATAACAAAATTATTTCTAGTTCTATATTGTATAACAGAGGCTCAATGTGTGGTGTAACCCTCAAGATGTCATTGCAAGCATTAACATATTGAATGAAGGACAACATGAGGCCATAAGACGTAAAGGTTTCTCTAACATTCTTGATATGACAGTAGATGCGCTGTGTAATAGATCACACCTTCAATGGTTGATGGACAAGCTGGACCACAAGGACATGACAATTCGTCCTGGTCCAGGAAAGGAACTAAAGATCACAAAGGACATTGTTCATCTTATCCTTGGTGTACCAAATCATGGCGGTGGAAAACCATTGGGGATTGACGAAGCAGTTGCAGCAAGCAACTTGAGGGCAGAGCTTGGTTTGGCTAAAGACGAGTTCAATGTGACATTTCTACAGGATCGTTTAAGGAAAGGCGAGGATGATGACCTTACAATCAGATGTTTCTTCCTCATTTTATTCAACTATCTGTTGTTTCCAACTGCTAGATGGGGCATAACAAATCATGAAGTGCTTCTGACAGAAGAAATGCACCGTTTCCATGAGACCGACTGGTGCCAGTTGATTTTTAATGATCTCTGTGAAGCTGCGAAGAAGTGGCACAACCGAAGCACCACAAATGTCTCCACGACTATATACGGATGCTCCATTGTTGTCCTTGTAAGTATAGAGTTTCTCCTTATGTACATTTATTGCAATTTTGGTTGCTCATTGTGGGTAATTATGTAACATGTTTTATGATGTTTGTTATGGTTACTTACACAGCTATTGCACACTGTAATTTTTTTATGTAGTTGTATTACCTGGATCACCTGCATGCAGTCGCTGCCCCTCAAAATAAGCTTGGCACAACTCGCATTAAATTCTTTGATAAGAATATCATAAAAGCTTTGACTAAAGCCGACAAGAGGAAGGTACGCCATGGGGCCGAACCTTTCGGACATTGTGAAGTAAGTTATTCATATTTAACCAAGTGTATTTTATGACAAATTTTATGTCAATTATATGTCCTTTGTTTCTAGTACCATTGTTTGCATAACAAACTCATGGTCCATTTCAACTTTCACTTTAATTTTATATTTTAGTTTCGAATCTCGACCGAGACATGCTATTCAGTTGGACCTAAGTTCGATCGCCAATCCGAGGCAAGTTTATGATGTATTATATACATATATTTTTAAGATTTATGGAACAAATGGAATAGGAATGTGGTCATGGATTCTTATTATTTTTGCTGAACAACCAGCCGAAGTGCAGGACCAACATATTTGATGCACTGCGCCCTGCCCCTACTCCTTGGCCCACTTTTAACACCCAACTTACATCGATCAAGGAGTTGTTTTTTTGTTCATACTGCATTTTAAGGATTACGGCTGGGGTGATAAATATTTATGCAGTTGCATTAATACATTTACGCACATTTACCCAGTTGGTTACACACATTAGAATACATGTTTATGCATATCACTTAAAGTTTTTTTACATAGATGATGTTCAAGTGGTAATGGAGTGGTCAGCTAGTTGTTTTTGTAGAGTATATGATACATTGAAAAGTCCATATACTTTTAGTGACTGCATACATTTATTTTTTCCATTAGTTTATAGTTACTACATTACTGTTCACAGCATGTATTGTTTTATTAAATCATATCCAGTTTTTTATGATTATAAAACAGGACATTATTTATTCCACTAGTTCACAGTTAATACATTAATGTTTATAGCAAGTTCGTTTTTGTTCAAACATATTCAGTTTGTTATGACTATAAAACAGGACAGAACATGTATGCAAGTGATTGTTGTAAAGGAGCAGTCAATTAGTTGTTATTGGTAAAGTATATTATTTATTCAGAATTTCTTATCTGGTTATTGATATGCAATCCTTTATGTATTCATTAGTCTATAGTTAATAAATTACTATTTACAGCAAGGTCTGTTTTTTGAAACATATTCAGATTTTTATTATGATTGAACATGACAGTATATGTATGCAAATGTAACTAGAAACAATATATTCAGATGTTTATTGAAACATATTATTAGTACCATGCAAAATTTCTACAAATTGCTTTTATGCTTGGTATTTAAAACAATTAGGTTCATTGATTCAATCATACCACACAATAAATACATATGCATATCCAACACATTAATTTTTATAGTATTGTGTACTATGCATGCAGCTTTTACTTAAAAAAATGAAGCACGTGGACCGTCCTCCGAATAACCCCAAACGTATAACAATTCAATCAAGCCAGGAGTGTTTCAATGTTGACATTCCGTGCGCAGAACAGTCTAATCCATGTCCAGAAGTTGGAAATCCTCCAAATGTTAATAGTCAAACTTTGATCAATGAAACAGTATAGCTTGATTCTGATGAAGATGACTTAATGCCAGCTCTTAAGAAGCGTAATGTTTCTGAAAGCCATACAAGAGTTTTAAGAAAAGTTGTGACAAAGAGGATTAAACATGAGGATCTACCCCGACAGGTTAGTGTTATGCATACTCAACAAACAATTCCCTATTCGTAAGCTTCTGAATATTATTTTTTTATAATAACAAAATTATTTCTAGTTCTATATTGTATAACAGAGGCTCAATGTGTGGTGTAACCCTCAAGATGTCATTGCAAGCATTAACATATTGAATGAAGGACAACATGAGGCCATAAGACGTAAAGGTTTCTCTAACATTCTTGATATGACAGTAGATGCGCTGTGTAATAGATCACACCTTCAATGGTTGATGGACAAGCTGGACCACAAGGACATGACAATTCGTCCTGGTCCAGGAAAGGAACTAAAGATCACAAAGGACATTGTTCATCTTATCCTTGGTGTACCAAATCATGGCGGTGGAAAACCATTGGGGATTGACGAAGCAGTTGCAGCAAGCAACTTGAGGGCAGAGCTTGGTTTGGCTAAAGACGAGTTCAATGTGACATTTCTACAGGATCGTTTAAGGAAAGGCGAGGATGATGACCTTACAATCAGATGTTTCTTCCTCATTTTATTCAACTATCTGTTGTTTCCAACTGCTAGATGGGGCATAACAAATCATGAAGTGCTTCTGACAGAAGAAATGCACCGTTTCCATGAGACCGACTGGTGCCAGTTGATTTTTAATGATCTCTGTGAAGCTGCGAAGAAGTGGCACAACCGAAGCACCACAAATGTCTCCACGACTATATACGGATGCTCCATTGTTGTCCTTGTAAGTATAGAGTTTCTCCTTATGTACATTTATTGCAATTTTGGTTGCTCATTGTGGGTAATTATGTAACATGTTTTATGATGTTTGTTATGGTTACTTACACAGCTATTGCACACTGTAATTTTTTTATGTAGTTGTATTACCTGGATCACCTGCATGCAGTCGCTGCCCCTCAAAATAAGCTTGGCACAACTCGCATTAAATTCTTTGATAAGAATATCATAAAAGCTTTGACTAAAGCCGACAAGGGGAAGGTACGCCATGGGGCCGAACCTTTCGGACATTGTGAAGTAAGTTATTCATATTTAACCAAGTGTATTTTATGACAAATTTTATGTCAATTATATGTCCTTTGTTTCTAGTACCATTGTTTGCATAACAAACTCATGGTCCATTTCAACTTTCACTTTAATTTTATATTTTAGTTTCGAATCTCGACCGAGACATGCTATTCAGTTGGACCTAAGTTCGATCGCCAATCCGAGGCAAGTTTATGATGTATTATATACATATATTTTTAAGATTTATGGAACAAATGGAATAGGAATGTGGTCATGGATTCTTATTATTTTTGCTGAACAACCAGCCGAAGTGCAGGACCAACATATTTGATGCACTGCGCCCTGCCCCTACTCCTTGGCCCACTTTTAACACCCAACTTACATCGATCAAGGAGATGATGTCAAGTAAGATCAACGAGCTCCCACCTCGTCATCGATCTAAATTCACAGACATTCTTGCTGCATATGATTTGGAGGTTGACAAGTCATGCATAGCCATAAAAGACAGCATTGAAAAAATTATTGAGAAGCAATACGACATAGCAGACAAGTTTATAGAGCTGATCGACAAGGTACTACGTGCCGAGTCCGATAATTTAGAAAACAAGACAGATGAGCCACAACATTCGAGGAATTCGGCTGATTCAGCAGGCCAGTCATACAATTATCCCTTTTCATACATTCAGAACCTTTAACAGTCTACATGTGCATACAGTTTTTTTATATGTACAGTTAACATCATTTTGTTATTTTTAGTATACGCAGCAACATTTGATCTATAATGCAAGTTTTGACATATATTATTTTCAATATAATTGTGTACAAGGACACACTGTTCATGCCACCCAACCCACACCGGATCTGTCATCCCAAGCATCGCAGCTCGAGACCCAGCTGGGTGGTACTCAGTTTGAAGAAATTCATGAAAGACAACAACATATTCGTAGAGTACTGGAGACTTGTCCTGACGAATCGGATGTTGTTACAGGACATCAGGTAATATATCCAACCCCAATAGCTTTTTTACTCATCATACGTACATTGTTTGCACATTACTTTTTAGTTGTATACGAACCACATTATTTTGTCAACAGGATTTCTGTTTTGATGTTCGAAACAACATGTTGAGGAACACAAATATCACACCTCAAACCACACCAGCATGCACCCGTTTGCCGAAATTTGACGTGACATCGCAAAAATGTTTGTTTAGCAGTCCTTGTCTCATGTTATAATTCCATTTTATGATACATTAGTACAATACATATTACATAATTTTACTAATCATATACATTTGTGTAGAGAGGTGAAATGGCAACAGAGGAAATTGAACACAATGACAGTGGGCCAGTTTTTGATCAGATCCCAACGCCTCATGTCAGTATAATAACATACATCTTATATAATGCATTTTATGCCATTAAACTAATTATTCTAATGTTCAAACACTTATAACCAGGTTCCATCTCAGGATGATACACTGAAAGGGACAACAATTTCTGGAACTGATCCACTCCTTACAGAGCTTGAGTGCGTTTGTTCTCTGTGGGATTTACTCTGTTCCAAGGACATTGACCAAAGCAGGTACATGTTACACAAATTACGAAGACTGTATTTATAAGTTTGTTTCATGTATGCAATATGAATATATAACTATATTCATCATCCAGGGTTGTCATAGATTATGGTGAATACAGTGGAAACTGTATCAATATTTATGAATCTTTCGCAGAGGGGAAGTGCCTTGAGAATGTCTTCATGTAGTGCTTCATTGAGTGTGTTCGTGATGATTCCAAAAATCATCGTCGAAATATGACTTCTAACAGATTAGTACTTGATGTCAATGTTGGGGTAGGTTCTTCTTCACAGTTATTGTAACTATTCTCAGAATATACTTACACACTCTCTTTGTTGTTTCTAGGCTCTGCTAAATTTTGAAGAGCAGGAACGTCATAGTAAGAATCCTCAGCCGTTTGATCAAGATGTGTTACAGAATTGCTTGCATAACACATTGTCTCCTTTGGTAAATCTGGATAAATGCAAGTCGGTAAGCCTCAGTAACCTTTCGTTCCCAGGTTCATTAGCATATTAACTGTACCTTTTACTCATCATGACATTGTAACAAGAACATGTAACTTATGTACAATTTTTCATCAACAGATATTGGTACCTATGCTTAGTAGGGGACATTGGACACTGTATGTAATCAACCTACAGCATCGGTGTATACACATTTTAGATTCGAATCTGTATGGTATAGAACTTGGTGGCACCACATGGAAGGACTACCATTATGACCCAATCTATTTAGGTAGAAGGAAATTCCCATGGGCTAGGGTTATAATGAGTAGGTTGAGCAAAGTGTTACAACATGTTTGCCCCAATGTAGCCTTCCCTAAATTTGGTAATTTTCAAATGGATATGCCATCTAATTGCCCAACAATGAGAACAGGGTCAAACGACTGTGGCTTTTATGTAATGAGTTACATGAAGTATTATGATCACAATGCAGGTGTCATCACTTCTTACACTCAACCAGTAAGTGATTATGCTAACTATTTTATATTCCGGTTGCCATCGTTGTACATGTTAGCTATATAAGTGTATAATACATGCTATGCTTTTATTGCAGGACAATTCTCGAGACCTACGTGCTCATGCCCTTTATCAACTCACATTCCATTGCATGAACAAGGCGCTGCCACTTCCGATAGATATCCAGAGATTTATGTTTGCGCGCAAGTAGTTAACTATGTGTCAGAACTAAGCAATGGTGTGGGCCATGTATCGTACTGTGGTATTTTGGTCATGCTTGTTAGTTAACAATGTTAGGAAGCTTCCTTACATGTGATGTTTAGAACAGATGTTATGCTACCTTGTCTTAGGTTGTTACACAGGTACTTTTGTGAACATTAGTTGGTGGGATACTTTTGGTTACACTACGATGATGCTTTTCTGTCTTGTGAACAACAGATGTTTTTACTTTTGTGGGCTTAAATATGATCTTTTATATGTTATGAAGTTCTTCTTTTGTTAATTGCCTACAATATTTATGCATACCTCATTTCTTAATATTATGACCAATTCATTTAAGTTTATACTTTTTCGTTAATATGTATATAAACTTATTGGTATCCCGATCATTTTTTTAATCTATGTTATTCTGTTATTCACGAAGCATATTGCGCATCCATCACATTACTGGTCATATAGTTTACGTATTATATGATTATCATACAGGTTATATACGATGTTTTATTAGTGTCAATTATGCAACATTAGTAAGGAATATATGCTATATTTATTAGATTTCAACAACCACCTGTATATAAATCATTTGTCACTCATGCAATGTTTATTGCAAAAAAAAATTATTCGTATCACATACAACATACTAATCACTGCCTGACTCACTGCTATCGAAATCAATTGCGTGTTTTTTATGTTGTTGTCTCATTCCAATGAGGAGCGTTACTTCCACCCTTGTTCCTAGATCCAGGAGGTCATCCTCTCTTACGTCCAGCAAGGCTAGCCAACCGTAATCTATTTTCCTCCAATGACAAACATGTCCTATTGTAGTGACCATCAACAATTCCACACTTCTGGCATTTCCTGTTCATTTTCTTTGTACCTTTTGCTCCCAATTTAATAACCTTTTGTTCACTCCCCTTTATTGTTCTTCCTTTGGGTTTTGAGTTATTTGGTCTTGCCAAGCTTATCCCATCGACTGCAAAATCCAGTTTCTGCAATTCAAAAGTATATATTTCTCAGCATATAATATTATGCAGTCCAACATTCAGTATAATACCATTATTACCTTTCTGGCATGATCATTTTGTTCATGGTCACCACTCTCATTCATATTTGTGTGATCATGCAAATTAACTTGTACCTGCCAACACATTTTAAGCTCAATCATTAGCCAATAACACAAACCAATAAATCATTTATATGTACAACCGCAAATCAATATAGTTGTTAAAGATATTACCTCTTCAAATGAACGTATTGGTATAGGTCTTGCGTTTCCTAAAAAATTGGTTCAAAGCTAAGTATACATCAGTTACAAATAAACATTCCCAACAATATGATCAAAACCTTGTTATTCCTTTCACCCAATTCACCATCTCCTTCGACATCTCTATTGTCTTCATCATCGTCCTGAAATTTTATTGTTTTATACCTCATCAATGTTTTATGATGAATAATATGTTAAAAATATACATTAAAACATTACATACCTGTATACCATCTCCCCCACTAGTTCCACATGTCTCATCAACTTTTATATCTGTCTCCAAACGCGAAAGTACCTTGAGAAGCTCATCCATTACTGCTAGGGCTCTATCATTATCTGCCTTGGATAAACTAGCATGATGCACTACTTTTATTGTTTTTTAGCAACATCTTCTGTCTATATGATTTTGTTTCTCCATCCTTTCCCTTCAAATTCCTATCAAATCTTGAAAAGGGAACATCTTGCCTTGCAGAGTAGGTGTATCTTTGTAAAATGTATTCCTTTGGTATTCGTTCAATCTGAAGATGCATAAACGCGCGTAGTACATGTACACAGAATAGCCCTATAAAAACAATAACGACCATAAGAATTTTTTTATATGTTTTCAATGTATATATTTACTATTTCGTACTCCATACCTGTATGTACCCAATGTTTGCATTCACAAGTATACTTTCATGTATCTTCATCAGCTATCACTTTGAATTGGTGTTGTCCCCACACAAATTTATTCGATCTTGTTGTATGTTGCACTACCCAATCATTTGAACCCCCTTCTTGATCATGCATTATCTTGAATGCAGTTGCATATTTCAAAGATTCCTGGAATTTATTCATCACAACCCTTGTGTATGCTCTTGCAACCCTTATCTCAAACATATAGAACGTGTTTGTTTCCTTTTGACCCTGTGGCATATATAATTCAAATTAGATGACTCTTATATTAAGGTATAAATATACATCATAACAATTTGTCCTCACCATGCTTCCCACTGCTTCTTTTGACTCTTTCATCTTTCTACTGTGTAGAAGCTTCATCATTTGCTTGGCGAATTGATGAAGCAGAGTGTTTGCATCGACATGTGCACTTTTCACAAGCCTGTTCATGCTTTCGCTACGCTGTGTAGACAACATTAGACCACAATAATGATTCTTGAAAAATGCAGGCACCCAATCCTTACGTATTCCATACATCTTATTGAGTAATGTTATCGTGCAGATGGAAATCTTCAAGTAGCATTGACCATGCAGTCTCAAACTCCAACTCAGTCAAAGGATGATGTATTATAGATTGGAACCTTGTCTTAAAGTCCATTTCCTCAAACCTTGCATACAACTCGTTTAGAAAAGGTATATACCTATTTTGCACATGCCATAGACACAACCGATGTACTGTGTGTGGAAAAACCCTCTCGAGTGCTACTGGCATTGTAGGATCTTGATCTGCATTCATAGATGTAAAAATTGTATGAATATTATTCCATGTTAGAAAGAAAATAAGATCAAATTTAAGACATATTTTATGTATATACATTTCCTTCATTATTATCAGTCGTACCTGTTAGCATCACTCGTGGCCCTTCGGTTCCCATGCATGTTTTGAAGGCGTTGAATACCCATTCAAATGTATCAACATTTTCATCCCCCAATAATGCGAAAGCAAATATAGTGCAATGGAGGTGGTGATTCGAACCAACAAACATACCTAGTGGTTTTTCGTACAGATTAGTCTTATGTGTTGTGTCAAATGTAACTGCATCACCAAAATCCATGTAGTCCCCTTGCTGGCTTGCATGTGAACAAAATATGCTCAAAATCTTTCCTTCTTTATCCAATTGGAAGTCAGAGAAAAATTGTGGATTATCCTTTTTGCATGATGCAAAAAAAAGATAGTAGCTTTGCCACATCATTTGCATTTCTCTCTCGTTGCTTTGCCTTTTCCTGAAATTATTGTCAATATTTAGCAATAGGCGAAACCAACATTTTGCAAATTTTAATTCTGAATTACAATCTAAACCTATTATAAACTTACATGTTATACATGTCCTGTGCTATTATAGGCACACTCTCAAGACCACCGTGCATTTCTGAAACATAATCCATAATACAATGTTGCGGGATTCGACTCTCCTGCATTGAACTTATGAACTCCATGTATTCAGGATCATGCGTCTTGTTGCATTGTAATTGATTCTTTTCTATATCCTTCTTAAAAAATTCATGATTATGATCTAAGTGCAACAGATCAATACACACTGATATAACTGTCTCTTTTGCATCATCATAAATTTTTTTAAGTTTCATACCGGCCTTGCATTGTGTCCGCTTCGAGCTGGTATTACGTACCTTTGGGTTTGATATTCCCCTTACTGCACACTTTCCTTCCATCGAGCAATTCAACCACTTACAATTTTTCCGTTCCCTATACTTTTTCAATGGGAAACCAACTTCATATGCAAACCTACTATAAAATTTATATGCTTCATCCACACCACTGAATGTCATACCAACTTTAGGTACCAACCTCGGATCAATTGTAACTTCCTGTGCAAAAAATTAAAATATATATGTATGTACATATATCCATAACATGTATGCTGTATGGTGTCCTACATAATTTTACATCGTATATGCACAATATAACATTTCATACCATCTAGCTGCATTCCATCGTATACAATTTTATCTACAATACTGAAAATCTAAATCAGTTATAAAGTACTTACATGTCTCTGCAGAATCACTAGTGTGTCATGTTCATGCTCTCCAATAGTACGCATAGTAGTAAGTTGCTGTCCTCCTTGATTTATGGTCATCCTCGATGCCTCTAATGTGTTCTGATCATCAACCCCCGGCGCCCTCAAAGCTGCTGGTGGAGTAATTGCCCCTACGGCAATAGCTGTTTGCATATGTGCATTTGCATCCGAGGCAAACTGGTTCCCTCCTTGTTGTTCTTCCTGCACCATTGTTACGATATCCAAGCATGGATTTGATCGATGAACTGATGTCGGCGTCGTATACTCACTGATTGAATCTTTACCCTATGGCACCGCCATTCAGCTAGGCACGCCCTAACAAATGATTCTTACTGTCTACCTTTTTTAGAAGCTTATGAATATTTCCTTTTGTCCATGCGCATATCCATTATCGTGGACGCGATAATCACGGCGAGGTCGCGTGCGTATCTGCTTCATTATAGGATCGTGGGCGTAACAGCCATCTATGCAAGTTATACGTAGGTTTATGCTGTCGTAACGTTCTGTTTAAATCCGCTTCCACAATGCTCGGGTGACACGTCATCGGCCCACGTACAGAGTAATGGCCCACGTTTGTTACGCATATTTTGCCTAACCTTTATACTTGCATAAATGCAGTCCACAATGCGGGCCGCCTGGCTCGGCTCATTCGGTGCGTCCGGCTCGGCTCGTCTGTTGGATCTTTTATGGGCTTGGCCCATTTATTGGATAAACTCTAAGGTGTGTAATGGTGGAGAATACCAATAGTACCACATTGGAAGTCCAAGGGTCTTTTGCCTTGACTTATATGGTGGGATTTATTCCACTTAACTTGAGAAGTCAAGAAATGGACAAGGGCGTGCCACACGCGCGCGCGCGCGCCGCCGCCGCCGCCGGCCGGGCCGGGCCGGGCCGGGCGTGGCGTGGCGAGGCGTGGCGTGGCGTGGCGAGGCGAGGCAGGCAGGCAGGCAGGCAGGCAGGCGAGCGGGCGTGGTGTGGTTGTGTTAATTTTTAGCACTCACTAACCGCGTACTTCCGCCGAGTGACCCTGTCTCTTCGTCAGCCGAGTGACTCTGTCTCTTCGTCAGCCAGCCGAGTGACCCTTATCCTTCAGCTGGCCGACTTATGGCGTGACTCGGCGAGTGCTGGCCGACCCATGGCATAACTCGGCGAGAGCTGGCCGACTCTTGGCGTAACTCGGCGAGAGCTGGCCGACTCTTGGCGTGACTCGGCGACCTTTCTCCTTCAACTTCCCTCTGCGAGAGGTTAAATAGAGGAGCACCCCTGTCACTCGGTACACGCGAACACACCACTTTCAGAATCACAGTCCAGCCGCCGAGTGAGGGTATTTCCATCTCGTGACTCTGCGCGCACAGAGAAGCGAGAGGGCAGGTGCCTCCGAAGCCGGTGCCGTTCGAGACCTTGCACGGGGGATCGGCAATTAGGTTTTTGGGGAGCGTCTACGCGACTGCCCAAAACATCTACGACATGACAAAGGAAGTAGGACAAGGATCTGGATCAGAGCGCATCGAAGGGTATGATCAGTTTATTTCCTTACTGTTTTGCGTTCTACAGATTATATATGTTTTATATATGCATCTGTACTGTTTCATATATAGCAAAGAGTTTATCTCATCTGTTCTGTTACCTTATAATGTGTTATATCTGTTTCTATTTATTTATTTTCAATTGTTCAGTCAGTTTACATGTTTATCGTATTTATATGATCTATCTAATTCATATGCTTTATGTTTTCATGATCCATATTGTTATGGATATATCTGAGAAAGTGATTTCTATGATTAATTATATTTTATATGTCATCATCATAATGTTAATTTATGGAATTAAAATGATACGGAAAATGCCTATAATTCTAACAATCCAAAAACCTAATGTTAGGCATTTTTCTGTCAGAGGTTTTGCTGCTGTACTAAAGCCTGATCCGTTTGATGGTAAAAACTTCTTGATATGGAAAGCTAAGATGGAATTGTGGCTAACTGCAATGTCTTGTTTTCATGCCGCTGAGGGCAAGCCTGCCAACTTACCTCCTGAGGATGAGGCTAAGTTTAAGGCTGAAGACAACCTCTTTCGAGGAGCAGTAATTAGCGCACTGGATACAAAATTCCAGAAAAGCTATATCATTCTTCCCACAGGGAAAGAGCTGTGGGATGCTCTTGTTGGAAAGTTTGGAGTTACTGACGCTGGTAGCGAGCTGTACCTCATGGAGCAGCTGTATGACTACAAGATGGTTGAGAACCGATCTGTAGTGGAACAGGCTCATGAGTTTCAGGCACTAGCTAAGGAACTCGAACTTTTTCCTTGTCCCTTGCCTGACAAGTTTGTGGCTGGCGGTATAATCGCCAAGTTGCCACCTTCTTGGAAGGACTTTGCTACCTCTCTCAAACATAGGAGACAAGAGTTCAATGTGGAGGAGCTCATTGGTACTCTTGATGTTGAGGAAAGAGCTAGATCAAAGGACAATGGAAAAGGTGTGGAGACCTCTACTGCTAATGTGGTGCAGAAGAGAAACTTCCGCAAGTTTAACAAGAAGAAAAACCAAAACAAACCAGAGAACGCAAATAAACCTGTTCATACAGCACAGTTTAAAAAGAAGAACAACAACAACAAGGGAAAGGGAGGTTGCTTTGTCTGTGGCAGTGATCAACATTGGGCTAGAGAGTGCCCTGATCGCAAGTTCACACAGGACAAGAAATCAGCAAATGTTGTAACCACTGAAACTGGAGATGGAACATCTGGGTATGGTAATTCTTTACCATTTGTTCTCTCAGTTTGTAATTCACCTGAGTGGTGGATGGACAGTGGTGCAAATATTCATGTGTGTGCTGATGCCTCTATGTTCTCCTCCTACCAGGTCGGGAGGTCTGGCGCCTTGTTAATGGGAAATGGGTCGCGTGCTCATGTTCTTGGTGTTGGTACGGTCATTCTGAAGTTTACTTCGGGAAAGACGGTGCCATTGAAGAGCGTGCAGCATGTGCCCTCTATCAAGAAGAATCTCGTTAGTGCTTCTATGCTATGTCGAGATGGCTACAAAGTTGTTCTTGAGTCAAATAAATGTGTTGTGTCGAAACATGGTACTTTTGTTGGTAAAGGATATGACTGCGGAGGGTTGTTCCGCTTATCACTGCATGATGTGTGTAATAAACTGGTGAATTCTGTTCATTTTTCTGATGAGTCAGATTTATGGCATTCACGTTTTTGTCATGCAAGCTTTGGCTGTCTTATGCGGTTAGCAAATATAAATTTAATTCCTAAATTTAATTTGGTCAAAAAGTCTAAGTGCCATGTGTGTGTTGAATCAAAACAACCCCGCAAGCCTCACAAGGCTGCTGAGGCGAGGAGTTTGGCACCTCTAGAACTTGTTCATTCTGATCTGTGCGAGATGAATGGAATTTTGACCAAAGGTGGTAAAAGATACTTTCTCACTTTTATAGATGACTCCACTAGATTTTGTTATGTGTATCTCTTAAAAACAAAAGATGAAGCGTTCAATTATTTTAAGGCCTATAAAGCTGAAGTTGAGAACCAACTTGAGAGGAAAATAAAACGTTTAAGGTCCGACCGAGGTGGAGAATATTTCTCTAATGTGTTCGATGAGTTCTGCGTGGAACATGGTATTATTCATGAGAGGACACCGCCATTCTCACCACAATCCAATGGGATTGCTGAAAGGAAAAACCGCACTCTAACAGATTTGGTGAATGCCATGTTGAGTACAGCGGGATTATCCAAGGCATGGTGGGGTGAGGCGATTTTGACAGCATGTCATGTCCTGAATAGAGTTCCAACAAAGAACAAAGAGATCACTCCATTTGAGGAATGGGAAAAGAGAAGAGTAAATCTCTCATATTTGCGCACTTGGGGTTGCTTGGCTAAAGTGAATGTGCCAATCAACAAAAAGCGTAAACTTGGGCCTAAAACTGTTGACTGTATATTCCTTGGGTACTCTTTTCACAGCACTGGGTATAGGTTCTTAATTATAAAATCTGATGTGCCAGATATGTATGTTGATACTATCATGGAATCAAGAGACGCAACATTTTTTGAGAATGAGTTTCCCATGAAGAATACACCTAGTGATACAAGTCATGAGACTATAATTCCCCATGAGCACGAACTGTCGATTCCTATAGATCATGCTGAGGATTCTCGCGTGCACATCCCTAAGGAGGATGACACTATAGTCACTCGAAAGAGCAAGAGACAGAGGGTTGCAAAATCCTTTGGTAATGACTTTATAGTGTACCTTGTGGAAGACACACCAACTACCATTAGTGAGGCATATTCCTCTCCTGATGCTGACTTATGGAAGGAAGCAGTAAGGAGTGAGATGGAATCTATTATGTCTAATGGAACTTGGGAGGTCGTTGACCGTCCTTATGGTTGTCAACCTATAGGTTGCAAATGGATCTTCAAGAAAAAGCTTAGGCCTGATGGTACAATCGAGAGGTACAAGGCAAGGCTTGTGGCCAAAGGATATACCCAAAAGGAGGGTGAAGATTTCTTTGATACCTACTCACCAGTGGCTCGATTGACTACAATTCGCACATTAATAGCCGTGGCAGCCTCTTATGGTCTTATCATTCATCAGATGGATGTTAAGACAGCTTTCCTAAATGGAGAGTTGGATGAGGAGATCTATATGGATCAGCCAGAAGGGTTTATTGCGGATGGTCAAGAGAACAAGGTGTGCAGGTTGATAAAATCATTGTATGGCCTAAAACAAGCACCTAAGCAATGGCATGAAAAGTTTGATAATACTCTTACAGCAGTTGGCTTTGTTGTAAATGAATCTGACACGTGTGTATACTATCGGTATGGTGGGGGTGAGTCTGTTATGCTGTGTCTTTATGTTGATGACATTTTGATCTTTGGATCAAATCTCAATGTGATTGAGGAAGTTAAAAATCTTCTATCGAGCAATTTCGAGATGAAAGATTTGGGAGAAGCTGATGTCATTCTAAACATCAAGCTTGTTAGAGAAGCTGATGGTGGGGTAACTTTGTTACAATCCCATTATGTGGAAAAGGTATTGAGTTGCTTTGGTTTTAGTGACTGTGATCCTGCTCCAACACCTTATGACCCCAGTGTGCTATTAAGAAAGAATCGGAGAATAGCAAGGGATCAATTGACATACTCCCAGATCATTGGCTCGCTCATGTACCTTGCAAGTGCAACAAGGCCAGACATCTCTTATGCTGTGAGTAAGCTAAGTCGGTTTGTGTCGAAACCAGGAGATGATCACTGGCGTGCTCTTGAGAGAGTGTTGCGGTATTTGAAAGGTACTATGACATACGGTATTCATTATACTGGAAACCCAAAAGTGCTGGAAGGCTATTGTGATGCCAACTGGATTTCTGATGCTGATGAGCTTTATGCCACAAGCGGATATGTGTTTCTGTTTGGAGGTGGCGCTGTTTCCTGGAAGTCTTGCAAGCAGACTATCTTAACAAAGTCTACAATGGAAGCAGAACTCGCAGCATTAGACACTGCTGGGGCTGAGGCCGAGTGGCTTCGTGATTTCCTATTGGACTTACCGGTAGTTGAAAAACCGATACCGGCTATTTCCATGAACTGTGACAACCAAACGGTGATTACTAAGGTTAACAGTTCTAGGAATAACATGAAGTCTACAAGGCATGTTAAGAGAAGATTGAAATCTGTCAGAAAGTTGAAAAACTCCGGAGTTATAACTGTGGATTATGTTCACACATCGAACAATCTGGCAGATCAATTCACTAAGGGTCTATCACGCAATGTGATAGATAGTGCATCGAGGGAAATGGGTATGAGACCCATGTGAGATCTACTCTAGTGGTAACCTGCTCTATGTGATCGGAGATCCCGTGAAGTAGGGTGGAGAAACAAGCTAGGAGTAGGTTGTGAGGAAAGATCCCTTTCTTAACTCATTTCTGATGCACATCTTTCCTATCTGTAAGGCAGGATGGTATTTACCTTAATGTATTCCAAGAGTCTTATAAAGGTGAGATGTTGTCCTACAGAACATCTTTTGAGGAATACACCTATATGAGTCAGACTGCTAGTCACAGTCTATGGGACTTGGGTAATCCCTAAATACTCATGAAAGGCACTGAAGTGTGACTTATATGCTTCTAAAAAGCGGGAATACCCTTTTGCAGCCAAGTATCAGCAAAGGATTTGAGTGAATCTTATTTCGCACAAAACTGTCAATTCAAGGCATAGTCCATTGTTCAGTTGTGAATGAGTGAAACTCTTATTCTAGATGGATGTTCAACTTAACAGTCTCCATCGAAACACTGGTATATCAAAGGATTGTGATTCTGATACTTCATCATTACAAACCCTAGAGTTTGGTGGGGATTGTTGGATCTTTTATGGGCTTGGCCCATTTATTGGATAAACTCTAAGGTGTGTAATGGTGGAGAATACCAATAGTACCACATTGGAAGTCCAAGGGTCTTTTGCCTTGACTTATATGGTGGGATTTATTCCACTTAACTTGAGAAGTCAAGAAATGGACAAGGGCGTGCCACACGCGCGCGCGCGCGCCGCCGCCGCCGCCGGCCGGGCCGGGCGTGGCGTGGCGAGGCGTGGCGTGGCGTGGCGAGGCGAGGCAGGCAGGCAGGCAGGCAGGCAGGCGAGCGGGCGTGGTGTGGTTGTGTTAATTTTTAGCACTCACTAACCGCGTACTTCCGCCGAGTGACCCTGTCTCTTCGTCAGCCGAGTGACTCTGTCTCTTCGTCAGCCAGCCGAGTGACCCTTATCCTTCAGCTGGCCGACTTATGGCGTGACTCGGCGAGTGCTGGCCGACCCATGGCATAACTCGGCGAGAGCTGGCCGACTCTTGGCGTAACTCGGCGAGAGCTGGCCGACTCTTGGCGTGACTCGGCGACCTTTCTCCTTCAACTTCCCTCTGCGAGAGGTTAAATAGAGGAGCACCCCTGTCACTCGGTACACGCGAACACACCACTTTCAGAATCACAGTCCAGCCGCCGAGTGAGGGTATTTCCATCTCGTGACTCTGCGCGCACAGAGAAGCGAGAGGGCAGGTGCCTCCGAAGCCGGTGCCGTTCGAGACCTTGCACGGGGGATCGGCAATTAGGTTTTTGGGGAGCGTCTACGCGACTGCCCAAAACATCTACGACATGACAAAGGAAGTAGGACAAGGATCTGGATCAGAGCGCATCGGAGGGTATGATCAGTTTATTTCCTTACTGTTTTGCGTTCTACAGATTATATATGTTTTATATATGCATCTGTACTGTTTCATATATAGCAAAGAGTTTATCTCATCTGTTCTGTTACCTTATAATGTGTTATATCTGTTTCTATTTATTTATTTTCAATTGTTCAGTCAGTTTACATGTTTATCGTATTTATATGATCTATCTAATTCATATGCTTTATGTTTTCATGATCCATATTGTTATGGATATATCTGAGAAAGTGATTTCTATGATTAATTATATTTTATATGTCATCATCATAATGTTAATTTATGGAATTAAAATGATACGGAAAATGCCTATAATTCTAACATCGTCTACATAATGGCCGGAGCTCCCCCGCACCTATCTGAAGCCCAGAGCTTCCATTAACATCAGGCTATATATATATATACTTTGAGAGTTATAATTTATTGAAAATTCTAAAGTCCCATCAGCCCATACATAGAAGTCGTCCGTACTAGCTAGTCGGCGATCAAAATTTGTCAATTGATCTAATATTATGCCTGCTGTGGCCTGTCAGTCAGCAGCCACCAAGGAAGAGAAGGTGTTCCTTCCATTTCACCCTCGTCGTTGCTTAGGTGAAAAGGAATCTTCTAAGCATAATGTGCAAACCGATAAACACATTTATTATGATCTGTGCCCTTATCTCGCTTTGTAAAGATGACTTATTGAACTCTATATCTTCTTCTTTTATGTAGGATAACCCGGCCCAATGCAACTTGACATCTAACATGCAGTGCGTCTTGAAAAGGCGAGCAAACAAAATATCAAGTAGCAGCCGAGGATTGATGTGACGCGAAGCATGCATATAGATCTATTTGCCGAACTATACGGCGGCGAATATATGAGTATGATATATTTTTCATTGTGTTCAAGTACAAGTAGTAATTATTAAGGAGATATATAATCTGGTTTGGTTAAGCTTGTGGACTAACTATAACTAACATGCATGAGCGTGGTGTTGTGCAACATGTCTATTAATTTATGGTAATCACGTGTAAAGCACAGAGACGATGATCAACTATAAAAAGTGAAGGTTAAACAGGTTTGTGCCGATGAGCGAAGGACAAGCGCCAAGGCTTAGACTAATTAAGGGATTAGAGAGCCGAAGATTTGTTTGTGGTGGTTGACGTATGAAGACATCGAAATATAAGAGTATATATGGAATAGTATATCATGTTGACCAAGTTAAGATAACGGTTGACCAAGTCAAGTTGTTATAGGACATGATGATTGGGCAATTAAGGATTAACAGTGACACTTGTCAAAATCATGGACGGATGGAGTATACCAAATATGTTACTCACGATAGTTTTGGTGGTTTAGGCTTCAAAACCATCAAAGATTTTTTTGGTGGTTTAGTCCTCAAAACCATAAAAAAACTATTTTGGGGTCCAAGCCACAAAACTCAAAACTCGGGAGGAGTTTCAACGGGAACTAGAGGCAGCATGTGACGTTATCGCGAAAGCTAAAATTGAGGCGAAGCAAATTTGTGAAGAGACCATAGCCATCAGATATATTTATAATGTGCAAACCAAAATAAACACATTTGTTATAATATCTTGCTTTGTAAAGATGACCCAACTCTATATCCTTTTTTTTATTTAGGATAACCCAATGCAACTTGATATCTAACATGCAGTGGGTGCTGAAAAGGCAAGCAAACAAAAATATCAAGTAGCAGCCAAACTTGATGTGACGCAAAGCATGCATACATATCTTTCTTTACCAAACTGTACGGCAGCGAACATATGGTTGATATATAGCTGAGGCGCACAGCGTATCGTCCTGCCGTGTGGTGGTGGTGGCGTTGGCTCCGTCGGTCTGGGTGCAGGGCGCAAGCTTTCCTTGTGGCCAGGACATGAGATTTGGAGAGGAGAGTGTTTCTATGGACTTGGCCGCTATATATGAGGCTTCTTCTTGAATGAAACAATCCATCGTCCGGTCTCTCTACTTTGGGAGCCCGTTTTGTCTCTTTCCACAAAAAATTCTGAATTTTTACACACCTCCAATTGTTAAAAACGGCTCTGTTTGTTTCAGTAATCGTTGCATAATAATCTCTGCCGTCAAGACCGTCATGTTATATGATGAAATTCTAAAGTGTTAAATCTGTGCCCTATCTGATTTGTTTGGCATGGAACTTAATATGTCCTGCTACACCTAGGGAATGTGTGGATGCTGATTTTTGAAGTTTGAAACTGCTGCGCATTGCTTGACTGAAAGCAGTACGTATGAAAAAAAATTAGAGCGATTATAGTTAGTGGTGAAGACATAATTTATTTAGAGCCAAAACTTATTTTAAAAATAATATAAAAGTTGTCCAAAAAATATGGTGTTGATGCAGGTGGAAAAGAATTTTAGCTTTGTATATCTAAAATACAGTGGGAGGATAGGCCGACAGCCGACGCGCAACGGTGCCGAGGCTTCGGTTCTAACTGGTTCCACCATTGTTTGTGCCGATAGACCTAGAATGATGAAGGACGAATGCCAAGGCTCGAACTGAGGGACTCGAGAAGCCGAAGAACTTATTGTAGTGGTTGACATATAGGGACATCGACAAGTGCAAAAGTATATAGAAGAGTAGAGCGTGTTGGCCAAGTCAAGACGATGATTGATCAAGTCAAGTCGGGTCCATGTAGGACATGATGATCAGGAAGTCGAGGATTGATGGTGACACTATCGAGATCATGGAAGGAGCACACCGAATACGCTACCCATGAGAATTTTGGTGGTTTGGTCCTCAAAACCATTGACAATATTTTTTTGGGGTCTGTGCTATAAAACTCGGGTGGGGTGCTGATGCGAACTAGAGGCGGTATGTGGAGCCATCATGAAGCTTATGTTGATGCAAAGCAAAGTTTTGGAGAGCATGTGGCCATCATATCTATATTATATTGAATTGGACTATAACACTCTAATTATCTAGGAGCAAGTTGGAAATATATAATAACCCTATAAATAGGAGGGAGGATGATTCAACCAGCTTCATCTCTCCAACATTTCATTTTTTTCCCTTCCTCTAGTTTAGGGTTTATCTCTTCATAGTTTTATTTTACTGAGTGAGATCCACCGATAGAATCTTAAGACAATGTAATCCTATCATCAGTGCAGACATCTATGAGGGTTGAACTAAAGCAATATTTTCTCTAGCTAAATTTCATGTGCTTGCTTTGATTTTGGAATATTTTTTCTCATGTTCCCCTATTTTCATTCTTTTGTTGGATTTTGTGTTCCAACATGTTTGGGGTTAGTTTGGTTGGATGGATACATGCTATGATCTCGAGGATCATCCTTGTCAAACGATTTGAATAGATTCCTTGCCAGCACATAGATTAACCTTCTGCAGCAAAATTAGGAAAAACCTATTGTCCGATGAATTATTAGATCCATGGAATTGTGAGTTGTTCTAGGTGTTGGTGTTCTAGGGATACCCTCCCAACACTCTAAAGAACCTTGTTCAAAGTTTGACATTAATCAGATTTGATTTGAGTCAGCTTTGATCTTTAGATCATTTTTTTTCAACGTGCTATTCATCGATGGATGGTCTGATATGATTTTCGGATGGTCTAGTATAAAGACCATGGAATTTTGAGCTGATTTTTGGTGAGCATTTTCCATACTGTGTTTTAATTCTATGGTTCATGTTTCAAGAGTTTTAGACATCGTTTGATAGGGTTTGATATTTTCTCCCAAAACTGACCGTGTTGAAATTTTTCTTGAATAAAAATTTATTGACTCTCGTTATCCTCTCTAGTTTTTTTGGGTCCTTCAACATAAATATCTGAGATGTTTGGTTTGAGTAATAAGCTAGCTCATCATCTTCTCGCTCGTCACTTTTTTGTTTGATCTGTGGAATGGAATGAGTTGATAATCACCACATCATTCCTTGCACCAAATTTATAGGGTCCTTGGTTTAAGGAATGAGCTAGTCTACCATCTTCTCACTCCTTTTTTTTTTGTTTGGTTTGTAGAATATAGAATGAGTTGATCCATCACCATCTCATTCCCCATAGTTAGTTAGTACTAATACGAGGAATGTGGTCATCCCACTAAATTTGAGAAATTGACTCATGATGCACCATATAATTTTGAATAGAGTGATTCCTTAAATCAAACAAACATTTACAGGGTGTTTGGTTTGAGGAATGAACTAGTTCATCATCTTCTCACTCCTCACTATTTTTGTTTGGTTTGTGGAATAGAAAGAGTCGATCCATCAGCATCTCATTCCTCATAGTTAGTTAGTTAGTACTAATATGAGGAATGGAGTCATCCCACTAAATCTGAGGAATGAACCCATGATGCACCACCTTAATTTGGATGATATAATTTCTCAAACCAAACACTCTATAAGGAATGAATTTATGATGCACCAACTCGTCTTGGTATGTAATGGATGGACAACCGAGCAGCTTCGCGATTAGCATATGATATGTTAAGTTCATGGAAATCGATCAAAGATAATTTATACAATGATGATGACACAACCATATCAATATCATGGGATCACCTTCACCTCCACTCGATCCAATGCCTACGAAAAAGATAACATTTTATAAAGGTGATATAGAAGAAGTCGGTTAACTGCCATTTCACTGCTTCTTTATTTGCCGAGGTTCAACCAGTGAAGGTTGGCGATGAGTTGGGCACGCATCGTCGGATCCATTTCAGACTTTCAGTTAACTGACAAGGACAGAATATATAGGAGATTATGATACAAAAACTGTCTACTTAACTTCGAAGGATATTTTCATAGGTCGGTGAAGGAGGGAGCAAACTTTGAGATATCTGCCAGTGTTGGTTAGTTTTATTAAGGGCGTACAACCCATTTAATATAGAGTCTTTTGATAGGTTTCTAAGAAACTAAGTAAAAAAAATATAGAAGACAGACTTTTTGCGAAGAGTTCATCTCTTCACGATTCTACATACATATCTATACGAGCGAGCACTCGAACCTACATCCTCAGCTCTAAAAATTTAGGGCTAACCACCAGATCACACGTAACTTAGTGTTTAGAAATAAACAATAATTATATTTAAATAAATATCTTAATACATATTTATATGATATATAAAAATCGTAGCAAAACACGAGCAACTGGCTAGTTGTCTCTTAGTTGATTTATGATCTAGGATCTCAGGGTTGTATCATACAGTCTCTTAATTATTTATTATACTCGAAGAATCAGACTTGAGTCTTAGGGTTAAGGCATGTACACCCACGTACAGGGACGGATATTAGGCCTGATCACCTGGGCCACAACCTAGGTCGTAGCCCAAATTATTGTTTATTTATTTATAGAATTTTGGTCCAGAAAATCCCTAGCGGGCCACACAAAGCTACAAAGTCATGTTAGGCTGGCTGCTTGGCTTGGCTGACGGCTCCCCCACGGACCAGGGCTATTTGGCTGCACGGCGTGTGCCCTTGCGGTCGTTCGTCGTCCAGCCGTTCAGTGGCCTTGCCCGGCGGCCGGAGCGGCAATCCGGCCTTCTCGGCTCCTCGCCGTCCGACGTCCTCCGTTGCTCTCGGTCAGCCGCTGTGTCCGGCCAGCAGGCAGCAGCTATGTCCGTCCGAGTGTCCGACGTCCTCCGGCACTCAGTCATTGTCTCCAGCGCTCAGCCGCTTTGTCTGGCCAGCCGACCAAGCCGACAGGGCCAGCGCCGGGCGCCGCTCCAGCCTCCAGCCCTCCAGGCTCCAACTCTAGCACTATAATATAGAACATCTTCAAAAGACTCTTTATTTTTGACTCTCTATTTAACTCTCTATTTACCTTTTCATAAAGATTATACTCTATATGTAGCATCTCACTCTAACAGACTATCTATCTAATTTTGCTAGTCAGGTGGCTAGTCAAATTTAGCTCGTGAGAGAGCCAATTTAGAGAGTGAGATAGTTTGGCGAGTCAGATAGCTAGTCTGTTGGAGAGTTATTTTGCTGTTGATTAGCCAAAATTTATCTTAGCGAGCCATTTAACTAGTCTCTTGGAGATGCTCTAAGCAGTAAAACTCTTCTCAGCTTCTTTTTTTTGTTACTAGTGAACAACGAGCTAAATACTAGATTGTTAAATGTTTATGTGATTGTAGTTGTAGATTGTGTCACACCCAGATTTAAGGGACAAAGCCGGATGCATCTCATATATGTGCTAAAGAAGACAACACATATAATAACAGAGTGTATAGAGATAAATGTCACAATATCATCAGAGTACTTATTGCATAGCGGAAGTCTTACAAAATAAAAGGTAATATAAAACGAACTAAAGTCCATCCTTAGCGCTAATAAGTCGACTGGGAGACGTCACCTAGATCAAGTCGAACTTCTCATTGTGTGGCTCCTCTTGAACCACCTGTTCTTCTTCTGTGGGGGGTGTGAGACAACAAGGGTGAGCTCACATATGTTCATCGCTCAACAAGTTGTGGTGAATAATGTGCATGAACTCACCAAAGGTGTGAGTTCATGTGATGTGTAAGGCCGATCAACAATGGGGGTTAAAGCTGAGCATTACTTTTAATAAGTTGGTCAAATTTTATTAGCAGTTACTAAATGTAAGTAAATACCAAACCATAATAAGAATAGAACAAAATTAATAAATAATCCCATGCAATACAAATGACAAATTGAATTTAGTTCCATAATTTAATCATGCGAGAGTCTTGAGCTGCTCATGACCGTGAGCTCGGCTAGTATACCAGTTTTACACTCTGCAGAGGTTGTACCCTGTACCCACAAGTCATGTTACCCATCTGCCAAGGGATCGCGATTCTCATACACCTCTACCAAGAAAGTGAGGCAGGGCAACACTATGAGGCCTTTACAAAGTTACACTAACTTTCGAAAACCCGCTATAGTTTATGGGAAGAGCAATTGTAGGAATCCCTTGTCTGACCGTCATCGCAGCAAAATCAACCTGAGAACCTCCCTACATGCCTACTCCCATACTGCCCTTGCCTCTTTCGGGTAAGGTAGTTTTTCACTAGCTTTCCTAATTAGTCAGCCAAGGGGTCCCATTTCACCCTTATGGTGGCACGTGTTTCTCAAGTTAAGCTCCATGTTCCAATTAACATTAATAATCTTGATATGAACATAAACAAAATAACAGAATAATTGGAACATGGATATAATGAAATATTAACCCAAAACCATGTAAAGCAATAGTATAACTACCCAAATAATTCAGGGATAAACAAGGTAAAAGGATAAATAGTCTAGGGTGACCTATTGGGTCCCATCAAAATTAAACCTATGCATGAATAAGTGATATTAAAGAACATTATTGGGTAAAAAGTGGTCAAGGGCACACCTTGCCTTCAATGAGCTCCTCCTCAACAACTTCTACCTGCTGAACACCGGGATCCTCAGCCACGGGCTCTTCTACTCGCCACAATACAAACAAACATAGTATAAAGAGGAAATTAACATCACACCAAACATGTATGCAAAATACATATTAATAATCTACATATTAAAATAAGATCATAGGAACATGAATCATTAATTTTGGAGTTATGGATTTTAAGTTATGAATTTCTGAAGATTTTATGTGTTTGATACAAGATTAGTGAAGAGATAAATTTTAATATGGTTTTCATGTCAAAACAGTGACACTAATTTATAAACAATAATATTACAAAATTATAGGAACTGAAATGGATCAATTTGGACTTGATATGAATTTTCTATGAATTAAACAAGTTCTAGAATTTATTTTTATATTAAAAATCCATTTCCAATTAAATTTCTCTTATTTGCAAACTCTCTGGACTGCGCCTCAATTACCAGAAAAGGCAGGGTCTCTAGCGCTAAATATACCGAGACTCAGAACACTGTGATATGGACTACGGGTTTATTTTCTAATTCATCAGGGGCTCTTAAGAAAAATGCGCTTGCGGAGGGATATCACGCGATTTGGGCCATCGAATTCCCTCTGGATGGCCCGGATTATATCCATCCTAGGTCGAATCGGTACGCTAACCTAATCGTTAGATCAAAAATTCACAGCGTGGATTTTACAGATACCGGACTCGACCCGATCCGTCCGATCGGATCACACGGTTACGATCTCCCCCTGCCCAAACGTTATGCATGAATCAACCAGAGCCGCTAAACAAAGATCCAACGGTGCAAAACCCCTTCGCCTACCTCTGAACATGACCACGGTGGCAGCGCCCATCTGCTACGGTGGTTTGCCGCCTGCGCTTAGCAATTGCATCAATTACGCCCTAATTCGACACCTGAAAGGGGCCTACTCTATGCGGACGACAACAGGAACCGAATGGGCAGGCACATACCGACGATTGAAGTCCCGACGATGCTGGCCACATGGCGGTGCAGTTTCACGGGGAAGAGCTGCTCCGACGAGCAATTCCGCGATCGCCAGGGATTCCCAACCGTTTGCACTTGTCGTAGACACTCCCGCGCACCATGATGAGTCTCCCTGCCAACGCCACCGGCCAGAACGGTACCGAGGACGAGGCTTGGCACGGTCGCTCGATGTTCTCCCCCTCCTTTCCCTCTCTACTGCTCTCACACCGACGTCGGATGTTCACGAGGAGAAAGTGGAGGATAGAGAAGAGCCGAGAGCGCACTACGCGTACAAATAGGCTGGGCGACGAGGTTTGAGGTCGGCCAACGGACCTCGGGGTCGTGGCGCAGCTCCGCCATTACCGGCAGGGTTGTTGAGCGGGGTTGACAACCCGGGCCCAAACAACAGCGATACCAGAACCAGTTCGTGGCGTGTTGCACGGGTCTGACGTACAGGCCCCGCGTGACAGCGACTGTACGCGCGCAGAACGGTGGAGTCCACCAGTCAGTGAAAGGGGCAGGATGCGTGACGCGGTAGTGTGGCTGGCCAGTGGGTCCCTAGTGTCGGCGCTGATCCTCAGGCTGGGCTGCGCGGTTGATGGAGGTGGGCCGGCCTTGGTCACATTTGACCCAACACGAGGAGTTATTTTCTCCTTTCTTTTTATTTTCTGTTTTCCTTTATTCCTAATTATTTTGAATCCAAATTTTGAATTCAAAATTGTTGTGGATTTATTATTTTCATCTAACACATAATTTGGACATACTAGTATCACTTTTATAATATTTATTTTGTATACATTTTCTCTATAGTACCTCTTTTCTCCCTCTCCACTTTTCTTTAGAGATTTATTTTCAAATTAGAGGTTAAATTCTATGGGTCCATTAATACATTGTTAATGAAACATTTATTTTATTATTCACAAATGCACAATCAAATAAAACTCAGCATGATGCATGATTTATTTAGGTGTCTTTGGTTATTTAATCCCTTTTTGGATGATGTTTATTCACATGTGATAGTAGGTATAGTCAATACACACAAGGACATTACCTCTTCTTATGATTTACAATTTTGGGTATTACATATTGACATCAAAACAAGAGCATGAAGAGGACAAAAACATTGAGATCGTTTTATTTCCCAGCTCCTACACCTTTGATACAAACTGATTCATCAACACCAAACCAACCTTCCCTAGAAGAACAATTTATAGAATCAGAAACATTAGGTGTTGAGGAGGGACAAGCATCATTAGATACAGAAGGTAGCAATGCAAATGAATCAGTGGGTTTAAGAGATAGCAATAATGTTGATCAAGTTATAGCCGATCCCGGTCTTCACATGCCAATTGAGCAAATTGATGCAAACATTAGGGATGCTGTCAGAAGAGCATATATTGCGAAGGGTCCATGCCAACCAAAAGGTCATAAGTATCCTAAAAGAATGATAGGCTATCACAATAGGTCTTTTCATGATGAATGGTATGTAAATAATCCATGGTTGGAGTATAGCATTACCAAGGATTCGACCTTTTGTTTTTATTGCTATTTTTTTAAACAACCAAGAGTTGAAAATTATAGTGTTGATGCCTTCACGGTTGTTGGGTTTCGTCGATGGAATTATGGACGTGAAGCCATTGGAGCTCATGGTAATGGCATAGATCACAATAAATCTAGAAGGTCCTATGAGGACTACAAAAATCAGAGGCAAAGTGTGTCTCATGTGATGAATCGAGGAGGTAAAAAGATGGAAGAGGAATATAAAGGTCGTTTGCTTGTTATATTGGGAGTTGTAAGATTTCTTTCATTGCAAGCACTTGCTCTTTGGTGCTTGCTCTTTGTGGACATGATGAATCCTCTACCTCAAGCAATAAGGGATACTTTTTAGAGTTGCTACAGTGGTACAAAGACAAGGATAAAAATGTAGCAAATTTGCTTCGTACTAATCAGATGACTTCACCTTATATCCAAAAAGACATTTGTAGAGCTTGTGCAGAGCAGACCACCAAAGTTATTATTTCAGATATTGGGAACAGAAACTTTTCCATTCTTGTTGATGAGGCTCGAGATGCTTCTATCAAGGAGCAAATGGCTGTTGTTTTGAGGTTAGTCTATAATTGAATGGTTGCTATTTTTTGTCAATGTCAAAATTTTAACCATGCATCTATTATTTTCTTTAGGTATGTCAATGAACGAGGCGAAGTGATTGAGAGATTCCTTGGGTTACAAGAGGTACCCGACACTACATCATCCGCTTTAAAAATTGCTTTGGATGGTATGTTTTCTTTCTATGGGTTGTCAATGGATAGATTACGAGGACAAGGTTATGATGGGGCATCAAACATGAGGGGTGAATTTCATGGGTTGCAAAGAAGAATATTAGATGAGAATCCATATGCTTTTTACATACATTGCTTTGCACACCAATTGCAATTAGTGGTTATTTCAGTTGCTAAGTGTTGCGCTTCTGTTTTTGATTTCTTCCAAACATGCAACTTGATTGTGAATAGTGTCAATGCTTCTTGTAAGAGAAGGGATCAATTGGCTCAACAACACCATGAGAAACTTGTGAGCATGTTGGAAAGGGGGGATATTTTTTAAGGTAGAGGGAAAAATCAAGAAACCAACCTAGCACGACTTGGGGATACTCGATGGGGTTCACATCATAAAACTTTATGTCATATTGTTCTCATGTAGGATGCTATTCTAGATGTACTAGAGATTATGGCTGATGATGGCTCTAGTGGGGATAAGAAATATATGGCTTCTGGTTTGTTGAAACAAATAGAGAGCTTTGAATTTGTGCTTATCCTGCATCTCATGATGAGGTTATTAGGGAAGACTAATGATTTGTCATAGTGTTTGCAAAGAAAAGATCAGAATATTGTCCTTGCTGTTGGATTGATTGGAGCCACATTGCGAAATATTGGTGAAGTACGTGATAATGGATGAGAGGAATTGTTTGAGGAGGTAAATACCTTTTGTAACCAACATAACATGATTGTACCAAAGATGGATGATACAATTACTGTCTGAGGTCGCTCAAGGGGGCGTGCAGGTCAGTTAGTGACTTACTATCATCATTTCAAAAATGAAATCTTTATTGTTGTGTATGATCAAGTTATTATGGAATTAAACAATCGTTTTAGTGAAAGATCTACTCAATTATTGAGATGTATTTCTTATTTAGATCCAAGAAATTCATTTGCTAGCTATGACAAAGCTCAACCGATAGAATTGGCTAAGATTTATTCTGCAGACTTCTCTCAATATGACCTCTTGATCCTTAGAGACCAACTCGATATATTTATTGCTGATGTGAGGGGTAATTCTGATTTTACAAATTGTGAAGACCTTGATAATCTGGCTATTAAGATGGTGCAAACCGAGAGACACCTAGTTTTTGCATTGGTTTATCGTCTCATTGAATTAGCCTTAGTTTTGCCTGTTGCAACTGCCACGGTTGAAAGAGCCTTCTTAGCTATGAAAATCATCAAGTCAGAATTGAGAAATAAGATGAGAAATGATTGGTTGAATCATAGAATAGTATGCTATATAGAGCGAGATATCTTTGCAAGTATTCGAAGTGATGATAATTTATACCATTTTCAAGAATTGAAGTCGTATGAAAAAACTACCTCCAAAAAGTTCAAGTGGTATATTTTTTATGCTCACTTATAAATTTATGTATTCATTAGTTATATTATCATGTTGTATATCTCATTTTATACAAATATTTAACTTGCAATGCGTATGTTTAAATTCACGTGCTAATGTTGATGAAGTTACTAGAGGCAGGAAAGGACCAAATCTTCTCTAATTAGGTACTTTTATATTTTTTATCAAGTTTATTGTATTTTTATATGCTGAATTGAGATAAATACTATCTTAGTCTATGTTTGTGGTATATTTTGTTTTAGCGGTATATTTAGCCGCTCAATATATTGGGGGCTGTTTAAAGTAACCTTCAAGTTTTATAGAGTGGTCCGGTGCGTTAATTTTATAGAGCTCCGTCGTTGCCCACATAAATGATTCATATCTTAAGGGGTATATAAGGGGATAAGTGCAAAAAACACAAGACATATCTTGGTGAAGGAATGTTTGTAGCACGGTTCTCTAAATTTAAGATACGGTTCCACCCATACAACCCACATAAGGACTTGTTTGTTTTAGTGTCAATCCATATGGATTGAGCGAGATTGGATGAGTTTAAATCCATAGAAAGTCAAAATCCTTCTTAAAATTTTCAATCCATGTGGGATAGAAATAACTGAACAAGGACTAAATGAGCGGTATCTTAAGGGATTCTAATGAATAAGATACAAGACTTAGATACATTGGGTTGTGTGGACAAGTTTCTTAGGTGTGCCTAGTGCTTAGAGAACTACAACACATTATCTAGGTTGTATTTAATGGATTTATTAGTTGTCCATTATGCGTTGGGGCCTTGGGGGTGAGGCTGCCCACCTGTGCGTTCGTGCCTGGTGGCATCACTTTAAGAATCTACATGTAAGGCAATCTCCAACTATTCCACCTCTCAAACCCCCCTATTCATAGTTTTTATTCATATTTAAATACTTTCCTCTCAACAATTTTTTTCACTATTTCATCTCCGCTCCAACCTTCTCCTATTCAACTTCCTCTTTATCCATTAACGGTACTATTTGACTTTTTTACATCAAATTTTGGAGTTTTAAAAAATATTACCATATTTAGAGTATAGTGATACAAATTGTTATCTGCTAATTAAACCTAAAAATAATTATCTACACAGTTAGAATCGTTGATTAGTGGACAGGAGGAGATTAGAGCTCTCTCACCGGTGCGAGCGTGAGGGGGAGGGGAAGCCGTTGGACGCTGTCAGGGCGTCAGACGTCACGCTCGAGCATACAGGGAGGGTGCCAAGGCTCAGCCTAAGGACAACTCTAGCAACACCGTGCATGTATAATATTGTTTTTTTACTATAGATGCACTGTTTATAAAGAGGAGTTTAAAATAGAGAATAAGATAAGATGTGAGATAGAGAGTCTGCTGGAGATAGTCTAAGCTTTCATGTACACCCATGTGGCTCTTGCCCATGGCTTCCTATCCGTTCCATGAAAGCTTTTACATATGGATATCCTATCCGAATCTACCTAAAGGTTTGAGATTTGTGCCTTTAGGGTTGTTCGATTTGGATTAAAGCTAGTTGTTTGAACCGCTGCAGCTATAGTCTATAGAGACAAAATATTGTATAAACAGTAGAAGCCAGTACAGAGGCAGTAAGGTTTGTGATTTGTCAGATATGCCTTGTACTACTTCCTATGTTTCAATCTATAACTTGTTTTGGCATTTCTAGATAAGTATTTTTTTGCTATACAGCTAGATATCATGCTATATAAATACTTACTAAAAATATATATCTAGAAAAGCCAGAATAATTCATAATTTAAAATGAAAGGAGTGCCACTAAAATCTGGGGGAGCTATGCTGCATCAGTTTAGAAGTGCTGAAGAAGGATGGATTATTGTCTTATAAAAACTGTAGCATCTTTCGAAAGCCGCACCCCTTAAACGTTATTGTCTAACCAATCCAATGGCCGCGCCATACCAAAAAGATAATAGAGGCACGACTCTATTTCTTAATCACATGATTGGAGGGTAAACAAACCCTTGCAGGGATATTATATAGTATGTAGAGCCTGTGAGTAGGTTTCAACAAACCTTCTGCAGCCATGCCAAGATGCAATGCTTGTGGTTCACGATATTTGCTTGTCAAATTGTATATTTGTACCATTTGTGCCCATTTATTTGAGTGGTTGCACGCATTGAGTAGTAGAGTCGTCTATGCATGGGTGTCGATTGGATTACATTGAGCAGTTACAGATAGGGTTTACGGAGTTTGTAACCGTCAGGCGATGTACAGGATGTTTTCCAACAACAACAACTCAGCAACCTGAGTGATATCAGTACTTGACACTGAAAGAAAGCCCAGGTTCAAATAGTGGTATGATGCATACTGCAAACTGAATGGACGACAAGGTGTGTGGAGCCACCACAGCCGTAGCTGGCCTGGCATCAGGGCCGGACCTGAGGACGCGCCAGGTTGGCCGCCGCTCAGGGTCCCTAAAATGTTGGAGCCCCACCCAAATATATAAATATATATATATTTAAGTATACTACTTAAAGTATGTTTGATTTAGCTTCTTGAACCAGATTCACTACAAAAAAAATCTAGAATCTCAACCAAACAGATATAATAGTAGAATCGATTATCTATAGATTCCTTTAATTCAATTAAGAATCACATCCTATCCCAGATTTTTCAGATTCCCAATATCATTGTTATAAGTTGGCATGCAATATATAGTTGATAGTTGTTTCAACTAAACATGTTTTAGTTTGCTCACAGCTAGAATCAGATTTTCCAAAATCCACAGATGAAACCAAAGAGACCCTTAGTTGTTTAATGGCCCAATCAGTGTCGGCTTGGTTAGCCCAATGCTGTGGTAGTCTAGCGTCTGCTATCCTGCGCAGCACACGACTGCTGGTCTGTTGTGATTGTGTACGCCATCATCGAACCTAGACAAACCAATCCCAATTCTCAAGTCAAAATATAATACATCAAGAAAACCTAATTCCTGCTGCTACCACGCTGTCAAAAGACTGGACTGAAGACGCGCTCGACGATCGAGCATCACACGTACGCGTATACAACAGCTAGGGAGCTAGCTAATCGCCATTTGGTATGCTGCTTGCTTCGGTCTGCTATGAGTTCTACGTATTTAGGTTTGTGTGCAGAGGACCTACTAAGGGGCAATGCTTTGATTCAGGGTGGCGTTTTTTTTTTTTTACCATGATAGCTTCTGCATTATCCCCCTTTAGTGCTTGTTTGGGATCCGTCAGTGTTATGAAGGTGTTCGTAGCTATCTGTTTTGTAGGTATGGGTCATCAGATATTAACCCATAGGGCATCCCTGTCCTTGTATTGTTCTGGTTCGTGTGTGGTGTGTCCTGTATTCTGTGTTGAACCCAAGTGATGCTGTATTGGCGCTTGCTGGGGTGGGTGGGTCTGCTTTTCGGACAGCACCTCTGCCTTTTTGTCACCCTGTACCCGTCATGTTTCTATCTAAGATTTGCAGTCTTGTCTCAAGTGGAGAAGCTTTTGTTCAATGTGTTCTAGCTGCTCGATTTTCTCTTGGAACGTGAGAGGTTTGAATGATCCGGTTAAGATAGAAATCGTAAAGCAAACCATCCTTTCCTCAGGTGCAACTATTGTATGCCTTCAAGAGACAAAAATCAGTAATTGGTCCAACATGTTGCTGCGAGAGACATTGGGCAACATGCTTGCGTCCCAGACGATGCACCTTTCCACACAAGGGGCCTCGAGTGGAATTTTAATAGCATGCGACCCCAATTTGTTTGACATGACAAACATTACCTACACTTCAACGTTCTCAATCTCGGTAAGAATCAAATCTCGCTTGGAGGATCAGGAATGGGATATCACTGGAGTCTATGGCCCCCAAAATAACAATGAAAAACTAGCTTTCCTTACTGAGTTGCGAAACATCCGAGGTTTAATGAGGCCTGAATGGGTTATTATGGAAGAGTTCAACATGATTAGGAGAAAGAAGTGAGAAAAACAAAGAACCGATTAATAGGAGAATAATGAGACATTTCAACAATACAATTTATTCTCTACAAATTCTAGAGTTGGATCTCTATGGGAGAGCATTTACCTGGTCAAATGAGCAAAGCGAACCGACGATGTCTAGAATTGATATATTCCTAGCGACTACTGAGTGGCACGAGTTATACCCCTCAGCGGATCTACAGGCTTTTTGCACGCATTGACCTCGGATCACTGTCCCCCTGATCATGCAAGGTTTGTCTATCTATGACTTCTACAAGGGTTTTAGGTTTGTATCTTTTTGGATAAATATTGATGGATTCTTTGATATGGTGCAACAAGCCTGGTCAACAAGGGTGAATACTTCCGACAGTCTCCTCCGCCTGCATGTAAAAATGATCCACACGGCTAAGGGAGTGTTTGTTTGGTATTATAATCTGGACATATTATATAATCTAACAAATTGTGAACTAACTCTTAGTTTAAAATTTGTTGGATTATATAATCTGTCCAGATTATAATCCCAAACAAACGCCTTCTAAGGCTTTAAAACTCTGGAGGAAAAAAAAAACTGTTCATAATATCAAGGTGCCAATGGCCATAATCCAAATTGTCCTAACTCTAACGGAGAAGGCTCAGGAATGCAGGTGTCTTTCTAGTGACGAGCTAGACTTCCGTAGAAGACTCAAAACCAAAATTCTTGCGGTTTGGATATGGTTGATCCTATTTTACATATCCAGATATCTCTACTTCATTATATTGAAGCTTTGGACACAAGTCAGACAAACCATTTTGACTAAAATATGTTGATTCATTTGTGCTAGGATTTATCTCTTTTCAAAGAAATTGAGGTTTTGTTTGCATGGGTGTGCAGTCAACATCGATAAAAATTCACCACCGCGAACAGCGGACAGAGTGGAAAATGCATTTACTTGAGAATCTTCTCCCAGATTGGGTATAACTGATCCTATTTTACATATCCGAATATATCTGATTCAATATATTGAAGCTTTGCGCACAGAACCAGACAAATCATATTCACTAGAATTTATGATTCATTTGCGCTAGGATTTATAAATGCATCTAGCTAGATTCATCATCATCTATTTAAATATAGATATAAAAAACAAGACCTAAAAAAGTACTACCTCCGTTCACAAATATATGACATCGTTGATTTTTAAAAAAAACTTTGATCACTCTTCTTATTCATAATATTTATTCAAAAATATAAAATTTTAAATCAAGCATAAACTACCTTAACTGATAAAATAAATCAACAAATGATAAGTCATTATTTTGGCATAGATGGACTAGCATTTAAAAGAAAAGATGCCCACCTGATACAATCTTACTACGCGAGGACCCGGTTGGCGGTTGCTCCGTGGTGGAGCCCAGTGAGGTCTCTGTCAGCAGTTTGTTGTGCCCAGGCGTGTGGGAGAGACGTTCGTATACATAAATTATAACCGAATTAATTTGAGCACCACATAGAAGTCCATAACATCGTAATTTTTTGGAGGCGCAAACGGCACCTGAGTCCATATCAGGGGATCTGTGCATGCTGCTTGTCTACACCTAGAAAATGATCTAGCATTTGTGCACCTAGATTGATCTGTTCTGACACCATCTGTTCTCATTTCTTGCCTTGCAGGTTCTTTCCATTGTGAGTACATTGCAGACTTATTGCCAATTTACCCCTAAACATGTATTACTTTTTTGTGTTTGCAGTTTGCCCTTGACCACACTCTTACAACCAGTATTATCAGGTGCAACTTTGTTTGTAAAGGTCATTCGTCTTTGTCTGATTCATATCAGAATGCATTGAGACTCTGTGTTGCTTTTGTGCGTGTAGATCACAGTTTCTCTGTCTCTTTGGTTATCAAGGAATGGTATGTACGTCACGTTCATTAGCAGCCTCAAGGGACTTCAAGAGAGGAAGCGTGCTACTGCTTTCCCAATCAGGTATCCTGGCAGTAACTTCGTTTAGGCTGAACGATTCTTGCAGTGAAAAGGAGATGCTTCCTAGGCTTTTCTTCCCACTGGAATGGCATATCACAACAACCTTTGTCGGGGTCGGGGATGTGCATGCAAACGCTACTAGCACTGGATTGGAGATGACCCAGTCCCTCTTCCTCTTCGGTGCACCAGGCTTCACCTACCAAAGAAAAGGGTCTGAAATCTGCTGCTTGACGCGTTCCCGAGGATGGGCATGCGAACACTACTGGCAGTTCAAGCTCCCCATCCAATTTTCAGATACTTGGCTTGGGTTTTGGATATGAATTTTGTATCATGTTGCTGTAGATCTTGCTTGCACTGCTGATATATGTAAGGGAACTTGTAGATTAGACGAGCTGCTCCTGCACCACTGCTCTTAATTGAATGAACATCTATTGCATCAACGAAGGCTCATTTTGTTTCATCCTTTTTGAGTTCAGGCAGATTTGCCGATGAAATACCATCCAAAAGTTGTTTCTAAGGTTTCCACAATTTTTAAAATTTTACATGCGCCTGGACGAATATGTTTCCAAGGTTTTCACAAATTTTGAGCCCAATCAGACTTGTGAATCAACCGTAGATCTAAAAATAAGAACATAATTAGGGTTTTGTTGTGGTTTTCTGAACAAACTCAAAACGAGATCAGCTAAGATCACAACCACAAACTGCACCAACATGGCATAAGTAGTGATCCTAGGAGTATATCTCACCCACCAACAAATCTCCAAACCAAATCCTCTTAAGAGATTCAAGGGTTTCCCACAAAAACACAAGAGAAGTCAAAGGAAGAACAAGAGACCAAAACAACTTCAAATTTCAGCAAAGATGCAAAACTGAGATGGAGAAGTGGACGAACGTTGTGGGCCGTACTGGTGACCCTTCCTTTGATTAATCTTGCAGATAAAAAACATAGTCGTCGATTATAAAATCGTTGTGCATCCCTCGGCTCAACATATGTCTACCTAGAGCGAAAACTAAAAGCTCTAAAATGTGAAGTCTCAACAAAGTGGCAACCAAGAGATGGCTGTAATAACAACCCTCTCCTCTATTTATAGAGGGTTATTTCCATTTTCTAAACTATGCCTATTTACATAGAGTCTATCCACTTCACCGAGGGAAAAATGGACCAACTACTAGGTTTTCGATCCGACGGTCACGCGCTCCACACGAAGTTGCTTCGCCTTGATGCACCCTTCGCTATGATGATGTCATGTGCCGCCACAGATTTCCACTTAAACCGTCGTTGACGAGTTTTGAGGCCCAATCTCAGCAAAACACGCCATCTGTAGCACTGGGTGATTTTGAGGCATAATCCACCAAACTGTCGTGAGTGTCGCATCGTGTCCGCGTCCCCCACATCCTGGACACATGACCCGCCAATCCTCGGCCTCGCCGGCAACACGACCAACTCCGCCATGTCCTTGCGCGAGTGCGTGTCCCAGGTTTTAACCACCACGGCTGGTCACCCGACTGCTCCGGTCTGTCAGCCAAGACCCAGCACTCATCCTTCACCGCTTCCAGTACATCAGCACGAGCCCGCATAACCTTCACCTCAGTCGTCAACTATCGTCTCTGTGCTCCACACCTGCACACCACAAGCCGACTGACATAGTTGCACATACATAATATCACACTCTAGTCAGCGCACTGACTATCATAGAGTGCTATCTGTTGACAATCACTCATCATCAACCCGAACAATAAGGGACAAGTCAACCTTGTGTTCGCAAAGAAGCACTTGCTTCATACCGCCGTGTTCTAAGTCAATGGAATCTCGATGGTGAATTCTGCACAAGGATTCAGAAGAGATTTGTTGTTTTCTTGTTGTATGGTGGTGTAGAGGTATGGCCCTGAGCTTGGCTTCACAAATTGAAGGTTCGTTTTGTTCCTAGGAATAATTTGGAAGGGGCAATCCTAGTGCTCATGATACTATTGAAGAAGTGGTTCCTTGGGAAGACACATTGGGATCCATAGGCAATCCTAGTGCTCATGATACTATTGAAGAAGTGGTTCCTTGGGAAGACACATTGGGATCCATCTGTTATGGAGCATTTAGCTTTTGCAGTGTCACTATGTGGCCAGACATGTATTCTTGCCAAGCACCTCGAATAGGTTTTACCTGGAATATATCCTCGAACTGAGAGATGGTATATATAGTCTAGCATTGTGCTATTTTGCAGCTTCTCATCGGATGGGCATTTAAAGAGTGTGGCGCCCTCCAAGTTCTGGTGAGTTGCCTGTACCAGAAGTCTAAGGTTGCTTCATCTGATCACCAAAGATCACCCTTGCAGACTGAGGCCTTGAAGTCACTTATCTAGTGTTTGGATGGAGGGACGAGGAAGGATGAATAGGGATGAGATGAGATCATTCTAATTTGACCCGCGTTTGGTTTAGAGGTCGAGAGTCAGGGTCAAGCAATATTCTTCAAAAATAGTGGATTAAGTCATCCCTCAAAAAATAAGGGATGAGGTCAGTCCAGTATTGATCACGTCCCATCCCTCTTTGACACCGAACCAAACAAATTTCTCTTGACCATCACAACCCAGAATTAATATTTGACTGGGGATTGAGTATGCTGAGCACGCAGCGGAACATGCATGCATGCTGCCCTGAAATGTGCGAAGGAGTTCATTGGTGCAACGTAACCGGTGGATCTGCCTCTAGATGCTGGAGCTGGAGGTTGCTATCGTTGGTCCTTTCTGCACGGCAAAGGTACGCAGAAGCTGAAGTTGTGACTGACGCGGCACTAGTTGAGAACAAGCAAGGGCCATTGCTTAGAGTAAGGGCTAGATTGAAGCATATCGCACCCTTCTTGCTCTTGTTCAGGCACAACGAAAGGCTATCTTATGGACCTGTCTTCTCAAATACAATAAAAACAATTTTTAATCCACACGGTGTTTTTTATTTTAATAGGATGTTTGGTCTGCCCTTTTGAGAATATTCTGTGTGAACATATTCGGAATCCTTATTTTCTTGTAAAAGAAGCTTATGAGAATACCGATCTTTTCTAAGGTATCGAGGGCTCCAGATTCTCACACTGAAAAGCGTTATCCAAAAAAAGATCCGTTTCTGAAACTGCGTTTATGTTGGTTCGGTGTTTGTATTAACTGCTAAGTGGACTAGCATACATAGATGCGCCCTGTCTAGAGTCTAATCTCATTCCATACACAGGGTTCACAGTTTCGGGAAGAAAAAATTTCGGCACCCATCGAAATTGGAGAAATTTCGGAAATTTCAAGTCAAATTCTGATGAATTCATTTTTTTTTAAAAAAAAATTGACAGAATTTCTCTGTAACTTATGTCTAATACATCTGACATCACAATTGCACATATATAAGATAGAAATGTGACTAAGTATCACAACTTCCAACATCCATGGCACATTGGCACGAAACCACAAACCACCTAGTGTCCAAATTCCAAAATATATACTAAATGTAGTCTCAAATATGATAAGTGCATATAGCATTGTTTATCAAAATAATAGCAGTCCAAAATAGTACATTTTCAAGCACATGTCATCAACAAAAGCACTTGAAAATCAATTCATGCTTTTCAAAATAAGAATCCCCAACAAAAATGATTATGTTGTCCAAAAGTGTGCCATGTTCCGGTGGCCATTCCTCTTCCACATCCTACACAACAAATACAAGAATTTTAGGAAGATTAGAACCACTAGCAATCAAGTGTCACACCCGGGTTTCAGGGGTCCAAAACCCGGGTGCGAAATAATCACCAGGTGTGCTGGGGACCAAGTCTCACACTATGATGAATAGTGATACAGAAACGAATGTCACATCTTTACTATATAACAGGAGATCTTGTACAAAATAAATAAATAATTACATCATATGTAGACAACGATTCAGCAACCCAAAGTTGACTGGGAGACGACGTCCTAGACCTCTCACGAACTCCTCACAGCATCCTCCATGCGCCTCATCCTGCGGTACCTGTTCTTGACCTGTGGGGGGTATGAGACAGCAAAAGTGAGCTCACATACGTTCATCGCTCAACAAGTTGTGGGGAATAATGTGCATGAACTCGCCAAAGGTGAGAGCTCATGTGAAGTGTAAGGCTTACTAAAGAGGATGGTTAGAGCTGAGCTTTGCTTTTAAAGTTGGTCAAAATTTTATCAGCAATTACTAAGTATAAGTATATACCAACCCAATTAAGTAGTAGAACAAAAGTGATAACAACTCCTGCGATGCAATGCATATGACAAATTGAATTTAGTTCCATAAAGTAATCATGTGAGGGTCCGAGCTGCTCATGACCGTGAGCACGGCTGATATACCAGTTTTACACTCTGCAGAGGTTGCACATCTTTACCCACAAGTCATGTTACCCATCTGACAAGGGATAGCGACTCTCATACACCTCTACCTAGGAGGTGAGGCAGGGTAACACTACGAGGCCTTTATAAAGTTCCACTAGATTCGGAAAACCCGCTACAGTTTCTAGGAAGCTTCAATGCAGGGGCCCCTCGCCTGACCGTCATCGCAGCAAAATCAACCCAAGGGCCCTCCCTACACTGACCACTCCCCTACTGCTCTTGCCCCTTTCGGGTAAGGTAGTCCTCCACTAGCTTTCCTAATTAATCAGCCAAGGGTGTCCCCATACCACCCTTGTGGTAGCACTGTTTTTCCGGGTGGTCGCTCCATGTTCCAATTAACATAATTGTCGGTACCCTGAAACAGGGGTACCCTTACTACAGTGTGAAGACACGGTGCCTGCGCGGCTATCTCTAGTCGCGCAGTGAATAGCACCCGACCCCACCACATGGATGGCTCCAGGGCCGCCACGTGGCTAGAGAAGACGATATACTCGAAGGTATCAACAGTGGGTCTGGACCCCCACGGGAAAGTGCTGGACCCCTGCATATGCAGTCCAGACTCCGGGTAAGGTCCAGGACCACCACGGAGGTGAATCGGACCCCTGGGATGGGTCCCGGACCCCTCTACATGGGGTCCGGGCCGCTCACGGCAGGGTCCCGAGATTTTGGGCCAAAGAATACCCAGGCCTTAATCAAGGCCAGGCGGGGGTCCGGAGCCGACACCTGTCCGGACCATACCGCGTACGCCTCTACTCCCCGCTCAGGCAGAGACCTGATGTTGCCACGTGGCCTGCTGCCCGTGACGTAAGCCAGCGGGCGGAGCCTGACGTAAGGCCCTCTGGGCCGCGCGACTTCTGCATTTATTGCGGGTAAGGCACGCCGCCTGTCCATTCCACTAGCAGGTGATGTGCCGACTTAGCATTTAATGAGCCCTGTCACTCCGCTGGCAGGTGATGTGCTGCCTCAGCATTTAATGTGCCCTGTCCACTCCGCTGACGGGCGGCGACCAGGCCACCCTGCAGGCGGCGTGTCTGTCCATTCTGTTGGCAGGCAGTACGCCCATGCTGCCGCATGCGCTGCACTCATCATGACTTGCGCGTACCAGGGACACAACGGCGACATATTAATACTATATGCACTACGGCCATTAGGGCCCCTAGAGATCACCCTGGCGTTAGAGGCAATAGTTCCTTCCTTCCTTCCATTTGTCCCTGGGCCCACATGTCGGGGCTCAGTATCCTTGTATGTGCCCCCCTTGAGCTATAAAAGGGAGGGCGCACGACGTTACAAGGCAGATCCAACTTACACGCTCTCACACTCACTCAAACACACAAGTTCATACAAGCTCCCAAGCTCAATACATCCCACAGTGGAGTAGGGTATTACGCTTCGGTGGCCTGAACCACTCTAAACCCTTGTGTGTTCTTGTGTTCTTCCCGATTCCATCTAGCAGGCAAAACGCTTAGGTCCCTCATCTTAGGATTTAGGGCGGGTGCGTTCCGCCACCCGGCCGGAGAATTTCCTCTCCGACATTTGGCGCGCCAGGTAGGGTCCTAGGCTTTAGGTTTTTGCTTGTTCTTCTGCTCGACATCATGGTCCACATCGTCGAGCATCAAGATTTCGTGCCCATGGACTTCATGCTGGAGGAGGCTGCCTCTTCCACACCACGGGCCACCAACCCGCCCTGCGCCTGGTGCTGCTGCTGTGCACTCTACGTGGCAGCACACTCCTACACAGACATCTAGGGCGTCTAGGGCTGCGCCTGGGGCACTGTCTATGGCCAAGAACTACTGCGCCACCCTCCTAGCTCTACGGCCTCTCTAGGGGCCATGAAGCAGTGGCGGGACAATGTCGACCATCTACTCAGCATGGCACACTCTGGCTCAACCAGGGCTAGGCCTCGGTCATCCCGGGTGTCAACATGAGGCATCCAGCGTCAGTGCGCTCTCCCCTAGTGAGGGCCCGCACCGACCGAGGACTTGCGGGTGGAGCTCAACCGCCGGCGAGTGGGTGAGGATGCTCTAGCCTCTCTGGAGAGGACTGATGACCTACGGACAGAGCTCATCCACAGGCGTGCGGGCGAGGATGCCCACGTCTCTCTGGAGAGGGCACGTGAGCGCCGACGAAACATCGAGGGTCACAACCTTGACTACAACTTTGCTGCGGTTGCACCGCAGACTCCAACGGGCGACCGGATCCAAGCGGGTGTCCCATTGGCCGGCGTGGGCTGCGCCGCACTGGCAAATCATCTTCGCGCGGTGACTTGGCCATCCAAGTTCTGGCCACACCTGTCGAAGAAGTACGACGGTACGTCTAACCCGTCGAAATTTTTGCAGGTGTATGTCACCGCCATTACGGCAGCAGGTGGAGACACCGTCGTAATGGCAACATACTTCCATGTAGCCTTGTCTAGGCCATCCCGGACTTGGCTCATGAACCTTTCCCTAGGATCGATCTACTCCTGGGAAGAGCTCTACGCGCGGTTCACAGCGAACTTCGCCAGCACTTACCAACAGCATGGCGTGGAGGCCCACCTCCACGCAGTGAGGCAGGAGCCCGGGAAACTCTCCGGGTTGTTTATCTCCCGCTTCACCAAGGTACGAGGCACCATACCTTGTATTTCCGATGCTTCTATCATCACTGCTTTCCGCCAGGGAGTACGTGATGAAAAGATGTTAGAGAAGTTAGCCATGCACGATGTGGAGACTGTCACCACACTCTTTGCCCTAGCTGGCAAGTGCACCAGAGCCACCGAGGGTTGTGCATGGCACTCGGCGCCACAGACCGGGGCTGCCCAGACGGGTGGCTCGGGTGCCATCGCTCAGGACGGCAAAAAGAAGAAGAAAAAGAATCATGGCCATGAGAAGTCATCGTCTGCCGCTCTGGTCGTCGCAGCTGTGACTAGGGGCCAGAACAAGCGCAACAAGCGCCCACGGCCGCAGAAGGGTAACAGCGGCTCATGCCCTGTACACCGCAACAGTCGCCATAGCGCCACAGAGTGTCGCGAGATCATCAAACTCACGAAGCGCGTCAGCGAGCGGCGCAAGCAGACCTCCAGGGATGGCTCCCCACCTCGTCGCCGCCCTGGCAAGGAAAGGGTCGACAAGCGGCAAGGTGGCCACGGGAGAATGGGACCTCGGGTATCAGTCACCCGAGGGGGTCCTGAAGGATGATTCACCGGAGGCTCTGACTCCGGTGACGACAGCTTAGCCGGGCTACCGGGGCGACCCCGCCCTTCCCAGTCTATGGGTCCGAAGCCTGTCTTCCCCCAGAAACCCTTATGGGCTCCCATAGGCCCAGTCTTCTGATGAGTCTATGTAGGAACGACTTCGAAGTAAGGACGTGGACTTCATCAACGAACGCAGATGGCAAGCAGCGATCCGAAATGCACGTTACAACCAAGCGCTCAGGCACTACCGCCAACGGATCGTGCATAGTAGGAAGCTCGAGGTCCGGGACCTAGACCTACGGCGAGTACTGAACCAAGAAGGGCTCCACAAACCCTCCCCCAGTCAGGTAGGACCCTTCGAGGTGACGGAAGTACGCCAACCCGGGTGCGTCCGCCTTGCCACAACTAAAGGAGTGCGTCTTCCCAACCCCTAGAACATAGAGCATCTCCATAAGTTCTATCCATAGGAGCAAGCCCGGTGAGGTCCGCCCTCGTAAGCCCGGCCTGTTGGTCCTGCACCCATGCATATCGAGTTATAAAAGAAAGGACTTACCCCCTTAGATGTGCTTCTGTGATGGGTTTTATTCTGTTGCAGTTTCTAGATATTATTTTTTATCTAACCCACCCATATAGTTCCCCACCCTTGCTGGTATCATGACATCCGAATTGAGTAGCCAGGCTTGCAGTTTAGGGACCCCTCTACGAAAGCAGGGGGTCCGGCAGCCTGGGGGCCGGTTCTAGAGAACGGGTACTCGTTCCCTGGGGTGGTCCGGGGCTGTGTAGCTCCTTAGCTTGGTTCCATACCCTAAGCCTGCACGCTCCACCACTCTGCGACAGGTTATCCTAGTATTTGGAACTATAGCCTGGTGGGGTCCGGGAACCTGGGGGTCCGGTCCTAAAGAATGGACGCTTGTCTCCTGGGGTGGTCCGGAGCCGTGTAGCCGCTTAGCCTGGTTCCGTACCCTAAGCCTGCACGCTCCACCACTCTGCAATGGGTGTCCTAGTATTTGGAGTTGTGAATCCAGGGGGGTCCGGGCACAAGGCTTGGCTCCCCAGACTAATCCTGTAGGTCTTATTGCGTGAATCAAAGGATGGCTGATACCAGACGATGGCCCTATGGGTGTGCTACTAACACTTCGTAGCTGAAGCTGTGAACAGGTCCAAGTCCCAGTCGAGGCTACCTCCTGGGGGCCGGGACACCAACTCTTTCTTAGGTATGCTGGTATCCAGCCTTGACACGTCGAGCCTACATCCTAGGGGGGCCAAGCACCAGGAGAGGAGTTGGTAAAGCCACACATAGCAAAGAACAATACTGCACAGATAAGAGTTGTGTAATTGATAGTTCCCAAAAGTATCTTACAAAAACAGAAAATATTACATCCACCTTCAAGCGGAGCCCTAGCCCTCGTTTCTACAGGTATGAACTACTCGACATCAGTAGGGTCGCGCTGAAAGCGCGTGGCCGTCGTCTCCACGACATCTCGTATGACCTCCTGGGCGGCGTCTTCAGTGTCGGGCAAACGCCGGGCGCAGGCACTACTACTCATCCTAAACTCGGTGGCGTCCACTAGGCACGGCTGGCACTGGCGGCAACCCGGTGCTACAGCTTTGCCAGCGGCAGCGGCCTCCTCGATGCGTGCACCAAGGCAAAAGAGCCCTCATCGTTGGAGGCGAATGTCGAGGCCCATTAAAGCCAAAGAGATGGAGGCGCGGAAAGATGGAGCCGCAGCTCAGCTCGCTTTCACCTCATGGAGATGGAGCTAGACCAGGTTCATGGAGGTGTACCATTGGATGCTGGTGAAGTTCACGCGAAAGATGGAGCCGCAGCTCACCTCGCTTTCCACCTCCAAAAGGTCGCTGCACGACACCCTTTCGCCCGTGCGCTGGCGGAAGAAGCACCACCCCCATGAACATCTCCCAGAGGTGAGCAAAGATGGCCGCCCGGAGGATGGAACAGGGCGTGAGGTGCTGAAGTTGGAGGTCGAGCTCCTCCAGCAGCAGCAGGAAGAAAGGTGAAATCGGCAGCACCAACCCACATGAGAGGTTGGAGACGAAGACCACGAACTCCCCGGCGGCGAGATCGCCGAGGGGAGAGGCAATCGGCGTGGATCCTTCCGGCGACCGACATCGCACCCCATCCGAGCAGGTTGTGCACCAAGTTGAGTGCCACCTCGGACTGGTAGCACTCGGGATGGACTAGCAAGGCCATGGCGACTACGGCGGTGGAAAGCAGAGGAGCGCAAATACAAAGGGGCGCGAAGAGGTCGAAGGCGAAAGGGCGCAGCAGTTGGGAGAAAATGTGGAAGCGTACCCACAGCACGCGGGGTGAATCCCTTTTCAAAGAAGACTCACTTATTCACGCCCCGGAGACGATGCAGAAAATCTCGCCCGACGCGCACCAAAACAACCCAGCCTCTAACACGGGGGCCTGGGCCCACAAGCCATACAGCTGGTGTGCGGGTCTCCGAGTGCAAAGATGGTGAACCGCCGCGCCTCTTCATCTCCGCCGAAAGCAGCGGCCCAGCCTCTGTCACAGGGGCCCGGGCCCACGAGTCATACTCCTTGGGCGTCGGTCTCCGAGTGCGAAGAAGACGAACCGCCGCGTGAGGAGCGAACCGTCGCTTGCGGCAGTGTGCCTCTTCATCTCCGTTGAAACCAATGGCCCAGTCTCTGACACAGGGGCCTGGGCCCACGTGTCATCCTCCTTGGGCGTCGGCTTCCGAGTGCGAAGAAGGCGAACCACCACGCGGGGAGCGAACCGCCGCGCCTCTCCATCTCCGTCGAAACCAACGGCCCAGTCTCCTGCCCGGGGGCCCGGGCCCACGAGTCATCCTCCTTGGGTGCCGGTTCCTGGGTGCAGAGAAGTCAAACCACCGCTCGCGCCAGTACTTGCGCCTCCTCGAGGCCATCGCAGAAGACAGAGAAGGTGAATTTTTAAAACAATGCAGCAGTATCGAGGCGCCTCGCGCGTGGCCCGGCGAAACCATCATGCGTGGGGGTCGCGGGTCAGTCAACCGCGGGGACAGACGTGGCAGTTAGCGTGACCGAAGGCGGACGGGCAGTTATTACGTCAGCAAATGCACGGAAGCAACGCGTCGTCGCCAGTCAAGCTTTGGCCCCACCTGTAGGCTTGTATCCTCCCTGAGGTGGGCCTAGGGGCTACTGTCGGTACCTTGAAATAAGGGTACCCCTTACTACAGTGTGAAGACATGGTGCCCGCGCGACTATCTCTAGTCATGCGGTGAACAGCACCCGACCCCACCACATGGATGGCTCCAGGGCTGCCACGTGGCCAGAGAAGACGTTATACTCCACGGTATCAACAGTGGGTCCGGATCCCCATGGGAAAGTGTCGGACCCCTGCGTATGCAGTCTAGACCTTCGGGTAAGGTCCAGGACCACCACGGAGGTGAACCGGACCCCTAGGACGGGTCCCGGACCCCTCTGTGTGGGGTCCGGGCCACTCACGGCAAGGTCCCAAGATTCTAGGCCAAAGAATACCTAGGCCTTAATCAAGGCCAGGCGGGGGTCCGGAGCCAACACGTGTCGGACCATACCGCGTACACCTCTGCTCCCCACTCAGGCAGAGACCCGATGCTGCCACGTGGCCTGCTGCCCGTGATGTAAGCCAGCGGGCGGAGCCTGACGTAAGGCCTCTAGGTCGCGTGGCTTCTGCATTTATTGCAGGTAAGGCGCATCGCCTGTCCATTCACTGGCTGTTGATGTGCCGACTCAGCATTTAATGAGCCCTGTCACTCCGCTGGCAGGCGATGTGCTTGCCTCAGCATTTAATGTACCCTATCCACTCCGCTGAAGGGTGGTGACCAGGCCACCCTGCAGGCGGCGTGCCTGTCCATTCCCGTTGGCAGGCAGTACGCCCATGCTGCCGCATGCACTGCACTCATCCATGACTTGCATGTACCAGGGACACAACGACGATATATTAATACTGTCGGCGTTTCGGGACCGGGGGGTCCCCGAGCCGACGAGTGAGTTGTGCCGCGTGCCCCAGCCCAGATGGGTCGAGCGCGTGAGCGAGCGCGAAGGGGGGAAGGAGCGAGGTGGCCGGAGCCGGGTCATGAGGGAGTCGGAGATCCCGCGGCCTTCGTGTTCGTCCCGCGCCCAGGTCGGGTGCGCTTGCAGTAGGGGGGTTACAAGCATCCGCGCGGGATGAGGGGAGCGAGCGGCCCCAAGAGAGCGCCTGCCCCTGCCCTCGTTCCCACGAGGCCAACCTTCTCTAAGAAGGCCCTGGTCCTTCCTTTTATAGGCCGTAAGGAGAGGATCCAGGTGTACAAATGGGGGTGTAGCAGCAAGGTGCTACGTGTCTAGCGGGGGAGAGCTAGTGCCCTAAGTACATGCCAAGGTGGCAGCCGGAGAGATCTTGGCACCCAGCTGGTGTGGCGTCGTGTCCGTCGGAGAAGCAATGGAGCCTGGCGGGGAGACAGCTGTCGGAGGTGGTTGGGCCCTTGCTGACGTCCCCCTGCTTCCGTAAGGGAGCTGAGAGCCGCCGTCGTCATGGGTCCAGCGGGGCGCCATCATTGCCTATCTGGTGGCAGCCGGCCAGATGGGGAACGTCGGTCCTGTTCTCTGCGGCCCGAGTCGGCTCGGGGTAGGGTGATGATGACGCTTCCTGTTGACGTGGCGGACTTGCGCCCTAGTCGGGCGACGTGGAGGCTCCTCCGAAGCCGAGGTCGAGTCTGTCCTGCATGGCCGAGGCCGAGCCCGAGCTCTGGGTCGGGCGAGGCGGAGGCCGTTCGGCAGAGGCTAGGGCGGAGTCCGAGCCCTGGGTCGGGCGGAGCGGAGTTCGTCGTTTTCCCGGGGCCTTAGCCCGAGTCCGAGGCCCTGGGTCGGGCGGAGCGGAGTTCGCCGTCTTCCGGGGCCTTAGCCCGAGTCCGAGCCCTGGGTCGGGCGGGAGCGGAGTTCGCCGTCTTCCGGGGCCTTAGCCCGAGTCCGAGCCCTGGGTCGGGCGGAGCGGAGTTCGCCGTCTTCCGGGGCCTTAGCCCGAGTCCGAGCCCTGGGTCGGGCGGAGCGGAGTTCGCCGTCTTCCGGGGCCTTAGCCCGAGTCTGAGCCCTGGGTCAGGCGGAGCGGAGTTCGCCGTCTTCCGAGGGCCTTAGCCCGAGTCCGAGCCCTGGGTCGGGCAGAGCTTCCTATGGCGCTTTTGGTCAAGCCTGGCCGCCCGTCAGTCTCACTCTTTGCGTTAAATGCCCCAGTGACTTGGTCGGTCGGCGCGGGTGATTTAGTCAGGTTTGCTTCTTAACGAAGGCAAGGCCTCGGGCGAGCCGGAGGTGCGTCTACCATACAAAAAGGGGCCTCGGGCGAGACGGAAACACCTCAGGGTCGGCTGCCCTTGCCGAGCCTAGGCTCGGGCGTGGCGTGATCGAGTCGCTCGTATGGACTGATCCCTGACTTAATCAAACCCATCAGGCCTCTGCAGCTTTATGCTGATGGGGGTTACCAGCTGAGAATTAGGTGTCTTGAGGGTACCCCTAATTATGGTCCCCGACAGTAGCCCCCGAGCCTCGAAGGGAGTGTTAGCACTCGCTTGGAGGCTTTCGTCGCACTTTTTTGCAAGGGGACCAGCCTTTCTCGGTTGCACTTTGTTCCGGTGGGTGCGCGCGAGCGCACCCGCCGGGTGTAGCCCCCGAGGCCTCGGAGGAGTGGTTTCACTCCTTCGAGGTCTTAATGCCTTGCGTAATGCTTCGGCTGGTCTGGCGGTTCCCTCATGCGAACAGGCCGTAGCCCGGGTGCACTGTCGTGGCCCAAGTTCTCGGGCTGGTATGTTGACGCTGTCAACGGTTCGGCCGGAGCTGGGTTTGCGAGAGCAGCCCCCGAGCCTCCGCACAGAGCGAGAGGACGATCAGGGACAGACTCGGCTTTTTTACATACGCCCCTACGTCGCCTTTCCGCAAGGAGGAGGGGGGGAGAGCGCCATGTTACCCTCGATGGGCACCGAACATGGTGTCTCCGGTGAGCTGCAATCGGGTAATCCGAGTGGACGTCCGTGCCCCGTTCATTGGGGGTCGGCTAGGGGCCCGGAGGCACGCCCAAAAGTACCTGCGGGTGACCTGCCGGACCCGGTCCCCTGGCGACGGGGTCCGAGGGCTCGATGCCTCCCTCCGATGGGATTCCGTTACAGGATCATTCCCGCTGGTCTCGGAAATGTCCTAGGGTACCTCGGGAGCGCAGCCCGAGCCTTGGTTATGTATCGAACGTACCCCTGGTCATCCCTCGCTCGGCGTCTGAGGCGACTGTGAACCCTTCGGGGGGCCAGCCTTCGAACCCCTGATCAGTAATGGGCGCGGAGCCCAAGTAGCCTGAGGCGGTCGTGGAACCTTTCGGGGGGCCGACCTTCGAACCTCTAACCAGTAGTGGGTGTCGGGCCCACGCGATCTGAGGCGGCTGTTGAACCCTTCGGGGGGCCAGCCTTCGAACCCCTGATCAGTAAGGAGGCTCGGAGCCTAGTTCCTTCACGGGGAAGGATCCCTTTGGGGGTATCCCCTTTCCCGGTCCCTGTTGCAAGAGATAGAGAAAGAAGGAAAAGGGAAAAAGGATACGAAATTGAACGACGTGGCATACCTTTTTTGGTGTGGTCGTTTTGGCGAAGGCGAAACGTCGCCAGCTGCTTCCGCCAGAAGGGCTGCCCGTCGAGCCGCGGAGTTAATGCGCCGGGGCGAGTAGTTGGCGAGGCTGCCGTTGCGCGTGCGCGAGCCGTTCGAGGAACGGGTCACGGGCGTGTCGTCTTCACACCGTGAGAGGGGGTTCTCTCGCTGCCTCCGGATGGGACGTGAGCTTGGCTGATGGCGTGACCGCTGCTCGCGCGCCTGCCACCGTCATTACTGCCGGGCCACTTTTGACCACGTTTGACCGCTGCGTCAGGCTGGCGCAGCTGGGCCGCGCGCTGGGTCGCCTCGGGTCGCGGTATTGGTTCCGCAACTGAGGAGGTGCGGTGGTGGCGCAAGTGGCATAGTGGCTTACATGCAGCATCCGGCGCGCCGGTTGCGCGACGCGTGGGCTTGAGCCTCCGTGCTGGCCTGTCAGGAGTCGGAGAGGCGCGTCCACTTGGCGCGGTTGCATGCCGCCTGCATGGCTGCCCACCCCTTTCGCCCGTTGGTCTGGGCAAAAGTGGAGGGTCACTTGTAACCGCTGGGTGGTTGCGCGCCTTGCGCGGCGGTTCGGCTTCTTCTGCTCGGAGCCGGTCTGCATGACATGTGGGTCCCAGCCCCCGCCGCAGGGGAGGGCTTTGGAGGCGTGTTGGAGAAGACTCAGCCCGTGACGGTTGGGGGCGCAAGCAGGGAGAGTTGCCTTTAAAAGGAGGGCGACCCCTTTCGTAAGGCGACCATGTCTTCTTCCTCCCTTATGCATCGTGTCTTTCCACCTTTCAAGCCCCCGGATGGGGGAAACCGCCGTCTCCGTGCCTCATCGTCGGAGGACACTACTCCGTGGGAGTGGGTACCTTTCAGCCATCGTTCGGCTTCAAGGATTTTCATCAGGCAGCCCGGTTGCTCCCCTCCGCTGGGGGTCGCCCGAGACGGTGACCACCAGCTCCTGGGTGGGGAGGAGCAAACCGGGCTGTGGTCCCGGCCCCGCTCAGTGTTGAGGGTGTTCGTCATCCTCGCCGGGGCGGGGAGCGAGGCGAGCCGGGGCTCCACCTCCTACGCGGGTCGGCGGACCACCTCATTTTCCAGCTTCTGGTGGTGGCAATCGCCCTTTAGCCCCACGGCGGAGACATCCTCCAGCCATGCCGGGAAGGCGAACTGTTGCTGCCCAGCTAGGATGCAACATTCCGTCTTCCTCCTCGCATTCGCGGCGAGGACGGCTGCGAGGATCTGCCGGGGTGCTTAGGGGCGTCCCGCGTTTGCTGGTGATTCACCCAGAGCTTGTCGCTCCACGGGCTTCCCTGGCGGGGAAGTTGTCCGTACCCGCGGGGACGGAACCGGAGTTCCGTTTGTAATGGCACTTCGAGTGCCGGGTTTTTTGTTCATTTTGGCTTTCGGGGCCTGAACATGTATGTAATTACGGCACGGAGCCGCGTTTTTTCCTCATTCTTGAGCACTAAGACTCGCCTGTTGACTATCTGAACCGCTTCACCAAGCATGAGTCGCCCGTGTCAAGGTGACGAGTGAGGTATCCGTATCCCGGAGGCGTAGGAGTCCCTCGGCTCGGTCGACCCTGCTGTCCGAGGCTCCTCTAGCTTAGTTAAAGAGACCCCTCGGCCGCTCTTCGACGAGCCGAGGCCAGGGGTAGCGTTATCAGCATGAACAGAGGCGAGGTTGGCTCGAAAATGAAACCTGGTTGGCCGGAGCCTAGCCGAGTTGTCCGCTGGCAGGATCGACGCCGGAGTTGGTCAGCCAAGGCTTCGGACCGGGCTGGTGCCCTCGGAAGGTGGTTGGCCGAGGCCCCGGAGGTGGCCGGCCGAGCCGCCCGCTCGGGCCGGATCCCGGAGAAGTCCCGGACAGCGATTGCCCGGGCGTGGTGATGACGTCGTCCTTCGGAGCGGAGGCCCTCGGACCGCGTCGCCGTCCGCGGCTAGGTCGGGCCTCGCCGAAGGTGCCGTCGATGCCAAGGGTGTCGCTGCCCCCTTCCAGCGTCAAGACCCGAGCCTGCAGGATTAGCTTGTCTTGTAGTGTGTGCTTTGTGCGACCGTCGGGGCCAGAACACACACCCTTGTCGCGTGTTAAGCTGCGTCTCTCTTCCTCTTGTTTCGAGTGTCTGGACTTTTTGTCGGTAACAAGGATGTTTGTGCGAGCGAAAGTTGCTTCTCGCGGAAGGTGATGAGTGAAGGTATCCGTATCCCGGAGGCGTGGGAGTCCCTCGGCTCGGTCGG